>OZ024833.1:83574146-84120928 GCA_964016985.1 Anodontia alba | reverse complement strand
GATGACCATGCCAGCATTTTGAATATTGAGTCAAATTGCACTGTGAGCCCCATATCTACCGTTTTTTTTTTTTTTTTTTTTTTTGACAAAGGTACTGGTATTTCAGTATTCATATTATTAACTATTACTGTTGTGTGTGTGTGTGTGTGTGTGTGTGTGTGTGTGTGTGTGTGTGTGTGTGTGTGTGTGTGTGTGTGTGTGTGTGTGTTTTCTCAATTAAAAAACACCGATTCCGGGATTTTTCTTTCTTTTTTTTTCTTTTTCATTATGAAAACACGCCTATTCAAATATATAGAAAATTTCACCTAAAAAAAAAAATAAAAAAAATTCAGATATAAACCCCGATATTTTTCATATTTGTGCTCAAAACACGGATTGTGGGTACTCGTTAGAACCGCCTCGGCGAAGCGGTTCTAACGAGTACCCACAATCTAAGTATTCGAGCAAAAATAAGAAAAATAATTTATACCCCTGTAAACCCCAGTTTTACTATATAAAATTGGGGTTTAAGGGGGTCAACATTATATAGACATGTTTCCGTGATGGTGTTTTATTATTATTATTTTAGGGCTACTGATTTATATGAGAGTCATGTAAATAATCAGTAGCTAGTGTGGACCAAAACTTCCACACTTCAGCTGGTTTCAGTATTTTACCCTTTCATCCCTGACTTTCTGAAGTGGACTCTTCCAACTTGGAATTTGGACATATCCATTGTTGAAAATAGGAGTTTAAGTCTAAACTGAATAAAATAATGGCAAATACTATAGATCCTGATTAGACGGTTCGCTATGAGCCGTCTCATCTGGATCTACACTGTTTGCATAAGCATATGCGTCGGTCTGGAGGGATGAAAGGATTCTGTGTTGATTTCCAATGGACAATTAATTTTTATTCCCAGATATTGCTCTCTGTATTAAACAATGTGAAATAAATGGGCGACCGTAATACGTGAAAAGGGTCCTTATAACCTATTTACGAGTAATGAAGATCAAACAGCGCATTCTGATCAGGACCTTCATTGATTGCTCATACAATCTTTTATAATAGAATAAGGAAGGGAGAAATTTTGCATCCTTGGCTATCCAAAATGCGCCCAGAGAAGATTCTGATCAGCCTGCGCCAGCGCGCAGGCTGGTCTGAATCTTCTCTGGGCGCACATGCCCGTGAGGTATTTCTGACGTTTGGGCTCGTTTAATTCTTAAATAAAGTATTGTTATAACGCTATGCAACGGGACATGATCCCTTGATCAAACAGTGTAGATTCAGATCAGACTGTGCCTAAAGCAAACGCTGACCATAGCCATTACGAAAACATGCCTATTCAAAATATACTGAAAATTTTATCACCAAAAAAATGAAGATTTTCAGATAAAAAATTCTGATATTTTTCATATTTCTGCTCAAAACATAGATTGTGGATACGCGTTAGAACCGCCTCGATGAGGCGGTTCTAACGAGTACCCACAATCTATGTTTTTGAGCAGAAATAAGAACAATAATGTATACCCCTTCAAGCCCCAGTTTTACTATAAAAAAGTGGGGTTTAAGGGGGTCAAAACTATACAGGTATGTTTTCGTGACGGCCTTCAGCCTTCACATATTGACTTAGGGCCATTTTCTCAAGTTTATCCTCCTACGGCATAAGGTTGGTTTCTCACGCTAGTTAATATGCGTCGCGCCAATCGATAAAGTGCCTTCGAACATGCGCAAAATGCGCATATTCAGATCATCCTGCGCATGTGCGAAGTATCATCCGGGTTTTTGCTCTCAATTCATACATTCTGTAGTGTCTTACGATTCTGTAAGCAGACATTGAATACCCTGATCAGACTGCGTGGATGCGCAGGCTGATCAGGGCCATCGCTGTCCGTATATGCCAGAAGACACGTTTTCGCATGGCGCATCTCATATAGAATTTGCAGAAATGACATCTTTATGAAACCTGCTTGTGACAGATCATTGATATATGTCAATTGCAATGATTTCTCTGTCACGTATACGGTGTTTTCACGAGTCTGCGTTAGACAAAATATCGATATAAGTGGGAATAAAGTGAAAACAACAAAATAATTCATTATGTTAACACATCCTATGTGAAATACATACGTCTCAGCCATAGCACTAGATAAGATAGGGGATTTTCAATCATATTGAACGATATTGATATTTTTTTTTTTTTTTTTTTTTTTCAGATTTACACACGCTTTTCATTCCAAAATATTGATATTTTTTTCTTATTTCTCTACGAAAAACTGTGTTGTGTGCATTCATTAGAAACGCCTTATCTGTCCGTCCTTGCTACTCTGTACAATAATTCCCTTTTCAACAGAATCTTCTCTAAAAGGAAAGAATTTGCTCCTCAGGAGCAAATTCTTTCCTTTTAGAGTAGATTTCTTTCCTGAGAAAAAATAATCATTTTCACAGTTGCCTCCCCTGCAATGTATCCATGCTCCTGAAGACACCTCACTAGATAAGAGAAAAAAGCATGTTTAAAAGTAAGGGTAAGCATGTTAAACAGGTTACAAGTGTCCGAATTCTAAGGGTAAATTAGGTAAATATAAATTCTGATGGTTTTATAGTTGGTTGACCAGTGTATGTTCCTTTTATGTCATTTTACACTATACTCGTATTCCCTGTGATTACGTGTCAGACATACCGTCGCAATATAAGGCATTGCGTATACTGTCTACACCTCCTGCTGTCGCTACTGTCAAAGAAAATTAATAATTTTCATACCCGTAATATATGCCTATACGCCCTCAAATTCACACCTCAGGTGCAATTTCAGCACATGCACGCTGACAAACACATTCCGATAACCCGATCACGAAAGCAAAACGTAAAAAGCTTAAATGCTCCGAGCAGTTCACACTTTGTTGCTCTTTCCACTGGCATACTTAATGAGCATTTCAGTATAATTTAAATAGAACTGACCGTAACGTCAGAAATCGCACCTTCAGATACAGTGCTCGGCGAAGATTTAGATCAGCCTGCGCATTCATGCATTGTGATCAGAATCCTCAATGGCGCTTTTTTTTATCAATATATTTGAATAGGGGTGTTTTCTTAATTTGTTCAACCAAGTCTTTGTTCGTTGGTTATTGCAATAGTACCGCTGTGACTTGTGATCGTTTATTGCACATCTTTTCTTCTTTCGTTGTCTCGGGAAAGCTGTCGAACGTGATTGTGAACTTTTCTGTACCACATCACGAAAACACGCCTATATAATTTTGACACCCTTAAACCCCACTTTTATATAATAGAACCGGGGTTTACAGGGTGTACACTATTTTTCTTATTTTGCTGAAAAACATAGATTGTTGGTACTCGTTAGAACCGTCTCATCAAGGCGGTTCTTACGAGTACCCACAATCTATGTTTTGAGCAGAAATATGAAAAATCAGATTATTTTATCTGAAAATTATCCTTTTTCGGTTGTAAAATTTTCAATATATTTGAATAGGTGTGTTTTCGTAATGATTTATAGTTTGTTTGTTTATAGCAAGTGTAGAGTTGTGACTTATAGTTGTTTGTTCCTCTTCTCTTATTATTCCGGTACAGCGGGAAGGCCGTTAACATTTACAAGAATAACTACTGAGCTATTTTATTGTAATGAAACGCAATACAATCTCAATCTCAGAATAGAAAAAAAAGCGTTTGCTTAATATGTAATACCCTTAAACTGTCATTTAAGAGCCTGTATTATGTAAACTGAAACACGTATTTTACCGAATTATCTTGAACCTTCGTGACAACTGTGCTCCATTTGATTATTACCGTTTGAATAGTTCCATATCAACCCAATAACAATTAAATGAATGGAAGCAGTTAGAGAAATGAACGCCCGGATGCACCTTAAAGGTCTAGTCGAATATAAACAACTAATCAGTAATTATTTACGCTGTACCCTTCGATGTAGATCCGATTATTAACTGTAATGATTTAAAGATGTGGAAAATTATTTATTGATTTACATTGTTAACGATTTCTCCATTCTTAATTAAACATTACGTTGATGGCGATACACGTTCACGTTAACATTGTCTAACTAGTGGCCAGTGCCTCGTAATCTTGTCATATTAATATTGTCTTACTAGTGGCCAGTGCTTCAAACTCTTAGCATGTTAATATTGTCTTACAAGTGGCCAATGTTTCATTCTCTTATCACGTTAATATTGTCTTACTAGTGGCCAGCGCTTCATTCTCTTATCTTCCTTGTGATCAGTGCTTCATACTCTTAACATGTCAATATTGTCTTACTAGTGACCAGTGCTTTATATTCTTAGCATGTTAATATTGCCTTACTAGTGACCAGTGCTTCATACTCTTATCATGTTAATATTGTCTTACTAATGACTAGTGCTTCATACTCTTAGCATATTAATATTGTCTTACAAAAGACCAGTGCTTTATACTCTAAGCATTTTAATATTGCTTTACGAGTGACCAGTGTTTCATAATCTAAGCCTGTTCATATTGCTTAACTAGTGACCAGTGTTTCATACTCTTATCATGTTAATATTGTCTACCTAGTGACTAGTGCTTCATACTCTTAACATGTTGATATTGCCTTACTAGTGACCAGTGTTTCATACTATTTTCATGTTAATATTATAACATGTTAATACTGCCCTACTAGTGACCAGTGTTTCATACTCTTATCGTAATAATTTTATCTTACCAGTGACCAGTGCTTCATATCATATTAATATTGTCTTACTAGCGACCAGTGCTCCATACTCTTAGCATGTTAATATTGTTTACTGGTGACCAGTGCTTCATACTCTTACCATATTAATATCGTCTTATAGTGATCAATGCTTCATACTCTTAGCATGTTAATATTGCCTTACTTATGACCAGTGCTTCATTCTCTTATCATGTTAATATTGTCTTACTAGTGACCAGTGCTACATACTCTTAGTACATTAATATCGTCCTATAGTGATCAATGCTTCATACTCTTAGCATGTAAATATTGCCTTACTTATGACCAGAGCTTCAGTCTTTTATCTTGTTAATATTGTCTTATTAGTGACCAGTGCTTCATACACTTATCATGATATTATTGCCTTACTAGTGACCAGTGCCTCAAACACATCATTTTAACTTTGCCTTACTTGTGACGAGTGCTTCGTTCCCTTATCATGATAATTGTGACTTCCTAGTGACCAGAGCTTCATGCTTCCTACATGTTAATATTGTCTTACTAGTGACCAGTGCTTCATACTCTTATCATGTTACTATGTCTTACTAGTGATCAGTGCTTCATACTCTTAGCATGTTGATATTGCCGTACTAGTGACCAGTGCTACATACTTTTAACGCGTTAATATTGTCTTACTAGTGGATAGTGCTTCATACTCTTAGCATGTTAATATTGTCTTACAAGTAACCAGTGCTTCACACTCTCTGCAGTTTATTATTGCCTTACTAGTGACCAGTGCTTCGTATTCTTAACATGTTAAAATTGCCTTACTAGTGACCAGTGCTTCCTACTCTTATCATTAATATTGTCTTATTAGTGACTAGCGCTTCACTCTCTTATCATGCTAATATTGTCTTCCTTGTGACCAGTGTTTCATTGCCTTATCAAGTTAATATTGACTTACTAGTGACCAGTGGTTCATACTCTTAACATGTTGATATTGTCTTATTAGAATAAAAGTCAAAATTTTGGAAACAAAGAACGCAAAAAATAACAAACATCGGAGACTCGGTTTGACTGAGTATCTTCATATGCAACACTCTAGTTTGTTGGGCTGCATACGCCCCCTAGCGCCGGCTTAAGCGGTATTCAATTTTCAAAATAACCAGGATGAGCTCAATGATCCCAAAGGAAATAAATATAACCTGCACTATGATGATATATGGGGAGACTTTTTACGGCCGCCACACGGCACAACACCAGCTAGATAAGAGTAAAATAAAAATAAAAAAGAATTGCCTTTAGAAACAAAGAACTCCAAAAATCACGAAAATCGGAGAGTCAGTTTGACTGAGACTCTTCATATGCAAAATAGAAGGGAAGGCAATGATCAGGAATCGATACAATTATCCCACACCTCCCATCAGAGATATCAAAGGGAAAGAAACACAAACACGAGATAACTAGACCTTAATGGAAACATCGCAAGCAGAAAGCCAAACGGACAGTTACTTTTCCGCAAAGTGGCCAAATGGCTATCCAAAACAAAAAGATGTAAGCGACACACACATCCAAAGACGAACTATAACAAAAATAAACCATGATAGAAGAACCGCCTTGGAACGGTCAGTGAAAAGTATTTCACTGGGGGCTTAAATCGATTTTACGTTGCCACAATCCTCGCCCTTACTTCTGCCGCGGTTTAGACACATAATTTGTTCAGTCCGCATGAAGGCTTCCTAACTCATCAGTGCTACATCTCCGAGAACACAAAAAATCAACTAAGTACAGAGATGAAACAACGCTGAGGACTCGACAGCACGAAACAACTGAAATGCTGGAGCAAAAGAAAACCAACAGTTAGACTCCGGTGGGCTCGACAAAAGATAGAGCATCAAGTACCAACCAACATTACCCAAAATTAAATTTCAAGTAAGCGTTTACGCTGGAACCATCATAGAATCTCAGGCCTAACCCGCCACCCGCAACACTATAGTTTGTGGGGCTGCATACGCCCCATAGCGCCGGCTTAAGCAGTATTCAATTTTCAAAATAACCAGGATGAGCTCAATTATCAGCCAATGCTTCATACTCTTATCAAGTTAATATTGTCTAACTAGTAGCCAGTGCTTCATGCTCTTAAAATGTTAATATTGCCTTACTAGTGACCAGTGTTTCATTCTGTTACCATATTAATATTGCCTTACTTATAGCCAATGCTTCATACCCTTAACATGCTAATATCGTTTTACTAATGACTAGTGCTTCACGCTCTTAAAATGTAAATATTGTCTTACTAGTAGCCAGTGCTTTATACTCTTAATATTTTAATATTATCTTACTAAAAACCAGTGCTTCATACTCTTAACATGTTAATACTGTTGAACGAATGACCACTGCTTCATTCTCTTAACACGTTCAAAATTGTCCTACTAGTTTGACCAGTGCTTCATATTCTTAGCATGTTAATATTGTCTTACTTAAGACCAGTGCTTTATAATCTTATCATGTTAATATTGTCTTATTAGAAACCAATGCCTCACAATCTTGGCATGTTAATATTATCTTGGTCATTAGTTACCAGTACTTAATAGTCTTCGCGTATAAATATTGTCTGACTAGAGACCAGTGCTTTAGAATCAGAATAAATATCAGAATTTGTACTGGTGAAACGTCTAATGACATTCATACTCTGGGACAAGAGATAAGGGAAACTAGTCCCTAGCTCTCACCAGAGAGGTAAACCTAGCCGCTCCATCATCTGCACCTTCAGCGGAGGAAATAATCGTATCTAAAAACGCATTCCAAACTCTGATTGTTTGAAGAAAGATTTTTAGCCCTTGTAAATGTCAATTCTTAGAGCAGGGGTCTAAAAGGTCAATGAGTGGTGATTTCTACTGCGCCTAATTTAGGAGATAAAATCAATTGTTGGAATGCTGGCAGCATCCTTCAGACCTTTGTACAAAATCATTAGTCTGCTCTCTCTCCTCCTTTTCTTGAGAGACTCCCACATTAGTTTCTCCAGTATTCAAAAAGAGGTAAGAGAAAAGTCCAGGGAGTGCTACAATCACAAACCACAGCCCTAAGTCAAGTCATACTCAAAGTTTCAAAGCAGTAGTTTGCTAGTTAGAAACCTAGCAGCCCGATTTTGATTTTTTTTTTTCGATTTCTTCTTAAAGAACCACGCCTTTGAGATCCCTAACACAGCTGCCATACTCCAAAACCGGGCGGGCAAGCCCTTTATATGCTGTCATTTATACAGGCTGAGGGCACTGATAAAGATTTCGTCTCAGTAAACTAAGTGTTCTATTTACATTAGAACACATGTTACTATAATATGTATTCCATCTCAAGTCATGTGTAATTGTCACTTCTAGGTATTTATTGGAATCCACATTTTCAAGGACCATAAGCCCGTATGTATAAGGAGCCACCATTTTATTTGTTCTCGTTCTTGTTATCTGCATTATACTGCATTTAACTGGCTAAACTCTCATATCCCATTTTTATCTTGCCTAACATCCTAATCTATTCTATATCCTTTTGACCGTTCAATTAGTCCTCTGTATCTCAACATTCACGTTAACAAATACAGTCATCTGCGAAAGTCTCATATCTGGGTCAGTGTCTGTGGAAATATCATTAATGTACAGAGAACAACAATGGACCATAAATGGTTCCTTGTGGGACAGCTGACAAAACTGGAGCCCACTCCGAAGTTTCACCGTTTACAACAGCTCGTTCTGTTCTATAACAAATAAAGGAATCTATCCACCTGAGTGTCTTTCCGCCAAAGCAATAACCAAATATTTTGCTTTTAAGAAGTTCATGATGGGAGTAGCGGGGTTGGGAAGACGTTTACGATGGAGGGTAGTGAAGGGGGTAAAAACCTTCTCGAAGTCAAGAATAAGGTGTCAAGCTGTCCTTGTTTGTCATTTATAACGGTGGTCAGCTGAGTCGCAACTGTGCCTTTTACTAAATGCATGTTGCCTGTCTGACAAAAACTGGTATTCATCCAAGTGAGCCATGATATTTGAGCATACTATATGTTCAAGCAACTTACATGGCACACGGGCGATAATTACAATCAAGAGCCCTATCCCTTATCTTAAAGAGAGGACAAATATTCGCAAGAAGCCATTCCTTGGGGATTTCAGACGTATGCATGGATTGCAAGTACTGGACCTAGTTTATTTGCTAGTTCCTTTAAGATTAAGCTTATCAGGTCCTAAGGCTATTGAAGGATTTACGCCTTTGAGTAACTTAATAATTCCCTCTGTATACACCACAATACTGTCCATGAGAGGGGCGGGTCTTCTTGTTTACGGTACCTCTTTGTACTTAGTTTTCTAGAACACATCATTGAATCGACCAATTAGTTTCTCTGCCCTTTAAGAGTCTGATAATGCAATTCTATTTCCTCCCCTTTTAAGGACGGAATACCTTGCCTGTATATTATTATTATTATTTTTATTATTATTATTATGATTATTATTATTTATGTGTCTGTAGGTAGAAGTGTCTGGGATTTGCCTTTTCATCACCTACGAAGTTATTTACATACAAACCATGCTGCATTTTAAATCAGCCTTTATTTCCCTTCTCAAAGTTTCAGATTTAGTCCGCAGTTTATCCACTACCTGTCTTCTCAGTCTTAGCATGAATTTTATTCCATCTTCGAATATTTCTCCTTATATTGGAGTGATCCAAAGAATCAAAAAGACGAACCTACTAGGTTTTAAAGGGATATGCTTATCAACTGAATGAATGAAGTTATTAAAATGAAATTCTTCTGTACTGATCAAGCATCCGTGGCCATTGAAGTACTCCTCCTTCGCAAATCTTAATGCATCCTTCCTCATAGTTTCAAAATCACCTTTTTTAAATGAATAGACCTTCCTCCGTGTTTTTTTTTTTTTTTTTTTAATGTTGAATGAAGATTCTTTAAAAATCCTGAAACAATGTCGTGATCATTACGTTTGTCTGGAGAGTGAATATCCTAAAACTGACGCTGTCCAACGTGTTTTATCACGGGTAGGGGAATGTATCATTTACTCCAAGCCATGATTATCCAAAGTGTCAAGTAAAACTTATCCTTCTGACTGACTTAGCATGGTACCAATTTGCTAAGCCTAGCAGGCCAGACAAATCCTCTGAAGCTGAAGTCACCCAGTACATGGACTGATGGAAGTTTTTTAACCTTATGCTAAGACTTAATATGATCGAGGCACTGGTCACTAGGAAGGCAATAATATCATGATAAGTGTAAGAAGATTTTCGAATACTTTTACCCAAACTGATTCAGACTTATTTTTCTAATTTCATAATTATCATGTGAGAACTGTCTCTATGAATGAGTAGATCACCCCACCACCCCAGTATTCCTATCTATTTCTGTACACATTGTACGTACAAATTTCTGGGAACAGTTCAGAAGTTGTAATTTTGCTGTCAATCTTTGTTTCTTAAATAGCCACAACAGGTGGTTGATGAGCATCTAGAAAGGCCAAAAGATCCAGTAGTTTGCTTCTAATACCACTGATACTTATACTGCCAATTTTAATCCTTTAACAAAACTGGACTTAGTTGTGTCATAATCTTAGCATGTTAATATTATCTTACCAGAGACCAGTGCTTCATTATAACTTCAGCATGTAAATATTGTCATACTAGTGCCCAGTGCTTCCTTATCTTAGCATCTAAATATTGTTCACTGTAAAAACAGTGCTTTGTTATTAGTGCATGTTAATGTTGTCTTAATAAATGCCATAGAATCTTAGCATGTTAATATTGTTTTGGTCACAAGTGGCCGGTTCATAATCTTAGTATGTCAATATTGTCTTACTAGTGGCTAGTGCTTCATAATCTTAGCATGTTAATATTGTCTTACCAGTGGCTAGTACTTCATAATCTTAGCATGTTAATATTGTCTTACTAGTGGCTAGTGCTTCATAATCTTAGTATGTTAATATTGTCTTATTAGTGGCGAGTGCTTCATAATCTAAGTATGTTAATATTACCTTACTAGTGGCTAGTGCTTCATAATCTTAGCATGTCAATATTGCCTTACTAGTGGCTAGTGCTTCATAATCTTAGCATGTTAATATTGTCTTACTAGTGGTTAGTGCTTCATAATCTTAGCATGTTAATATTACCTTACTAGTGGCTAGTGCTTTATAATCTTAGCATGTTAATATTGTCTTACTAGTGGCTAGTGCTTCATAATCTTAGCATGTTAATATTGTCTTACTAGTGGCTATTGCGTCATAATCTTAGCATATATTGTCTTACTAATGACCAATGCTTCGTAATATATTAGCACGTTAATTACGAAAACATGCCTATTCAAATAAACTGAAAAGTTGACCACCAAAAAAATGAATTTCCGATGAAAAATACTGATATTTTTCATATTTCTGTTCAAAACATAGATTGTGGGTACTCGTTAGAACCGCCTCGCCGAGGCGGTTCTAACGAGTATCCACAATCTATGTTTTTGAGCAGAAATAAGAAAAATAATGTATACCCCTGTAAACCCCAGTTTTACTGTATAAAAGTGGGGTTTAAGGGGGTCAAAATTATATAGGTATATTTTCGTGATGATTGTCTTGAGTTTAGTTGAGTAGTGTATCAAAGAGAATATATATATATATATATATATATATATATATATATATATATATATATATATATATATATATATATATATATATATATATATATATATAGGGATTGGAGCCAGCCTAACAACTGACGATCAGCGGAGTACATTATGACACATATGCCCTAAATATGTATACGTGCGCTCGGATCAGACGGCTCCTTTAGATCAAACTGTTCAGATTAGGGTCTACACTGTTTCAATCAGCCAACAGTTTTGCACATATATTTTGGTTCGCAAATGAACTATATTAAATATTAATAGAAGCGAGTAAGACCAGTATGGATGCTAGTTATTTAAGGCTGAAGCGCATTTTTCGTTTTGGCTGCACTAATTTATTGTGTAGCGAAAGAAAGAGGCTAATTAAGCAAAGAGAGGTAAATTACTTATAATCTTTTGCAAAATTGTTACATTCCCCTCGGACAGTTGTAAGGTGATACATTAATTACCTTGTAGTGTTGCTGTCCAAATTTATGGCATTCGGTGTCAGTGTTTCCTCGCTCTGCTCCTCTGTCGGAAATAATTGATATCCTCAAGGGGATGTTCTTAAGGAGAATTAATACACTTTTATGGGGAGGTATTTGTGTAAATTTTCCTTTTGTTTCCTTCTGATAAGGGAGCCCAGCCAACATACAACGTCCTGACAACGTCGTTACAACGCCGCTGCAACGTCGTGACGTTGCAGTAACGTTGTAACGACGTTGTTGCGACGTTGTGTGTTTGCGGGGATCTACTCTAGAAGAAAAGAATTTGCTTAAACGGGAGCAAATTCTTTCCTTTCAGAGAAGACCCATTTCAGAAGGGGCTTGATGTGCAGAAAAGCAGAACAGGAAGTTACAAAAGTTGTCGCCCTTTTCTAAAATGATGGATAATCAATTGTGTATATAAAATTCCCTTAACATTGACAAGTAAACTGTTAATTATAGCTTTCTACTGTATATTATCGCTGACTAAATTTCTTTTCTGAATGAAATCGTTTTCTCATGTACGCTTTATATTCGCATACCGTAGTTACCACCATTTGAATAAACCAATTTCACTAACCGGCAACGCCAGATCACTTCCTCTACTGCATTTCTTCTATGTTTGTGGGTCAGTGGTTTCATATGCTGCGTTTGTTTTGTCATTATTTGTTCCTTCTCAGGAAGACATGCTTTGTGATTGTTTCCTGGGTACCTTCACTTACAATTTACAGTGCAGAACGTCTTTATGTGGCATCTGATGTTGGCTTAGGCCTGTCTGTCCGAATATTTAAAAGTCAATACGGTAGAAGCATATTTGTATTGGAGCCCTGAATTCAGCGGTCGGAGGACAAAGAGTCTCAAAGAACCCGGTTCTTAACTTTTAGTATTCCTTTGAGTAGAGTTCAGTGTTGATGTGACTCCTCAGACCGGCGGCTTGACAGCGGACATGTTTAATGTAGGCCTATTATCACAGATTAAAACTAGATAGATTCAAACAAGGCAAACAAAAAAAAAAAAAAAAAAAAAAAAAAAAAAAACGATTATATGAAACACACTCAAGTAGTTTTATAAATCAACAGATAGTATCACTGATATGTAGTGTTCTATAAATCTTTCAACACATGCCGTTTACTTGGCGTATGCATGCACTTTCACAATAGTCAAGCAGCAGGCAGCAAATATCGCCAAGTGGTAGCCCCCATGCTATACAAATACTATTGAGAAGAATAAAGAAGAATCTCTGAACAAACAGCAAAGTCTCTGATCAGATGGTGCTGAAGCCGGTTGTTTATTGTCCACACAATACATAAAAATCACATGTACCAAGGATGTGCTATTCTTTTAGGCTAAAAAGAAACAAAAACAGATAGCACAGAATAAAATAGAATTGAATTTACTAATTTATGCCGAATGGGCTCTTCTACCTTAACCGTTTGGACCTATTTCCCATAGCAGGGTTTCTGGTTAATTTTTAATATTACTATGTTTTATAGATAGTCCTGTAGTTAATGGAAACAGGGTAGACCCTGATCAGACGCCGCGCTCTGTAGCATCTGATCTTGAACTGCACTGTTTGCAAATGTCCCTTTTTATGAAACACTAGGCATAAATGAGTTAATCAGAATTTAATGTATCGATTAACCCACTGTAGACTGAATTAACTCACCCACACTATATACTGGAGGAGTCCAATTTCAATTTTATATACGTTTTGCTATGAGATTTAGATATTCCTATAGAAAAATAGTTCAACTATTTGCAAACATTGGAGACCCTGATCAGACGCCGCGTTCTGCGGTATCTGATCTGGGTCTGCACTGTTTGCCAAATACCCTATTTAGGGGTCTCCAAACTACAATGGGTTAACGCAACAACCAGCATATCTTGCTTATAGGTTATAATGGACAAGAATCAAAATCAAGGTAATTAATTTACTGTGACATGTTTCGGGAACTATGACTTCCTCGAATGGTAAAGAATAAACAGGAAGTGTTTGATTTACGCCAAAGCGATGTTAATGTTTCTTTTTGGTTAACAATTCTACAGGTTTGTTTAATCCACGACAGTGGCCCGAACCGCTGACTCTATGATTAATAAGTCCTGAACCTTTTGTTGCTGGGCTCATCTTTGTTCTACTAGTAATTTTCTGTTGCTCTGACTTTCAGTTTGTGATTAAACCCTCATGTTTATTTCATCGTAATGTTGAAAAATTGATTTATTTGCAACTGAATTGAATTCGCTCTGGTTTAATATTTCGGCCTGGTGCCTTCATCAGAAAATTGGAAAACACTATATAAGACTACCTTATTGAAGTCGCCCTTACTATTCTCACGTAAATAAACTGAACCGGACAAGAAGTCAAACAGCAGCGCTATGGCGCCGAAGGTTATCAGCGTCAGTCGCGCCCCAAGAAAAGGGCATTTAGTCTATTAATGTGTAAGCTAGCAGTAAAAAGCGACGACTAGACCGCGCGGCGGGAGTGCGCAGTCTTTTCCGTACCTTTGCTTAATCGTTTATTTGGCCTCGGGTGGGCCTGCGTCTCCGCGCGGCCTCGCCAGGTACTTTGTTGTTGTGGTCGGCAGGGTTTGGGCCGGTCTGCGCTTTCGCGCGGTCTCGTCGTGGCTTTCCTGCTAGCATACACATGTAGTCTTATATAGTGTATTTGAATTTTCTGATGAAAGCCAGGGGCCGAAATATTAAAACCAATTCAATTTAATTGTATACATGTATTTATCTTCACTTTAGAAGACCTTTTACTCATTGTACATGTAATTCATTTGCGTTTCTTTGCTGATCCCTACACGGAATGGACAGTCATATGAACCCCGTAGTTAGAACAGTATCAAGTCGGACATCATTTAAACCAGGTTTAAGCCCACACCTCACCAATATTTATATAACAGGGCCCAAATGTTCAAAACTAACGATGTCGTTAGTTGTTTTAAACAATATTTTATTTCAATGTGTCAAAACATTTACAGTAGAACCTCGATAATTCAAACTCCAATAATTCAAAATTCTCAATAATTCAAAATTATTTTGAAGTCCCAACTGAAATATATGTATGCATTTTAACCCTCAATTATTCAAAGTCTCAATAATTGAAAGAAAACTGTTTGGTCCCTTGGACTTTGAATTATCGAGGTTCCACTGTACATTTAAGTACAGACAAAATACAATGGCACAATCATACAGGATTTGAAAGCAAGAATATCATGCTTCTTTGAATCATTTCCTGCCGTTAGTTAACGTATCGTTAAAATTTTGATCATTATATATCGCATATACGCTAATATTTTTGCTGAAAGAAATATAAGTAGCTTTTGCATTTGCAAAAGCTGCTCACATTTTCAGCAGAAATATCTGTATATTAGATATTATACTTACTAGAAAAGTTAACATTTTGACCTCTTACGAGCCCGTTAAGCTGACGATGCTTTGAACAACTCGGTCCAGTTTTTAGACAGAAAAGAAATTGTAGTTTCTCTTTTTTTGTCTGTTCTAGTTTCATTTATTCGTTCTGTTTCTGACAAAGTTTTGTAACTGGGGCTCTTACTGGGTATTTCCATATTTCATATAATAATTATTTGACAGATCTTTTCTGTAGGTTTTGTCGTGTCAGTGCACGACAAAACCTACAATAAGACCTGTTTAACCAGCAAAGACTCAGATCAGCATGTACATCAACCCAGTATGAAAAGGGATCTCATTTATCCCTCTTTGGATAGCCTGGAGGCTCTAGAAGGCACATGCGATCAGCGAAAACTCTGATCAGACTGCGCGGATTCGCAGGCTGATCTGAGTTTTTGGTGGTCGCACAAGTCTATTTGTAGGTTTTGTCGCGCGCTGCATCTTATTAAAATTATTTTATATGCACGTTACAATGACGAAGCAAAACTTGCCGGAAATATACTAGGACGAAAAAGAAACGCAGGGTAACCTTTTAATGTAACCTTTTAAAGCATTTAATGTAATGTTACTTTCATTTTTTTTTTTTTTTTTTGTATAACCTTCCATTTTTATTAAACAAGCTGACAAAGTTTCATTCGATTTTCAGTGACGATTATGAGAAAAAATACCACAGTGAACATGATATCAATCTGACCAATTTCATTATTCTAGGTCAAGCAATAAAAATTTGTCGCATATTCTATTTACCCGGCCTTTCTTTTTCGTCCTAGTATATGTTACAAGAAATATGCCAAGGTAAAACATTTATGAAAGGTTCTCATTTATTAAACCTCACAGCACTTAACGACAGCAATTAGCAATTACTTGTGCGTCAATAAATTCTATGAAATTCTTGAATTACATACACGATGTACAGCAACGTATTTTTAGGGCGAAATAAGAAGAATTATCTCTGAGAGAATTATCCTAGAATTATCACCAAATACTTCTACATAAGAAGTTATGTGTTGGCTGGTTAAAACAGTAGTGGATCGTTAGACTCTATTGGCAAAGATAGAATACCCTGATCAGACTTGTAGATGCGTAGGCTGATCGGGGCCGTGGCTATTTGCATATGGCACGAGATTCCTTTTCTCACATTTTGCGGCAACCATACAATGTTCCCAAAGGACATACAGTTAATTACAGCATCTTAATTACTAAGTCGTAATCAGTAACATGATCCTCCCTGCAAATGCGAAAGGTTCGTACTGTTTTAGAAGAGTTATGAAACAGTAAACATGGATATATCCAGAAAAAAAGTCACAATCATGAAAATATTGTTTCTTCTAGGGCACTGTATAATGCTGAATGACATAAAACGACATCACAAAAATGGGTTTTTATCCGAAACAGAACGAACAAAGAGACAAAACTGCGACAGACATACCATAACGAAAACATGCCTATATAAGTTTAACCCTCTTAAACCCAACTTTTGTATAGTAAAACTGGGGTTTTCAGGGGTTTACATTATTTTCCCTATTTCTGCTCAAAACATAGATTGTTGGTACTCGTTAGAACCGCCTCGTCGAGGCGGTTCTAACGAGTACCCACAATCTATGTTTTGGGCAGAAATATTAAAAATGTCAGAGTTTCTCATCTGAAAATTTTCGGTTTTTGGACGTGAAATTTTCTGTATATTTGAATAGGCGTGTTTTCGTAATGCCATTTTGGAACAGTCAAACACACAGCTGGGGGATGTGGTGGGGGTGTGTGGGGGCTTTAATGTGGCTTAAATTGTGTTTCTCTGTTGCAGCTCTTCTTTGTGCGTCGTAGGCTGCATATATGGCATTTATTTTGTTATTACAGTCGAACTTCAATGGCTCGAACCGCTTTGGGACCATGAAAGTTTGTTCGAGACAGCGGTTGTTCGAGCCAAGGAAGGTTACTATTGGTGCCATACCAGGAGGCATAATGGAGATAATTGTGGGATATCTTTTCGGTGTTCTATATTTTAAATGCATGTTGTGCGTACTCATTAAAATCGCCTCGTAGAGGCGATTCTAATGAGTGCACACAGCATTCATTTACAAGATAAAAGAAGAAAATCTCCCTAAATTATCCGTATATCGTATTTGGAGGAAATCCCTGCGGACTTCAAGAACATGTTCGACTCATCCATGGTAAACGAGCCATCGGGGTTCGAGACATTGAAGTTCTACTGTATTTGTTCTTTAGCTCTCCTTCTTTTGGTGTTTAGAAGCCTCGGGAAGGCTGTGCTTCCTAGTGGTGGTATTTCCTCGGTCATTACGAAAACAAGTCTATTCAAATAAATAGAAAATTTCACCTCCAAAAACGGAAAATTTTCAGATAAAAAACTAATATTTTTCATATTTCTGCTCAAAACATAGATTGTGGGTACTCGTTAGAACCGCCTCGACGAGGCGGTTCTAACGAGTACCCACAATCTATGTTTTGAGCAGAAATAAGAAAAACAACGTATACCCCTGTAACCCCAGTTTTACTATATAAAAATGGGGTTTAAGGGGGGTCATAATTATATACATGTAGGCATGGTTTCGTGATGATCTTCTCTTATATTTTTTGCACCGAACCTCATCTTTAATACCGATGTAATTTCAGCTTAACATAATTGTTCGGTCCGCGTACGTTTTCCTTAATCCTATAGTGGCTCAACACAGGAGAATACATAAATTAAGTATTCAACACCATGGTGAAACAAACATGAGGGTTGGATAACAAACTGGAAGAGAGAGAAGAGAATAACTCTTGTCAAATCAAGATAGCCCAGCCGCAGAGGAGGAAGATCAGACACAAAGCAAATAAGACTGAGCCGTCACACGACAAAATCTACAATAAGACCGGTGTAACCATCAAAGACTTAGATCAGCATGTACGTCCATATAGTATGACAAGAGATCTCGTTTATCCCTCTTTGGATAGCCCGGAGACTGTAAAAGTAACGATCAGCGACGTCTCTGATCAGACTGCGCGGATGCGCAGACTTGTCTGAGTCTTCGGTGGTCGCACAAGTCTTACTGTAGGTGTTGTCGTGTGTTAAGAGTAGCATCGGAACCCAGTGTGAAGTTGGTAGGCCGTAAAAGTGCTTTAACTACCCACCCCCCTACCTCCCTCTGTGGTTTATTCTACTGACCGTTCTGTTGTTCCGTTGTTACTCTTACTCTTTGTTGCTTGTGGTTTATTCTACGAGGCGATTTGTTTTAAGTCTTGCCTTGTGTTATTTATTTCTTGTATTTTTCAGTTCTTTTAGCACTGCGATTACCTCGCTTGAGGAAGAGAGAGGTAATCTTAGAGCTTTTCGTACGTTTGATTGATTTGCGCTTGTTTGGTTTTGTCTGTTTCCTCTTCCTCTTCATGTCTGGGATTGGCTGCGGCTTGTGATTGTGGCACTTCCAGGACTTTTCTCTTACCTTTTTTGCAAGTAAAATGCAACTAATACCAGACCGGGCCAGACTGATTGCTTAGTGCTTAAGCAAGGTCGACATTTTTTTTTTTTTTTATTTTATTTTATTTTTTTATTTTATTTTATTTTTTTTTTTTATTTATTTTTTTTTCATTTTGAGGACGATTATGTCGGACCGCAGACTTATGGAAGGCCAAATACTATTTGAGCCAGCGCATGACAACAAACGTACGAAAAGCACTAAGATTGGCTCTCTCATCCCCAAGCGAGGTAATCGCAGTGCTAAAAGAACTGAAAAATACAAGAAGTAAATAACACAAGGCAAGACTTAAAACAAATCGCCTCGTAGAATAAACCACAAAGCAACAAAGAGTAAGAGTAACAACGGGACCACAGAATGGTCAGTAAAATAAACCACAGGGGGAGGTAGGGTGTGTGTGGTCGGGGGGGGGGGGGGGGTGGAGGGAGTGGTGGCTAAAGCACTTTTACGGCCAGCCAACTTCACACAGGGTCCTTGATGCTACTCTTAACACAGAAATACATAAAAAAAAATCTCCACTGTCCTAGATATGCCAACGTCAGAAATACTTACCTTTCTGGCTATTTGCACACGCATTTTGTTCAAGAATTGCTTCAAGATAAAGTAACAGCCACTGATGAAGATAATGATACCATATTTTGCCACGTTCAAGAATTCATAGTCAAGTCGAAACGTTTCCTATGATATAAAATTACTAACGTAACATTGATGCAAATTATATTGAAAGAATCAACTTATGGAGTCATGGAACATATCTGTCTCTGTCTGTCTGTCTCTCTCTCTTTCTCTGCCTCTCTCTCTGTCTCTCTCTGTCTCTGTCTCTCTCTGTCTCTCTCTCTCTGCATATTTGATGTATATGCGCGTGCACGCATAAGTGTATGCAAGCGTTTGTGTACGTGCCTGGATGCGTACGTGTATGTATGCATGTATGTGTGTATGTATGTACATGCGCATGTACGTGCGTTCGAAAGTATGTATGTACGTACGTACGTACGTGCGTATGTATGTATGTAACGGTTTACATATGACATGCATATAAGTTATTAAGCTTTTGGTTTAATTGCTTATGATCAAATATGTCAAAAGGCTCAGCCACTCATAACATCTATGAAAGTTATATGCCCTTATTACCAGGAGATGACTTTCAGACAAGCTAAGGGTTACAGTCAGATCCTGGAAAATATTGTATTGTTGTAAATTATGTTGTATTTGAAGCAATCAAAATAAAGTTTAAACCAAATACATAAAAATTCGGTTCGCATATAGGCGCCCAACTCAATCAATGCATCAAAGATAAAACATAAAAAATTAATTAATTTTATTCTTTAAATGCAATGAGCTGATCAGCATTATCTAGTGTTCATTCTCTTCTTTATTATTCTAGCAAGTTTTGCAATTGAAAGTATGTGTAATGGACTCTCTTAGTTAATTATTTGAAACTGACAGATTGAACGAATTTGATAATCCCTTCGTTAGAATCGAAAGTTTTCAGACATTTGAGGCGAGAGACTATGCAAATGACGGATATTGCTGACTAGCATTTTTTTTTTCAGATATACGAGGATGGTTTCACACACATAGGATGTTCAACGCAGAAAGAGGGTTCTTACATCATCTGCGGGCAATGAGGACCCAGATGCGCAGTCTGATCTGGGCCCTCATTGCCGGCTTAAAGAATCAATGGATATGATAGAACATATCGACAAACACAGAAATCCCTGATCAGAACGTGCAAATACGCAGACTGATCTGAGTGTTCTTTACCCACAATGGGTCAAAGGCCCTTTTAATGTATTTGGTATCATTTAAATTTGTTATGTCATTTTTTTTTCTTGAATGTCGCAGGTGTTTTTACACTGCAAAGAAACGTATGTCTTTTGTATTTTCTTCATGTTTTTGTTGCTCTTCTAAAATTGGACTGACAGATAGGAATCGAGTCTTTGTATTTTTAAATTGATTTCTCCGCTCTTCTCTTAGCTGACTGATTCAAAAAGGGCAGTTGCCAGTTTTGGGCGACAAAATGTGCACAAACACTGGTTAACTGCTCAGAGGACCAAGCCTACCTGGAAAAAAAGTATTGTTAATTAAACTGGCCAGCTCGAAATTACTTTAATAGTGTTGACTGGGCAGTTCAACTCCCAGCCAACTAATCTTTAACTCGGACTGAGGCTTTTAACCAGGTAGGGGTTTTAATTGTTCAAGGTCAGTCAGAAGATATAATACAACACATTGCAAACAAAAATCTGCGAGAAAATTATAAGATTTGCTCGGAATGTTGTACATGTAAGATGGTTTTGGGAATAAGTAGGACGGTTGTAGAAACGTTATTGCAACATTTTGAAATGAATGTTTCATTACATCTACATCGCAGTGGACACATGACGTAAGTTAACGATACATTACGTCGATACAACGTGACGATATTACTTGGACGTTGGTGCAACGTTATCTCAACATTAGAAACAAATGCAACCAGCGCATTGGAACAACGTCATTTTAAAGCATTTTCATAGCCAAATCGCAACGTTATAGCAATTTTGCATTACAAAAACACTTCTATTCAAATATATAGAAAATTACACCTCCAAAAACTGAAAATTTTCAGATATATAACTCAGATATTTTTCATATTTCTGCTCAAAATGTAGATTGTGGGTACTCATATAGAACTGCCCCGGCAAGACGGTTCTAACGAGTACCCACAATCTATGTTTTTGAGTAGCAATATCAAAAGTATGTATACCTCTGTAAACCCCAGTTTTACTACATATAAATTGGGTTTAAGGGGGTCAAAATTATATATGCATGTTTTCGTGATGGTAACAACGGTCACGGTACTTTTCTGGGTATATAAATGTTCAGTAAGATCCTGGACCTGTGTACATGAAACAGACAAATCCAGGCCAGACATAATTAACACACATCTGTGCGCCGGGGCAAAACCTACAATATTGCATGTGCGCACAGCAAAGATTCAGAACAACCTGCCCATCCGCACAGACTGATGAGGTTTTGCTGTGCGCCTGAAGAGACCATCACGAAAACACGCCTATTCAAATATATTAAAAGTTTACAACTACAACAGGAAAATTTTCATATAAAAAATTCTAATATTTTTCATATAAAAGTGGGGTTTACAGGGGAGTACATTTTTTTCATTTTACTAAAATTATAGATTGTGGGTACTCGTTAGAACCGCCTTATCGAGGCGGTTCTAAAGAATACCCACAATTTATGTTTTTGAGCAGAAATAAGAAAAATAATGTATACCCCTGTAAACCTCAGTTTTGCTATATAAAATTGCGGTTTAAGGGCGTCAGTATTATTATAGGCATGTTTTCGTGATGATACAATATAGTAGGGAATGCTGTGACCCGGCTCATGTGCGAGACATGCCAAATACGGATAATAAGACAATTCATCATATTCCTTGTGCAGCTCATGGAGTCACTGAAAAAAAAAATCAGACCTTTAATCCAGGTTTCTATACCCTTGATTATATTTTTATTGGATACGAAAGTTTAATATTCCACATATTAAATATATATGCAATTTCAACTATGCTGATATATTTTTTTTTCCAAAGGATTTGGATACGTTTGGATAAGAACCACTTCCGTATCTTAATTATTCGTTCTGGTACATGTACATGTATAGTGTCATATTTTTTAGTGAAATAACAAAAAAAAAAAAAAAAAAAAATAAAAAAAAAAAAAAAAATAAAAAAAATAAAGAATAAAAATAAAAAGGTAGTGGATAAATTTCCGGTTCATGTATGCTATTTTTTATGTTTGCTTTGGAAAAGAAATATATTTGATTATACTTCCTTTTATATCAGTTATTATTCTCATTACATACTAAGAAACAATTCGTGTATGAGCCGGGGCATTTTCAGTCATTACGAAAACACGCCTATTCAAATATACTGAAAATTTCACCACCAAAAAATGAAAATTTTCAGATAAAAAAAATCCTGATATTTTTCATACTTCTGCTCAAAACATAGATTGTGGGTACTCGTTAGAACCGCCTCGTCGAGGCGGTTCTAACGAGTACCCACAATTTATGTTTTGAGCAGAAATGAGAAAAATAATGCATACCCCTGTAAACCCTAGTTTTACTATATAAAAGTGGGGTTTAAGGGGGTCAAAATTTTATAGGGATGTTTTCGTGATGATTATTTCAGATGTGCGCTAAGCGCAGACTCATATTAGCCTTCTCATCCGCGCAGTCTGACAGTCTGATCGGTCTTCGCAGTGCATCTGTGGATAGCCAGGTATCCAAAGCGTTTGCAAGCGAAGACCAATTATTGCGGGAATGCGCGGATGCGCTGGCTGATCTGAGTCTTCACTGGGCGCATTTGCAATCTTGTAGGAAATGCTGTGCCCCAGCTCATAGATGAGTGTTCTTTAACTGTTTTTGTTCTTAGTTTGGCTACCTTCTCTACATAAAAAAATAACTTATTTATTTTCTTACTTGCTTCCTTGCTTACTTACTTACTTACTGACTTACTAACTTACTTACTAAGGGGTCCCTAGTACACGTCAAATACACAATTTTATATACTAGTTTATTGTATCACTTGATTGGCTAGTTTCATCTGAATATATATTAGTTATTCGTTATTGAATACGTTCAGATTATCACGAGTATATATTACTCAAAGTTTGATAGAGATCACCTATTTAATGCAAAATCATTTTTGGATAAATAAATTAGCTGAATCCAAAATTTATACAAAATGATAGAAAACATGTCTTTCATTAATTTCATTGATTCATTTTGTCAAATGTCAGTGTATTTAAGCGTGGCAACAGCAAACGCCTGGACACCCCCAAAATGTGCCGTAACACTAAGGGTTTTTGGCGACTGAATTTTCACAAATTTCAAAATTTGTTGAGACAAACTTCCCTAATAACGCATATGACGTCAACGGGCATTAATTACAGCACGACATCGCCTGCGCATGATCGTAATCAGAGTTCGTATCCGGTTTTGTGGAATGAGTCTCCATTCAGCAACCAATGCATCCTTGAGCTCCTGTAAAGTCCTTGGCTGCACAGGTTGGGCTGTAACAGCATGCTGAAGTATGTCACACGCATGCTCAATCGGATTTAAGTCCGATGATCGAGCAGGCCAATCCATACTCTTTCGACATGAAAGTCGCAACAAAGGAATAAAGCATAGCTGAAAAAGATTCATGCCTTTCGTGGGAATCGAACCCGGTCCTCCCGGTTAAAAATCCAATGCTCTAACCACTGAGGCAAAGAGTCGACTCCCTGACGTAGTTGTCAGAGATTGAATATATACTTAGAAGCTATGCGTAATCTGCCAAGGCAGATAATCGACGGTAGGAGTGCTTGGTCGTAACAATACGCACGATTGTCTCGCGTTCCAGATAGGCATCAGTGACGTGTGCACGGTGGGGACGGGCATTATCGTCCATCAGAATAAAGTCCGGACCGATAGCACCGGCATATGGTCTCACAAACTGATCAAGAATCTCATTACAGTACCTCACTGCCGTTAACGTTCCGTTTTCAACAAAATAAAGGTCAGTTTGTTCCATTGACGCTAATGCCTGTCCAAACCATGACTGAACCCTTGCCCTAGCGATCATGGTCTGCCACATTCAAGTAATGAAATCGCTCTTTGGACATTCTCCACACCAACTGAAGTTTATCAGTGAAGTCTAGACAGAAACTGGTGTCCAGTCACGAATTTTCCATCTAGCGTGAGTTCTGGCGAAGTCTAGTCCATCTTGCATATGCTGTCGCGTCAACCGGACACATACATCGGGTCTCCTGGCACTATCCTAACTCATGGAGTCTGTTTCTGACTATTTGTATAGAAATGTGTACTCCAGTTCCGTTTCTAAACTCGATATTCAAGCGTGTAGCGTTCAGAAACCGTTGACGTCGAGATTGAATCAACAAAAACCGGTCCTGACGTTGAGTTGTAGCCCTGTCTCGACCCCGCCATGTCTGTGTGAAGGATTTCTGTGGGTTAGATGACGATTCCAAATTCGAGTTACCACGCTCTGTGACACATTCAGTATCCCAGCAACACGACGTTGAGAGACGCCAGATTCTAACATTCCAACCCCACGGTTCATTTCTTCGGGACTTAGACGGTTTCTGAATTGTCCGCGAGACATTTAAGGGTTTCAGGAACCAAATGAAAACCTTTTCACGCTTAGAAAATGAAAACCAACAATTTTGATGTTCTAGCTCGAATGCAGTGTTACGCAAGATTTTGAGGGTACATGGGTTCATTTGCAAAGTGTGAAAAGTGTGCACTTTCGTCAGTACTGAAATGCACGAGTTGCACCTAAAGATAATATTCAATATACGGAGTGCAAACTCTGTCATGAATTTGTACATTTGCACTGCAAAATTTGATACATAAAACGTGATCCCTATCAAACTTTGAGTAGTATATTTTGGTTATCATTCAATGTATCAACTCGAGACTACATTATCTGCTGATAATGTTTTAGTTTTGACATAGAGGATGATAAACAAACATTAGTGTCATAATCTGTTTATCACATATTAAGATCCCTGATATGTATAATAATGTATGTTAAAATAGCATGATTCCACCGAAAATAAAAACAGCATACCGTCACGTCACGTTCTGTAATTGCGTTACGTCATTTTATTTGCAGCGATAACATAATGTTGCGAGCGGGCCGAAACTCTGTCCTTTCAAACTACATTTTGTCCGTCTATCAGTCTGGTGGGGAGCCTCCTTCCGTACAAAACACATTGTTTCTGGTTATCAGTCTGACCGATAGTGTAACTTTTGAATGGGTAAAACATTACGGTATAATTATGCAAATCATACAAACTACATGTATCTGTTATGGTAAATACATAGACTTTCTTGGGAGTCAACTCTGTTAAAATTGCATTTACCGTTTTCCCTCCTGAATAGGCGTCTACTCTAAAAGGAACAATGTACACTTCACTCCCTCAAAAGAAAATTAGTTTCTTTTAGAGCTATTTTTTTCAGAAGGCCTTGGTGCACAAGCAAACAACAGTAAGTCACAATAATTATCTCACTTATTAAAAAGACTGATAAACTATCTCCCTCAAGGTGAATGTATACACTGGATGAATTTGTACGTATCCATTGCAGACAGGAAGTTGCTGCTAGTGTACTTTTTTTTTTTTTTTTTTTTGTTTTTGTTTTTTTTGCAGAACGATTTGTAAACCTTTCCAATGATGGGAGTTACTCTCAAAGGAAAAACTTGCTCCATCTGAGAGCAAACTATTATCTTTAAGAATAACTCCCGATGAGAAGGGAGACAAATATATATTTGTCTTGGATTTGTATCCATTTTCTGAAAGAATGTTGCTTTATGGTAAGGTTTTTGATTATCATTTTAGCAGCAAAATTATCACTGAGTTACTGAAAAACATCAATGGTTTTAGATGACATTACCACCACAAAGGCGGATCCAGGATAATTTCTGAGGGGTTTCGATTGAATCAATTTACCGTACTAACTCTACGTGTTCGGAAACAAACAGTATAGACCCAGATCAGACGCCACAGACGCGGTGTCTGATCAGGGCTTACACTGTTTGTCACTCGTATAGCAATTGTACACACATTCATAGATAGTAAAACGGGCTTGTTGAAGAGACGGTAAATAGTATGGGGTGTGACTGTCTAGGGTAATTACGGTGTCCTAAATTTATCAAAATTTATCCGAAATTCCCATAAATTGAATTTTTTAGTCAAGGGGGCTGGACTAAACCCAACGATCCATTGCGACAATCAACGTGACTTTTTTTTTTTTTTTTTTTTTTTTTTTTTTTTTCTATAACAAACAGTGTATTTATAAATAGTTTGACAATTATTTGAATGTAGCCTGCTGGAAACTAAGAAGAAACAAAAATGGGCGAAGTGTTGTTTAAATTAGCTTCTCCAGGAACTCCACGCTTTTAACACATACAATGTATGGTGGGCGTATTCTGTGTAAAATTAATCATCGCGTTACTTTCTAGTCGTAAAAGTCCGTAATAATTCTCAAAAGCGCTATTAGTCAGTGCAAATTTGATAGGTAATAAAGACTGGTAATACAATTACATATATACAAGTTACACTTAGCCATGATATAATATGGTAGGCGGACAGTTTGAAAATATAGAACAAAATAAAAGGTGTGGGCCATGCCAAGCCAAAACGTACCTTCGAGCATGCAAAAAAAAAAAAAAAAATTGCGAATTCACACCATCCTGCACATGCGCAGATTATCATTCTAGTCTTTGCTCTCCATTTATGCATCACGAAAACATGCCTATATAATTTTGATCCCCTTAAAACTCACTTGTATGTAGTAAAACTAGGGTTTTCAGGGGTATATATTATTTTTTCTAATTTCTGCTCAAAAACATAGATTGTGGATACACGTTAGAACCGCCTCGCTGAGGCTGTTCTAACGAGTACCCACAATGTATGTTTTTAGCAGAAATATGAAAAATATCAGTTTTTATCAGAACAATTTCAGTTTTTGCAGGTGAAATTTTCTTTATCTTTGAACAGGCATGTTTTCGTAATATGTATTCTGTAGTAAGAATGATTCTGTTAGCGGACAGTGAAATCCCTGATCTGACTTCGCTGTCCGCATATGCCCGAAGACTCGCTTTCATATAGCGCAGCCATATACATAGCGGATTCGGTTTCTAGCAGTTCCAAGAGGGTTCTTCTGTTAACCAATTATAGTCTGGTGAACCCTAAAAGGGTAACTGGCATACAGTGCAGACCCAGATCAGACGCCGCAGAATGCGGCGTCTGATCAGGGCCTCCACTGTTTGCAAATAATTTAGCCAATTTTATCCAGGAATATTTAAATCTCATAGCGGACATGCCTAAAATTGAAATTGGACTCTTCCAATATATAGTGTAGGAGAGTTTATTCAGTCTAGACTGTGTTAAAGGTCTTGTTTATCTGTATGTTGGATGCAGCAACTGTGCCGTTGTGTTTGGTCAATGTTTGTTCCTCATCTCTTCTTCCGGTGCCTCTGAAGGACTGTGCTTCGTGAGTGTGGCCTTTCTTGGATAAGTTATAATGAAATATACCAGAACTGACCATTAACCTCAACCCTGGTCTGCAAAACCCCAATATGCCCTGCCTTTGCAAATAGTATGAATCCAAATAAAGTTGTACCTGAATAAGACAACTGATCTAGATCTAGATTGTGTTTATTTATTTGAATATGTTTCAACGAAGTAATCAGACTGGCTGAAAATTAGAAGTGCTATCTTAGTTTATTCAGCATGACAACAGTTAACACATTGTTGTCGGGAGACCCGTAAAAGGGTAATGAGCAAACAGTGCAGTCCCAGATTAGAAGCCACAAAACGCGGCGTCTGATCAGGGTCTCAGTTGTTTGCAAACAGTTTAGCCATTTTCTCTAGGAAATCTCATAGCCAGACGTACCAAAAATTGAAATTGGACTCTTCCAATATATAGTATGGGAGAGTCTATTTAGTATACATGTACAATGGGTTAATAGCATTGGCACCATATCGAAGTAAGGGGTGACGTTTTACATCCTTCACATAAGCGCTTTACGACAGTTGCTGCAATTACGAAATATCCTTAAATTATTGCCTAGAAGCACAGGTGCCTCTGTATGCGATTTAATCTATTTCATTATCAAGTAAAACTTTTATAGTCTTTAAAATGACATTAAACTATTGGATTACCATACGATCTGTGCGCACAAATGTAACCTATACAACACCCTGGACAAATTTAGCAGACGAAACATTGATGATTTTTTTTTTTTTTTTTTTAATTTAGTTTTCCATGCTTTGACATTTCGGAGTCAATTTGCATGAAATATCAAAGCATACTTTCTGAGGAAAATAAGAAACGAATTTCAAACTATCACCTGCTTATTTTTGACCCAGCATGCTAAGCATTAAAACGATTTCATCGTAAATGAACCGACACAGACACACTGTCTGCGATAGTATAAAATTTCGCACAAAATAACACACACCATTCTGTATGGTATACGAGGTGAACTAAACCTGTGCAGACAGCTTAAGCTATGGATTCCGTTTTAAAGTGACGCATACATTGTTTCATTTGTGCGCATTGGCTTCGCATAATTGTTTTCATAGCATCTATCAGCACCTGTCTTAAATAGCTATTGTACAAAAAATACTTATAAAGTATTTCATGAAAGGATTTAAAATGTGTTTTTTATTTGAAGCTAATGTAGTGCAAGAAACACTTTGAAACGCGTTTAAATAAAATTAAGTAATACTTTGGGACACAAACTATATCATGTGGATACAAGTAATATTCTTGGCAAAATACTTGAATAATACAAACAAACTTGATTCGGAAAATAATAAAATAAACGGATTAAATAATGTTAAGTTATTTCACTTGTCGCGGCCCATGCAGTAAGCAAGTAGTGTTGAATGTTTCCGCTTGCCGCGGCCCATGCAGTAAGCAAGTGGTGTTAGATGGTTTCACTTGCCACGGTCCATGCAACAAGCAAGTAATGTCGGATAGTTCCACTTTCCGCCGTCGCTGTAGTAAGCAAGTAATGTCAGATGGTTTCACTTCCCGCGGTCCATTTAGTAAGCAAGTGATGTCAGATGATTTCACTTGCCGCGGCCTATGCATATAAGAAAGTGATGTCAGATGGTTTCGCTTGCAGCGGCCCATACAAGTAATGTCGGATGTTCCCGATTGCGGCGGCCCTTGCAGTAAGCAAGTTGTGTTAGCGACTCATGCAGCAGGCAAGTGGTGTCGAATGTTTCCGCCTCCCACGGCCCATGCAGTAAGGAAGTAATGTCGGATGTTTCCGCTTGCTGCGGCCCAGGCAGTAAGCAAGCGATGTTAAATATTTTCACTTGCCGCTACCCATGCAGTAAGCAAATGATGTTGAATGGTTCCACTTGCCCCGGCCTATGCATTGAACAAGTAATGTCAGATGGTTTCCTTTGCTGCGGTCCTTGCAGTAAGCAAGTGATGTCAGATGGTTTCACGTGCCACACCCTATGCATTTAGCAAGTATTGTCAGATGGTTCGCTTGCCGAGGCCCGCGTAGTAAGCGAATGATGTTGGATGATTTCACTTGCCGCGGCCATGCAGTAAGCAAATACTGTCAGATATTTTCGCTTCCTGCGACACTTGCCGTAAGCAAGTGATGTTGATGCAGTAAGCAAATGATATCGGACGATTTTGCTTGCCGCTGCACGTGTAGTTAGCAAGTGTTGTGGGATTATTCGCCTGCCGCCGCCAATACAGTCAGCAAATGATGACGGAGGGTTTCTTTTGCCGCGGCCTATGCAATAAGCAACTGATGTCATATTATTTCGCTTGCCATATTTAATGCAGCAAACAAGTGATGTTTCACTTGCCGCGACCCCTGCAGAAAGCAAATGATGTCGGATGGTTTCGCTTGCCGTGGCCCTTGCATTTAGCAAGCGATGTCGAATGGTTTGGCTAACCGTGGCAAATGCAGTAAGCAAGTGATATCGGATGATATTGCTTGTCGCGGCCCATGTTGTAGGCAAGTGGTGTTGGATGTAATCACTTGCTGCGGCTGATGCAGTAAGCAAGTGATGTCAGAAGGTTTCGCATACCGCAGCCTAGCGAGCAAGCAAGTAGTATTGGATGTTTCCGCTTGTCGAGGCCTTTGTAGTTGGCAAATGGTGTTGAATGGCTTCCCTTGCCGAGGTCCATGCGGAAAGCAAGTGATTTAAAATGGTTTCGCATGCCGCTGTCCATTATTTAAGCAAGTGATATCAGATGGTGTCGCTTGCTGTGGTCCATGTAATAAGCAAATGATGACATTTGGATCCGCTTTTCGCGTTCATGCAGAAAGCAAGTGGCGTCAGGTGGTTTGACTTGTCGCGGTCCATGTATTAAGCAAGTGATGTCAAATCGTTTCATTTGCCGGGGTACATGTAGTAAGCAAGTGATTTCAGATGGTTTCACTTTCCGAGGTCCATGTAAAAAGCAAGTGATGTCAGATGGTCTCACTTGTCGCGGTCCATGAAGTAAGCAAGTGCTGTCAGATAATTTCCCTTTCCGCGACCCATGTAGTAAGCAAGTGGCTCGTTTGCTACAGTCCATGCACTAAGTAAATTATGGTTAATGGTTTCATTTGTTGCAGTCCAAGCAGTAGGAAAGTGATGTCAGATAGTTTCACTTGCCGTGAAAGTAATATCAGATGGTTTCGTTTGCCATGGTCTATACAGTAAGCAAGTGATGACATTTTGTTTTACTTTCCGCGCCCCATGCAGCAAGCAAGTGGTGTGAGATGGTTTCACTTTCTATGGCCCATGGAGTAAGCTATTTATATTGAATCCTTTAACTTCCTGCGGCCCATGCAGTAAGCAAATGATGTCAGATGGTTTAATTTGCCGAGGTCCATAAAGTAAGCAAGTGGCGTCAGATGGTTTCATTTACAACAGTCCATGCAGTAAGCAAGTAATTTTGCATGTTTTCACTTGCTGCGGCCCATACAGCAAGTAAATAGTGTCTGGATGTTATCGCTTGCCGCGGCCCATGCAGCAAGCAAATGGTGTCTGGATGTTATCGCTTGCCGCGGCCCATGCAGAAAGCAAATGGCGTTTGGATGTTATCGTTTGCTGCGGCCCATGCAGCAAACAAATGGTGTTTCGATGTTATCAGTTGCCGCGGCTAATGCAGTAATCAAGTATGTCGTTTTGGCTTGCAGCGGCTCATGCAGTAAGCTGTTGATGTCTGCTGGTTTCACTTGCCGCAGCTGTAGTTGTACAGTAAGCAAGTAATATCAGATGATTTTCGTTTGCCGATGACAATGAACCAAGCAGGTGGTGTTCAATGTTTTCGCTTATGGCAGCCTGCGCACAAAGGAAAGTCACTGATGTGTTTGAGTACGAGCGCAATGCTATTGTTTAACGTACTACCATTTGTTTACCGCTTAGCATGCTGAATTCAAATGATCAGGTCTTGCATATCCGCGCATATCCGGGCATGTGTTATCAGTGGTATTTTCAGTGCTTTAATAGCTTGGAATGAGAGATTATTATGTCCCTTTGTAAATATTGACCAAAATAAGCATGTGGAGAAAGACCGAAATTGACCAACGGTTCTAAGCGATCTGATCAGATCCATAGCTCCATGTAAAACAAAGTTATTATAATAAAAAAATGTTGGTATTTTTCTTTGTGTCCACGGCTTAGAGAATCATTACGTAAGTTTTTGTGAACAAATCAGAAAAAAAACAACAACAAATATCTGGATCACCTTGTTTTCTGGAAATGTCTGTAGCAGCCATAAGAATTCTATGATGCAAAGTTTTTATCTGAAAATTTTCAGCTTTTGGAGGTGAAATTTTCTATATATTTGAATAGGTGTGTTTTCGTAATGTGTTATACGTTGATATCAACGTATAACACATTACGAAAACACACCCATTCAAATATATAGAAAATTTCACCTCCAAAAGCTGAAAATTTTCAGATAAAAACTTTGATTTTTTATATTTCTGCTCAAAACATAGATTGTGGGTACTCATTAGAACCACCTCGGCGAGGCGGTTGTTACGAGTACCCACAATCTATGTTTTCGAGTATAATAAATAATAAAAATAATTAATATATACCCCTGTAAACCCCAGTTTTACTATACATGTACAAAACTGGGGTTAAAGGGGTCAATGATAGGCATGTTTTCGTGATGACATGTTCAGATATAACTGTGCGGATATGCAATACCCGATCCATTTGGATTAAGCCTGCTGAGCGGTAATGTATTTAACAATTTTAGCTTTTACAGACTTTGCTGGCTGTTTGTGATTGTCCCATTTTGTTAATTAAATTTGTGTCTAAATAAGCAGTATGTAAATTTGCCCTACTGGGAATATTGGGAAGTTCAAGCACATGGCGAAGCATTAATTGGTTAAGGTTTCTTTATTTACATGTATTTTGAATACTATTACCGTAAGAGAAGAAGTTCTTTCTTTCTTTCTTTCTTTGTAATTCTTTCTTTCTTTGAAATTCTTTCTTTCTTTCTTAGTTCTTACAAGTATTAATATTATTAGTAGTAGTAGTAGTAATAGTAGTAGCAGCTGTATTAGTAATAGTGGTATAGAAGTAATAGTAGACGACTGGTAGTACATGGAAGTAGTAATAGTAGTCGACTAGCAATGTTCAGTAGTAGTAGAAGAACCAGTAGTCGACTAGCAACAGTAGTAGTAGTAGTAGTAGTAGTAGTAGTAAGAGTAGTAGTTGTAGTAGTAATAGTTGTAACAGACTTTAGTATTTTTTATAACCCGAATTAGCAGGTATGTTGGAAGTACCATTCGTAGAGTATTTTTAGAGACATGTCTAATGCCAGCACATATACGTAAGACACGCAAAAAACGTAATCGAAATCGAAGCGTAAGAAAAGAATTCAGGCTATACCAGTGATGTAAACTACGTAAAAAGTTTGCTTAGCATCAAAACGTCTATTATTTCTGATAATAAAACATTCATGTCTTTAGCATATATATAGAAGTAAGAAAACGCACATTTCGACACGTGTACCCAACGAAGACCAAAATTAGTAGACAACTGTGCAGTCTGATCAGTGTCTTTGTAGTCTGCATGAAGAACTTTTTATTCTTGGCAATCCAATATGCGTACAGCGAATGTTCTAAATCTGGGCACACATGCGATATTGTAGGAGAAAATAATGTGCTCACATAAAACACCAGAGTAACTACAATTACATTTCCTATTAAAAACATGATTGAAGTTGTTTTTTACATCATTATACATGTATAACATTTCTGTATTAAACACCAACTAGTGCACCACATCAAAATACGTTTGACACTTCTTAATTTAAAACTTTCAATTTGGAGAAATGAATTTTATTGGTACTGCGTTAAAAGGGATAAAAGGTCTGCCAGATGTAGAGTAAAGTTGGTTTAGTTTTCGTAAAAGATGGTCTCTGAGACAAATGAGCCAGCGCATGACAAAACCTACAATATGACTTGTGCGACCAGCGAAGACTCAGATCAGCCTGCGCATCCGCGCAGTCTGATCAGAGTCTTCGCTGATCGCATGTGCCTTCTACAGCCTCCGGGCTGTCCATAGAGGGATAAACCAGAACTCTTGCCGTACTGGGTGGATGTACAGGCTGATCTGAGTCTTTGCTGGTCACAAAGATCTCATTGTAGGTTTTGTCGTACGCTGGCTTAAATATATCATTACAGTCGAACTTCAATGGCTTGAACACCTTTGGGATCATGGAAAATTGTTCAGGCCAAAACAGATGCTTTTTGCAAACAGTTAAGATTCTAATGAGACGCTCATTATGAACCATTTCATCAGGATCTACATTGTTCGCCTTTTTTATGTTTGATTGACAGTCTACACTGCGGCGTCTGCTCAGGGTCTACACTGTTTGCACTCATCCATCAGTTTAAGACACATCAACATATACTACTACTACTACTACTTATAATAATAATAATAATAATAATAATAATAATAATAATAATAATAATAACGTCTTTATCACATGAGGGTTAAACTTGGTATAAGATACTTACTCGTATCTTACCTATGGTTCTCCATAAAAGATACAAAATACAAGGCATAATGCATACATACACAAAGATAAAACATATCACAGGGGTATAGGAATACTAAAAGTGTAAGATAAAGTTTCCGTTATAAAGATGAGGTGATATAAGATATTTGTCAAGCGATTTACATGTATGATGTCAGATTTGATAAAAAATGTTCAAATGTTTATGCTTACTTTAAAACATCGTACAAGGGTTTTTGAGGACAGTTTTATTGTATAAAATCAAGTTTGAATTCCTCCTTTCGCTAAAACTAGTATGTCAGCTTGAAATAAGAGGTAAAGAAGGTCAGTTTTGATTCAAATTGGCTGACGAGATTGAAACGATTGCAATGATAATAATCATACTTGAGAATTGTTGGGGAATATTGGAAGCGTTTGTCAGTAAACTGTCTGACCGGGAGGTGTTCTGACTAGGTCGTTGCTGGCACCCGCCCCAAGTTGATCACACTATTATAACGGAAGTATTTGATACAATTTTCAGATTTATGATATTGTCCCAGGTAAAATTATTTTGTCTCTTAGGCCAATATAACATGATGTAAAAGATGGTCTCTTAGACAAATGAGCCAGCGCATGGCAAAACCTACATTATGACTTGTGCGACCAGCGAAGACTCAGATAAGCCTGCGCATCCACGCAGTCTGATCAGAGTCTTCGCTGATCGCATGTGCCTTCTACAGCCTCCGGGCTGTCCATAGAGGGATAAACCAGAACCCTTGCCGTACTGGGTGGATGTACAGGCTGATCTGAGTCTTTGCTGGTCACAAAGAACTCATTGTAGGTTTTGTCGTACGCTGGCTTAAATATATCATTACAGTCGAACTTCAATGGCTTGAACACCTTTGGGACCATGGAAAATTGTTCAGGCCAAAACAGATGTTTTTCGCAAACAGTTAAGATTCTAATGAGACGGCTCATTATGAGCCATCTCATCAGGATCTACATTGTTCGCCTTTTTTTATGTTTGATTGACAGTCTACACTGCAGCGTCTGCTCAGGGTCTACACTATTCGCACTCATCCATCAGTTAAAGACACATCAACATATACTACAACTACTACTACTACTACTACTTCTACCACTACTTATAATAATAATAATAATAATAATAATAGTAATAATAACGTCTTTATCACATGAGGGTTAAACTTGGTGTAGGATACTTATCTTACCTATGGTCCTCCATAAAAGATATAAAATACAAGGCATAATGCATATATACACAAAGATAAAACATATCACAGGGGTATAGGAATACTAACATTATAAGATGAAATTTCCGTTATAAAGATGAGCTGATATAAGATATGTGTCAAGCGATTTACATGTTTGATGTCAGTTTCGATAATAAATGTTCAAATGTTTATGCTTACTTTAAAACATCGTACCGGAAGAACAATTTTTATTGTATAAAATCAAGTTTGAATTCCTGCTGCCGCTAAAATTAGTACATGTATGTTAGCTTGAAATAAGAGGTTAAGAAGGTCAGTTTTGATTTAAACCGGCTGAGGGGATTGAACCATTGCAATGATAATAATCATGCTTGAGAATTGTTGGGAAATATTGGAAGCGTTTGTCAGTAAACTGTCTGACCGGGAGGTGTCCTGACTAGGTCGTTGCTGGCACCCGCCCCAAGTTGATCACACTATTATACCGGAAGTATTTGATACAATTTGCAGATTCATGATATTGTCCCAGGTAAAATTATTTTGTCTCTTAGGCCAATATAACATGATGTAAAAGATGGTCTCTTAGACAAATGAGCCAGCGCATGGCAAAACCTACAGTATGACTTGTACGGCCAGCGAAGACTCAGATCAGCCTGCGCATCCACGCAGTCTGATCAGAGTCTTCACTGATCGCATGTGCCTTCTACAGCCTCCGGGCTGTCCATAGAGGGATGAACGAGAACCCTTGCCATACTGGGTGGATGTACAGGCTGATCTGAGTCTTTGCTGGTCACACAGATCTCATTGTAGGTTTTGTCGTACGCTGGCTTAAATATATCATTACAGTCGAACTTCAATGGCTTGAACACCTTTGGGACCATGGAAAATTGTTCGAGCCATGGGTAGTTCGAGCCAATGAAGGTTAATCATGGCACCAGGTCGGGAAGCAAATATCGCTTATTCTGGGAAATCTATCGATCTTCTACACAATAATTGTATGTTGAGTGTACTCATTAGAATGAGTACACACAACATATAATTTCATAATGAAATAAGAAAGCTTCCTTAAATATTTTTTTTTCTTGATCTATCGGAAGAATTTCGTAGGGACTCAAAACCGAGTTCGAATTAGCCATGGTGAATGAGCCATCGGTGTTCGAGCTATTGAGATTCGACTGTATGTAAAAGGTGCATCTAATGTAACTGAACCAGACTGTAATGAGGCTAAACAACAATTTGCATCTGTACCGAGAAACCACTACTTAAACTTGGATACATCATATGACAGGAACATGTGGCGGAAACCAATGTCCAAACAACATATCCCTGTCACATCGCTGCGGGGGACAATGCTGCTGATTTAATCATTGATTAGCAATTGATCACAAAAAAATCATACCATACGATGAATTTACAACCAGTTTGCTTGTTCACATATATTATTGTTTCAAAAATAAACCGCAGCTGGTCAGTAAGACTATGTGATTAGAAACGGAAAATTACCTGGTATGCCCAGACTCTAGTAAGATTTCTTTCATAGACGTTTTAAAGGATGCAGATTATTATGTCGTTCTAACATAAAAAAGGTACAGTGTTACAAAACTGGGTAGCCGTTACTGAAAATAAGTGCTCATACAATAATAAAATGGAGTGTTCCAGGGTTTAGAATATTTTAGGAATTTTGGTAACGTGTTAAGGTATCCGAACATCAAAGGTAAATACAGTAACCATTTTATCAACTTTATTTTATTTTTATCTATTATCATTGTTATATTTTCTTTTCAGATATGACGAGCCTTCTCTCTAGCGGGCACTACTAGAACTGAAAAGTTAATCTAATTCTCGGATTTACTACCACCATTAAGAAGACTGAGAGAAATGTAATTAAGAGGTCTATTCAATTACCATAGATATATTGGTACTCGCTGTAGTACGAAAAAGCAGACAAACTTATAACATTCAGTGTTTCTTTAACGCTTAGCATTCTGGTTAAAACTTTCAGCAGACGACATTTTGAAGTATATATTTTTCATATATTGCCCAGAAATCAGGTTTTAACATTTCATGCAAATTGTCTCCATTGGAGACAATTTGCATGAAATGTCAAAACCTGTTTATTTTTTGAGAAAATAAGAACATATCACCAATGTGTCGTCTGCTGAATTAGCCCAGAGAGTGGTAATAGTTAAATTAGCTAGGTGATGGCGAATCTCATGATGAACATGGTTTTATTCTTTTCCTATTTGGTGTAATGTAATAGCAGAAACGTTACTGAAACAGTAAGAGACAAGATTAGGATCATTTGGAATTAGTACTTGCCAAACCATGTCTTCCGAAAAAGACAGGATCGGATACACAATATTGCGCAATGAGACAGTCACGGAGAGGGCCAAACAGAGATTCCCATCAGGATTGTTGAACATCTTTGAAGCCCTTAGGAATGACTGTAACAGGAAGCTAGCTACAGCACCACCTATTGAAACAGGTAAAAAAGTTAGAATTACATCTTGTAATTACATATTAGCGTTACATCAGCAGCATATGTATGTATGTATGTATGTATGTATGTATGTATGTATGTATGTATGTATGTATGTATTTAGGTAGGCAGGCAGGCAGGAAGGCAGGCAGGCAGGCAGGCAAGAAGGCAGGTAAGTGGGTAGGTAAGTAGGTTAGTAAGCTGCAAACGACGTTCTGATTTTATTTCTTCAGAGAAAACAGGCTGGACATATCATGGGAATCGTTTGCGTGGCAAACGATTCACATGGAATGTAAATACATTTTTCTCTAAATTGTAAAGCAAATAACTTATAAAAACGATTTAAGTGTAGTCTGGTGCATATTTTGCATAAACAATTAAATGAAACGGTATGCGTCTGTGCGAAATGCAGTTTCTTTCTTTCTAATTCGTGGCTTTTCCACTTTAAAAAAAATGGACAAAGTGTAGACACTAGATTTGTAGAATGCAAAGCGCTCATCCAAAACGCTAGCACAAGCAAACTTATCTAAATCGTAAGTTATTGACTAACATTTTCACTATATATTATGGGGAAACATAGAGCGTTTATCACAAAGACTTGTTATTTCTTGGTAAAGCAAGCTATTTTGTCATAGCAAATATCTTTAGGAAGTATTTACTTTGAGCAGACACCTGATTCCAGTCATTAATAGGTTCTAACCTAGGATGGGGTATGGTGTGGGAACCTGACATCGCATTTCATCCGAAAATGCGTTTATAAAAATCAGCGACCCTACCCACGCATATGCAGACATGATTAAACAGTTTGGAGCCAGATCAGACGCCGCAGAATGCTACATATACTTATCCAGACAATTTAGACACATTAATAAGTATTGTTATATCGACGTCCTAATTTTAGAACAATATGTTAAGGAGTTAAGATATCCCTATTTTCAAGATAGATATGGAATTTTCACTTGCTTTTTGGCTTTTCTCTACGTGTTTATAGTCTTAATAAATAATGCTGTTAAGACAATTAAGACAAATGTATGCATTGCAAAGCCAAAGCACTCTAAGCTATATGATTTGTCTCCCACTTCAAAGGGAGACAAATACAGCAGAAAAAAGTTTGTTTCACCGGGATGTAAATCTTCATTTGAGAAGAGAATCAATCCAGCACACACAACGTTGAAACAACGTCGATTCAACGTCAAGACGCTGAGTCAACGTTGAATCGACGTTGTTCAATAAACGTCGAATCGACGCTGTTTAAGTTGTGTGCCTGCTGGGAAATACTTTCACATTAGAGTGATCTCCCGGTGGAGTTGTATTACATTACGAAAACACGCCTATTCAAATATATTGAAATTTTCACCACCAAAAATAGAAAATTTTCAGATAAAAAAACTCTGATATTTTTCATATTTCTGCTCAAAATATAGATTGTGGGTACCGTTAGAACCGCCTCGACGAGGCGGTTCTAACGAGTATCACCATCTATGTTTTTGAGCAGAAGTAAGAAAAATAATCTATACCCCTGTAAACCCCAGTTTTACTATATAAAAATGGGGTTTAAGGGGTCAACATTATATAGGCATGTTTTAGTGATGACTTCACCTCAATAAAGACCTTGATGGTGCATTTTGTAGACTGAACCGCCGAACACCCAACGAAGACTCAAATCAGCCTGCGCATCCGCACAGACTGATCAGAGTCTTCGTAGTCCGGATGTAAAATCTTTGCATCGATGGCTATTTAAAATGCGTCCGGTAAAGATTTTGATCAAAGCGCGCGAATGCTTAGGCTTATCAGATTCTTTGATGGGCGCACATGTCCGAAGGTACGTTTTCTGGTCTTGCGGCTCAAATGATAAAACTATGCAATAATGGACAACATCTCGTAACATGTAAATTCTATTAGTCTTATTTAATCGTATTAGCGTCATTAATTAAAGTAAATTTTTCACGCAACGTCTTATCTGATTGTACTAATATAGTAATTGTTTTCTTTCGTTCTCTTTTGACTATTTCAGTTGTGTATTACTAGACCCAGCTCAATGTCAGATCCTCGATTAACAAACAAACAAATGAAATAAACCGAGTAATGTCTGTAAAACAAAGATACACGACGTAGGAATGAAAGTATATTTACATACTAATAATATTGAAAAAAAAAGATAAAAAAAGTCCTGGCTTTCAAACCTGCAATCTTCCGCGGTGGAGGCGAGCGCTCTCGTGACTGAGCTACAGGAGCTGTTACGGCGCTGCCCCAAAGTTGATTATATATTGCTTAGCAGCTATATTTTTCCAACGCTAAAAATAAACAAAGATCATTAGACGAAGTCGTATAAGATCATATGTGACTTAAGCCTGTCAGCCTCTGTATGGAAGAATGTACGTGCCTTGAAGCGATGATAACTCTAATGAAACGGTTATTTTTGTCAAATACTTTGATTCAATTTTCATTGTATGCATTTTAAATCATCTTTACAATGTTGTCTTCAAATCCACGCCAAAGTCAACTTTTGAAAATCAAAGCAAACCTCCTCTGTTTAAAATAACAATTCGATAGAGTTAATGGTGTACATGGCGCGAAGGTGTTTTCGTAAAAAAAAAAAAAGAAAAGAAAAGAAAAAAAAAGATCAGTCCGTCGAAACACACCAAACCACCGTAAACAACCCCGAAATACCCCAAACTACTTTACTAATTTACTGTTTCACATCAAATCACTTACTTTATCTATTTTTCACTCTATTTTAACTTATTATCTCAAGTGGAATGGGGTATCAAAGATGTTTGACAGCTCAGTATAATGAACATCTATACAGTTTGATCTGGGTCTTTGCAATAGATAAATGTAAGAGAAATATGGGCCGGTCAGGACTTTTGCAAAAAAGAAAAAAAACTTAAAGGAAATATAAAGTGATGTCCAAGGAATATCTGACCAGCAAAGTTCTAGATCAGCATATGCATGCATATGCATCTGCGCAGTCTGATCAAGGTCTTTGGGTATTTACAGTAGAAAAAAGACTTACATGAAATAAGGGACGGTGTCAAAGAAAACATATGGCCACCGAAGTTCCAGATCAGCATGTGCATGTGCATCCGGACAGTTTGAGCAGGACCTTTGCTTTAATATATAAAAAATAAATAAATAAATAAATAAAAATAAAACACGTAGGGCCGTTTTGTCTTCCACTGGACCTGCATGTGTCTTTTCTTTTTTCTTAAACATATGCACTCGGTATGCAAGAACGATGGCATGAGCGAACAAAGAAACAAACAAATAAATGAAAGAAAGGATGAATAAACATTTTGCCCTGTTATATCACACCCAAAGAAGCCGACCCATTAAAGAAATTTATATCTTACATGCTTTTGAACAAACAAGACAATTATTAGGTAAGGTGCCTTTAATCATCAGAAGCTATGTAGGAATACCTTGTTGATTTTTCTATAACGTATGCGTGGTCATAGTACCCAATCCACAATCCAAACTCATAAATCCGTAAACGAATGAAGAAGCAGAATGATCAGACCAACAGACAAGGAGCCCAGAATAAAGTGTGTAATCAGGTGTCCTCAAGCTTCGTCCACCATGCCCATAGGCCTGAACAAAGGAAATGTAGATAGAAGTGTATGTCCGAGATTTTGGAAGTCTGCTTATGGCTCGTCATTAGCAAAACCTTCAGAAACAATTCTGGAAACTGCCACATTGTAGATGATTAATCATATAATATTTCACCATATTTGACTTTCAACTGTTTGGCTTTTGACTCAAGAAGTTTAAAATATGTCTTGGGGTATGGTTTTGATAGTTTTAGTGTAGTTTGGGGGTGTTTTGGGGTGTTTCAATGGACCCAGAAAGGATAATTTATATGCCTATTTGCCGAACCCTGCAGGAAATCAAATGGAACAAAATTATGACGGACTTTGTTAAAGTTCTCAACGTCAGAAGATAAAATAAAATTTTGTTTGCTTTGTTTAAGCATGTTTATGATCCTAATTCAGAGAAAATGAATTTTTGAAACTTGCAACTTTGCAAAGTGACAAAGCCTTTTTGTAGACACCAAGAAAATTGTGGTCTATATACCCATGCCATAGAACATTCATAAAATTTTGAACCAGTGACAGTCATAATGTTCAGGTGAACAGACACAGACACTCAAAAGAAAGGGTGCAATCAAGCGTCCTAGGAATTTAATGATTGCGACAGTCATTTCATAGATTTTAATTGTGGTATGTCAAAACGACAATGAGAAGCTATCGTGCACAGAAAGGCGCGTACGGCGGTGAAATTAGATATAAACTTCGTATCCAGGGTTATATAGAGTGGGGTTTGACTTTGACATGGAAACTGTCACAGTTGCGGTTGTAAAGTTGGCTTCGTTTTAAGAACCCCTATTATAATGTTGAAAACAAATGTCAACAATCATCTGCTCTTCTACGTCGATTATCTTCGTTTTTGAAGATGCTTCTTGTTTTTATTTTTTTCCTGTTTAGGTTTGTTCTAACCTCGCAGTTTTACCGTCATCTGGAAAACACGTTCAAAGCAAAATTTACAATGAATAAGATGAACAGTAATAGCAGAAAAGGTCTTTTTGCAGATTCCTTTCGTTTGTATGGCATATTCGTGATTTCATACAGCTGCTGACAGCGCTTGCTCAGACAATGATCTTAAACGACTACGTCGAATAAAGGACGTTAGTTCATTAGGACATTTGTACTCTGGATGATTTAGAGGAATGCCGTCAATGAAGAAGCCGGAGCTTGATATATTTCTGTTTGCTAAATGCACTTTCGGTTTTTCTATTACATACTTGAAATATTTTAATAGTCAGTTATGATATCATTAACACTGAAGTTACTTTCCATCAACGTGGCAGGATTTCAACAATGTTCTTCTTTGTGTTGATTGCTAGCAACAGTTGCCCGGTGTTTCATTGAAATATGGAACTAAATGGAGCTTGTATTATAAAATTTGAAAATCTGTCCAAAAGACGCTTAGGTGTCGGTTCGTTTAACCCATTAATGCCTAGCGTCTTATAAATGGACACTGGTCAACAGTGTAGACCCAGATCAGACGCCGCAAAACGCGGCGTCTGATCAGGGTCTACACTGTATGCATTCTGTACAGGAATTTGTATAAATTTGTAGTAATAATGAAATAAACGTCAAAAAGATTGCCCTTGGAAACAAAGAACACACTACGGATTAGAAAATGGGAGTTTCGGTTTTATTGAAATGCTTCATAAGCAGTAATGAAGTTTGCAACATTGCGTACGCCCTCTTGCGTATACATGAGCATCACACCATTTTCAAATATACCACAATCGGCCCAATGATCCCTAAGGAAATGAAAATATAATCTACACTATGAAAACTAACAGGACTCTTCTATAATTGGAAATGGACCTGTCCAAAAAGATGGGGTAGAAGAGTCCGTTCGACTTAAATTGGTTAATTTGTCATTTACCTTCACTTTTAGGGACTAGATACATGAGAGACATTTCACTTCTGTGCCTTCCCTCGCGTCAAGCCTCTTCTGAAAAGGGGTCCACTCAAAAAACAAAAACAAAAACAAAATTTTAACTATTTTAGGTCTGGCAAAGCTGGACTTTCTAGTCGCATATCTCTACTACATGTATGTCATAGACACCAAGAGGCCACTTCAGGGCCCAGTTGTTCAAAGCGTCGTTAGCTTAACGAGCTCCTTAAGGGTCATTTCGTTAACTGTTCTAGCGGATTCAATACACAATATTCTGATATTTTTTGCTGAAAAAATGTGAGTAGCTTTTGCACTGCAAAAGCTACTCATATGTTTTTAGCAAAACATTTCAGAATATTTGCGTATTACTCGATCTAAATTTTAACGAATCGTTAACTAACGACATCGTTAGCTTTGAACAACTGGGCCCAGGTCTTTTAGAGTCAAACTAATTTAAAACAGCAATGAATATATATAAGAGTATGTAGTGTATCGCCTTGTAAAAAATGATACTGTTTACATATATTTTGGTGACAAATCTGTAAACCGCAAGTAATAACTACAATCATTCAAATACGCTTTCCTTTGTGCATATCATGGGTTCATATCAATACTTATATGAGGAAAATAGCCTTAAAATATATTCATGCAGGTCTGAATTGCTTGGTACCAATATGACGGGTTTTCTTCTAACATCGACGGTAATAAAAAGAAATAGTATCACTTAGAGAGTGCCGAAAAATAATTCAAAACAAAGCTGTTTCAGAAGGCTGGCGCCTGACTAATGCTGTCTGTGGTCGGGACCACCGTGGTATTTTCATTGTGGTACTCATTGTTAATTGTTAAGTAGTTTTTCTCTATCTAATGTTTTTCTTTGAACAATTATGTAAAGTAAATAAGAGAACTCAGGAACTGATACAGTCAGATCCACATCAAGCCCCAAACACCAAAGGGAATACTGACAAATACAATACAGCAGCCATAAAAGCAGAGTTGGCAACTCCTTCCCAAAAAGGTGGTAACTCTGATACCCAGACTCAAATGAATATATAATCAACTTATATAATTGTTAAAAGAAAAAAACGTTAGAAAGTAAAACACTACAAAACAATTTACAATTAGTACCACAATGAAAGTACCGCCTTGGAACGGTCAGTAAGTTTAAGATAAATTCAATTAAATTTGGGTAAAAGAGTTGCCACCTTTTCGGGAAAGAGTTGCCAACTCAGCTCTGTTCATTTTGTGGCTGCTTAATTGTATTTGTCTGTCTTTACCTTTGGGTTTGGTGACTTGATGTGGATCTGATTGTATCCGTTCCTGAGTTCACGTTTATTCGTACAATTGTTCGATTTGCGCTTGTTTGGTTTTGACTGTTTCCTCTTCCTCTTGGTGTCTGGGAAGGACTGCGGCTTGTGATTGTGGCATTCCCTGGACTTTTTTCTTATCTTTTTCACTTACTTACTTTGTGGTTTTCTTTTGCACTGGCTTCCGGTTGCCATTTAACCATCTACTTTATTTCGTTGCAGTTTTGTTTTTATATGTCACTGTGACGTTTCACTGGTTAGGTAGAAGGTCCGATGCGGACAGAACGTACTATATGTTTTCTAATCATTCAAAAATTGTTTGTACTGACCGTTCCAAGACCGTTCGTCTATTGCAGTTTTTCTTTGTATGTCGGTTTTTGCAAGTCTGTCATTGTGTCTTGTCATTGCCTGTTCCTAATCATTTCTTCTGTCGGTACCTTGGGGAGGCTGTACTTGGTTATTGTGGCCTTCAGTGGATACATTTATGTGTTTGTTGCTGATGCAATTAGACGTAACAATCCTGGTAAAGAGAGGCCCGCCGAAGTGTCAAACGGAATCTTGCACTATTTTGCATGTAGTTTTGACCGTTTATTTTGTGCGTGCCTAGATCGCAGCTGCTTCAGTTCGAGAGGCCTTATTGTGTTTACATTTGTTTGGTTTAGATATGTAACTGTCATTAATTAGCAGTGCTGCAGAAAATCTTAGCGTTTTCAAAAGACTGAGTGGAAGTGTATTGAATAATAGTAAAAACGATATGAAGGAAGAGCCGAAATAACAGAATATAGCCTACACGTTACGAAAACACGCCCATTCAATATAATGGCGCTTTATATTGCTGCAAAAATGGAAAGTTTCTGATGAAAAAATGTGATCTTTTTGCTACTTTTGTTCGAAACAGAGATTGTGGATACGTATAAGAACCGCCTAATCGATGCGGTTCTAACGGGTACCTACAATCTATGTTTTATAGTAGAAATAAGAAAAATAATGTATACCCCTGCAAACCCCATTTTCCTATATAAAAGTGGGTTTGAGGGGGTCAAAATTACATAAAAGGGTTTTGGTTTATTAATGAGCAGACACAAAAAAGAAGAGTAAAAACTGAAATAGAGAGCATACGCATTACAAATCAACGAAACGAAAACAACCTTTACCCTCTTTCCCAGTCATCACGAAAACATACCTATATAATTTTGACCCCCTTAAACCCACTTTTATATAGTAAAACTGGGGTTTACATGGGGAATACATTATTTTTGTTATTTCTGCTCAAAAACATAGATTGTGGGTACTCGTTAGAACCGCCCCTTCGATTGTACCCACAATCTATGTTTTGAGCAGATATCTGAAAAATATCAGATTTTTTTATCTGAAAAATTGCCAATTTTTGGTGGTAAAATTTCAATATGTTTGAATAGGCGTGTTTTCGTAATGTGAGGGGATCACAATGCTGGACCTACCGAACACAACAATAAGTAGGAAGCAGGAAAAGCGTGCTTTTCATTTTTTTTGTGCGGTGAAACATAATATTGCATGCAGATTATATCTGAGCCACATGATGACATCACGAAAACATGCCTATACAGTTTGACCCCTAAAACCGCACTTTTATGTAGTAAAACTGAGGTTTACACGGGTATACATTAATTTTCCTATTTCTTCTCGAAAATATAGATTGTGGGCACTCGTTAGAACCGCCTTGCCGAGGCGGTTCTCACAAGTACCCACAATCTATTTTTTAAGCAGAAATATGAAAACTACCAGAATATTTCATTTGAAAGTTTTCATTTTTTTTGGTGGTAAAATTCTCAATGCATTTGAATAGGCGTGTTTTCGTAATAAGCAAAAATGTTTCTTCGAGATATGTATAAACAGTAGAGATCCAGATCGGTCTGCGAACCACATATAATCTGATAAGGTGCTCTGCTGTTCATCAATATATTTTACCATTACGAAAACACGCCTATTCAAATATAAATTTTACAACCAAAAAAGGAAAATTTTCAGATAAAAAAATCTGATATTTTTCTTATTTCTGCTCAAAACATAGATTGTGAGTACTCGTTAGAACCGCCTCGGTGAGGCGGTTCTAATGAGTATCCACAATATATATTTTAAGCAGAAATAAGAAAAAATAATGTATACCCCTGTAAATCCTAGTTTTACTATATAAAAGTGAGGTTTAAGGGGTCAAAATTATATACGTATGTTTTCGTGATACAGTAGTGAATGAATCTGTAAGTGGACAATGAAGGCCCCGACGAGACTGCTAGGATGTCCCAAAGATACCACTGTACATGGCGCGGTACTTTCGTTCCTGCATATCGCAATTACTCTAATAAACATTTTGGCAGTTTAACTCCTTTCGGTAATTTGTCCTATATGTGCAAAAAAAGTACATTATGCCCGCCCGGTGACGAACTAAAGCTTTGCAAGCTGAATGGCAATAAGTGCAGGCAAATATCATCCTGCTGATTTCGAATCTGGGCCATTACTGTTTCTCAGTTATTTCTATTCGAGAATGAAAAGTATTATTATAACCAATCTACCACATATGAAGTAATGCAAAAGTATACATTTGTTTTTCGTGGCTGTTTCGGGAATCGTCAAAATCATTGACCAGAGGTGCTCGGGATGGCCCAACGCACTATTGCCAGAGGCCAAAGAGTCGAGGTTAATAGTGCATCGGGCCATCCGAGGCTCCAAGAGACAATAGTTTTGATTGTTACCCAATCTATTATGCACGAAGTAATGTTATAGTTTTGACTATCTCGTTTATTTTATTAATAGGCGCGCGCCGGATTCAAGTCACACATTCGACGTCACTTATACCCCAGAAGAACTGAATATACCCGTTTAAAATTAGTGCTAAAACGTTGGGCAAAAGTTTTTTTATGTTTTTTTTTTTTTTTTTTTTTTTTTTTTTTCTTTTCTATTGGCCGGTCAATGAAGTCAAATGTGCGACGTGGATTCGCCGCATGCGAATTAATCAACATTTACTCTAGATAGTAAACACTATTACATTATTTTGTATAGAGAAGTTTAGGTAATACTTTTTACTATATAGTGTAATTGTTGTTTAATTCATTACGTTGTAAGCCCTTTAACACTGCATCCCTTATATCGATATATCAGATCCAAACCACAGCATACAGGTTGGTTACGATAAATGTGCGTGTGATGGTATCTAGATTACAGCAGTGTTGCCTTTTTATGATTGCCAATGACAGTACAAGCCATCTAGTATAGGTTTAGGATGGAGTAATTAGTGACTCTGCGTTCCGTTCTATTGTCATGCAATTAAAGAGGACAGCAAAGTTGTTAACCTTGATTTGGTTAACAACTCAGTAAGCAGTCTATCGCATAACATCTACATTATATCCTATCCTGGCAATAATTGGTTTGAATTGTTTGGGAAAATCAGAAGTACCAACAGTTCTCCTGATTTTATACACGAACACACTATATAACATGGATTCCGATAGTCTATGCTGAAGCAGTCTTTTTCAACCCAAGGCAATAAAATGTTACCTTGGAACATGTGGTTGACGCCTCTGAATAGGAAAGCAGCCGAATTATGGCGCCTAGAGAATTATATATGTAAACCAAAGAAACATGGTTGTCGCCACACTGATTTAAATGTCAAATTCTGTTTTCTTGGAAAAATAAGAAAAGTGTTATCAGTTTGTCGTCAACTCAATTAGCCCAGACCTAACATTTTGCATACTTGCTCTGAGGCTGAATAAACATCTAGGAAAGCTTTAATGATAAGATGCTGACAGAGAGATACGTCAATTGGTCATCATATGCCTGATTATGATCTGAAATTATTACTAATGGTCTAGACATACAGATATGACGTTAAGATTTATTTTGATGCCAAATATAGTTTGGTTATCTCTGCATGAGTATCTTTTCATTTATTTCATTTCAACTGACTAACAACACATTTTCTTTGATGCTCATTTGTACGACATCAGAGAGCGGCCATCCTGTCACTCGACAAAACAAAAAAAAACAAAAAAAAAAAAAAAAAAAAAAAAAAAAAACAAAAAAAAAAAAAAAACGCGTTTACATAAGCTTTTTCGCTAATTTGATGACAATACAATGCATGTAATTTCATATAACAAACCTGCCTTCATTCTTTTACAATCTTAGGAACACATCTAAATGGAATATTTAGTAGAGATGCGTCCTATCCTAAATGATCAGGGTCTACACTGTTTGTCAATCGTAGTATTTTAGACGAATGAACAGTCAGTAAGATGACTTATTCAAACTTTAGGAGAAGTATGTAGAGGAGATAGGTGTCCAGATACTGTAAAATTGGTATTAACGATTAAGTATATGTAACCCGTATGAAACTGCAAGTGCTCAATCGTAACACTTTTCGACAGGTAGAAAATCAACCACAAATTCAATTTTACTATTGAATCTGAAGACTTCGTGTCATTGGTAGGCTATATTCCGTAGTTGGGCTCTGCCTGGACACTACCCAGCTAGCATTCTTTGTAAATCTATAGCGGGCCGTTATCGGCCCGTCAGGGTAGCTGACGGGCCGATAACGGCCCGCTATAGATTTACAAAGAATGCTCACTGGGTATCTACTATACGAGCTTGTACATCACGAAAACATACCTATATAATTTGACCCCCTTAAACCCCACTTTTATATAGTAAAACTTGGGTTTACAGGTATATACATTATTTTTCTTATTTCTACTCAAAAACATAGATTGTGGGTACTCGTTAGAACCGCCTCAGAGTTTTAATCTGAAAACTTTCAGTTTTTGGTGGTGAAAATTTCAATATATTTGAATAGGCGTATTGTCATAATGGATTGGACAAACCGTAATAAAAAAAAGATTTCGATTCGCAAATTGCCCCCGCTGATTAAGAGAACGCGTAACACATTCTATAGCACTATACAGCTACACAGTGAATGGACCAAGTGTTTTCGATGCCTACGAGGACAATTGGGGCCTGTAACCATAGGCCCAGACATGAGGTGGTACCCACATCTTACTTTTCTTATTTCTGTATGAAAACACATGTTGCGGGTACTCATTAGAAGCGCCCCGATGAGGCGCTTCTACTGAGTACCACAAAATATGGTTTTGTGGAGAAATAAGAAAATATCAATACATTTCTGTTGAAAAAAAAACGAATTGTCTGGAGTACAGTTTAATATATATGGACAAAAAACAAAGCCCCTGAGCAGACTTTCTAACTTCGTTGGCTGACCTGTTCTTTGTTGCTCTATATTGTTGGTACATGTATATGCTCAGATGACACGCGGGTCCAATGTAAAATTTCATTTCTGGAGAAAAGTGTCATTTACTTTCTATTTCAACGCTTAGCACTCTTGATAAAATTTTCAGCAGAAGATATATTAAAATATTTTTCTTATTTTTCCAAGAAAACAAGATTTGACGTTTCATACAAATTATCCCCAATGGGGATAATTTGCTTGAAATGTCAAATCTTGTTTTCAGGGATAAATAAGAAAAATATCACCAATTTCTCGTCCGCTGAACTAGCCCAGAGATTCGGAAAGGTTAAAATGCATTTGTCTACATGCAGTTTCTCCATATATTCTTCAGTACTTCAAAGTGGCATGTCTGAAGTTTAAGACGAAAATAAACGTGAGTAATGATTACTTTATTGGTATGGACAGCTCGATTTGTTTAAGTGGAAATAAAAGTGATTTATTTACATATGTAATTACTCGTGTTCGCTTGTACAGACATGACGTCATTATGTCCAGACTTTGGGGACCACATCAAAGTGAAAATGAGCAAGATCAAGGGATCGTAAATAGGAATTATGTGAATAAAAGCTTCTGATCAGTCTGCAGATTCTGATCAGACAGGATAGACGGAGTATATGAATATTCAAGAAACGGATTCCGAAGTGAATTTATCCAGGACATGCAAACGCTCACAAAACACAGGACATTGAAAATAGAAACAAAGAACATGAAATGCAGACACTTTTCATTATCTCGATATCGCTTATCTCGAAGTGAAAATCTGGTCCCTATTTTAACAAGGAAATCTTACAACAGGTAACAAGAGAAGAAATTGCTCCCAAAGAGCAAATTGCTCCTAAGGACGTTCTCATCTGTTCTAAAGTATTTTCAATATATCTGTAACGTCAGGAGTTAAATAACATACTCATTTGTTTAATGTGGGTGTTCAGTCTATTTTTCCTCAATTCTGCACATCTGATATGTCGTGTAACGGATATCTCGAAGCATTTCAGAAAGCTCTTTGGACTTCGAGATAACAAAACCTGAATAAAGAGGACTCGGTTACACTTAATGAGTCTTTCATGAGGAATAAATGAAACATTGCAACGTCTCTGATGTCCCCTAGCAGCCCTTGAGCGGAATTCTATCTTCACATATATGGGCCCAACATAGTCGCAAAGTACCAGCCAGTTAAAAGTATCAGCAATATATCAGGCCAAATTTATTATTTGTTCTTGTATCTAAAATGCTTGATGTGTGGCAAACAGTATAGACCCTGATCAGACGCCGCGTTCTGTGGCGTCTGATCTGGGCATATACTGTTTGCACAGGCCTGCCTGCCCCAAGGGTAAATACAAAAGTCAATGTGTCTGCGTTTTTCTAACTGGAGTCTTTAATTTAGTCTGCTTAAACTGTCATTATGTGACAGATGATTGACTGAAGAACTATTGGCTTCGCTTATTTCAATTTTGTTTAATACCTTAAGTTTCTTACCTCCTAGGAAAACAGCATACATCTTGTTAGGCAAAACTCATCACGCAAATATGCTTATAGAATTTTGATCCCCTTAAATCCCACTTTTATATGGTAAAACTGGGATTTATAGTGGTATGCATTAGTTTTCTTATTTCTGCTCAAAAACATAGATTGTGGGTACTCGTTAGAACCGCCTCGCGGTGGCGGTTCTAACCAGTATCCACAATCTATGTTTTGAGCAGAAATATGAAAAATATCAGGGTTTTTTATCTGATTTTTTTCAGTTCTTGGGGGTGAAATTTTCTATATATTTAAATAGGCGTATTTTCGTAATGATCAAATATCATAAATCAGCCGCATCGTCAGAAAACGTACCTTCGGCAAGCGCCCCGCGAAAGTTCAGATCAGCCGGCGCATTTGTTGAATCTGATCAGCATTTTAACTGGGCGCATTTTGGATAGCGTTTTATTATTAGGACAACGAATACTCTTGAAGACTGTACGGCTGCGTAGGCTGACTTAAGTCTGCATTAGGGCACGGGTCTGAAGTTACGTATTCTCACATTGCGGATTAATTGGATGGACGGACTTATTGCACTGATACAAAAAAAAAAATTGTTGCTATCTTAACCCTTGTCCTGCTGAATAAATTAAGAAGCCACACTCTTTTCAAATTTTCAGCCAATCGGATAACTTGATCCAGATTGTTGATATAAATTCATATACTGAATGACAAACAGCGTAGATCCAGATCAGTTGGCTTCTTCAGAAGCCAACTGATCTGGATCTACACTTTTTGCAAAGGCAGGACATATCTGGGTTCAGCAGGACTAGGGTTAATGCAAACTAGCGACAGATAGTCTTATATAATCCTAAAGCTCCAATCTAAATTACGAATGTAGGACTTTATAATGATCAAAGCTTACGAGACCTTCTATTCTGTACTGTAATAGACATGCCGATGTTAAAGACATGTTAATGGAGATCTATCGCCTGTTTGCTAAGGAAGCATGCAACAGCTGTCGACTTGAAGATATGCACAACACGACAAAAGGCAATTTTGAAATAAGTCAAAGGCAAGGTCTCAAATGATCCTGCACATCCTGTACCAAATGAAAATAAACCATTCATAGTACCATATAGACCCTAAATATTGGGACACCTTCCCAGCAGGCACACAACGTCTCTTGACATTGAATCAATATAGGGATCATCCATGGTTTTTCATGCATTAACATTTGCCGGGTCCCGAGGAAGCTGTTTGAACATGAGGCTGCTAGGCCGAGTGTTCAAATATCTTCCGAGGGACCCGGCAAATGTTATTGCAATGAAATAACCATGGATGATCGATGTTCTTGCATAAATTACGATCCGAACAGAAAATTGTGACGAAAACGCCCCAAAAGCTCCATATAAACCCCATATAAACTCTTCAAATGCGGCGGCAAAAATGACGCAAGTTGCGCGGTGACACTCTGACGTCATCGCAAAATCCTAAAATGCTACGTTCAGGGCGATAACGTTACGTCGCGCAACGTAATGTAAACAACGCAAGGCCCATCTTGTGATATCAAAGTTCAAAATCCATGTTTTAACAGCACGTGAACTTCATGATTTGAACATTGTTTTTTTGTTTGAACACGGCTTCTGGTCCATTCAAAAATAGCTTCAAACAGCTATATTCATAGGATTTTGTGCAATAACGTTGTTTCAACGTGTTGTGTCTCAATACGCTGAATCAACGTTGACGTCGTTTACGTTGTGTTTGCTGGATTACTTCCTTACCATTATTTGAAGAAATCCGTTGATTTGTCTAAAACCTGCTGGATTTACGGCATCGAGTCCGTGTTTACACTGTTTGCTCATGCCATATGTTTGGGTAATGTTTACGTGGTAGCTATAAATACGAGTATGTCAGCATTCTCTTTTATACCGCAATTAGTTGGTTTTAGTCTACCAAAATGGACAATAAAGGCTAAATTATATGTCAAAACACGAAACACAGCTCTCACAAGGCGCCGGAATAAGAATAACGTTTAATTAAAATAAATAACAACACAAAAACAAGCTGGAGGCATAAATGAAGACAGACAGAACGAACAGCCAGAGAGGAATTGCAGCAAACATACCTTGTTTGGAAATCATTGATGCCTTTAACTACGTTTAAGGAAACTGATACAATTGGTAAATGTTCCGCTAATGGATTGTGTGATTGTTTACAATCGATCCAAGTACAGTCGACTCCCGTTATCTCGAACTCGCTTATCTCGAATAACCGCTTATCTCGAAGTGAAAATCTGGTCCCTGTTTTAACACAGAGATCTACCAACAGGCAATAAAATATTGTGGAAAAGAGGAGAAATTGCTCCTTAGGAGCAATTTCTCCTCTTTTTCACAATATTTTCAAAATGTCTCTAACTTAGGAGTCAGATTACATATTCATTCTGTTAACGGTGGTTGTTCGATTAATTGTTTTCCTGAGTCCGCAAATCTGATATGTCGAAGTACGGATATCTCGAACTGTTTCATAGAGTCCCTTGGAGTTCGAGATAACGAGAGTCGACTGTATTTGTTTGTTTGTGTTGAGGCTTAACGGCCCAGTCAACCCAATGGGGTCATGTCGAGCGCATTCAGTTTACCTAACCACACATTTACTGGGCAGGCTTAGTCCTCTCAGCGGTTAACCAGTATTGTGCACATTCTTTCGCCAGAAACTGAAAACTGCCCTTCTTGAATCAGCGGAAGGGAGAGAATGACCGTAGAAAATATTTCATGATCAATCTCCACTAAAGAATGTTGCCGACCTCGGCGGTTGTTGAACACGCGACCTCCTGGTCTCCAGTCGGACGGCACATCCAAATGAGCCTCCGAGGCCGGCCGATCCAAGTATACATAAACCAAAATTCCCTTAAGGTTGTTATCCACAATGAAATCAAACGGCGCGTTTGTGACGTCAGAGCGCCGTTTAAATAGACTAAGTGTTATCTGTAAAACATGGACTGGGACATTGGCAAACAGTGCAGATCAAGATCAGACGCCGCAGATTGCCGTTGAAACAGTCTTACATAAAAGTCTTCGTTCAGGACATTTTCCCAGCCTGCACTCAGAAACAATCGACCCAACAGTGCTGTAAGTGCTTTGATTTTTTACAATGGATAAAACTTTTGTGCCTTCCTGTTTGCTTTTCTACACATCACGAAAACATACCTAATAATTTTGACCCCCTTAAACCCCATTTTTATATAGTTTCTTATTTCTGCTCTAAAACATAGATTGTGTTTCTTATTTCTGCTCAAAAACATAGAATGTGAGTATTCGTTAGAACCGCCTCGCTGAGGCGGTTCTAACGAGTACCCACAATCTATGTTTTGAGCAGAAATATGAAAAAATATCAGAATGTTTTATCTGAAAATTTTCAGTTTTTGGTGGTGAAATTTTCAATATATTTGAATAGGCGTGTTTTTTTTTGTAATGACACCAATCCTCCTAAAAGTCTACTCTAAAAATAGAATTTCCTTGTTTTAGAAGGGGGCACAACAAATTTTCACAGAGTTTCTTCATTGGAAGTTTATCAATTTTCCTTGAGCAAATCCTCAGCCTATTTGAGAATTCCAAGCAAGTGTCTTTAAATAATTTTGCTGAGTGTAGTTGTTTTGATTATATAATGTGGCAGAGAATGTATCCCAGTGGACCTAATTTGCATACTTATTATCGCTAATATAACTGAATAAAACCCGGTGACAGCGCTTTTATAATTGAGCCAAAACATGCGAAAAGGTGCCATCCCAGCAGGCATAAAACATTGAAACAACGTCGATTCAACGTTGATTCGACGTCAAGACATGCTATCCTTGCAGCAGTAGAGGGGGAGGGGTATATTAGTGTTTGTTGTCATTCGCTTTATCCTTTATCCTTCCATATTTTTGTTTCCTCCTCTACCAGCTCTGCTATCACTTTTCTTCCTTTCTCTGGAAAACAGCTCGAAATGACCCACAAGGATTGACGTATCGTTAAACAAGAATTCAGCAATCAAACCCTAGATCAGCCTGCATGACCATACAGTCTTAGCAGCGCCTGTGATGCTATAAATTCTTAAGGACTGAATGTTTTCATTCTAGCAGTGAATGCTGTCATTAAACTAATTGGCAGCTTCTATTGAATTAGATAAGCCCTAGTCGCTTATGGCTACTATTAGTTCACTTTTTTGTCGGCACAGCCTATATTTTAACGATATGCAATTTATATTTTCTTGAAAGTATCAATGTCTATTTATTGCTAGAGATGTAAAACATGCAATAAATATTCCGTAGAAAATGCCTTCCAGTAAATGATACGCGCCGTTAATATTAAGAAGGCCTTTGTCACATTGACCTACATCGAATTAACGAGATCTGCCTGCGCATCTTCGGGAGCTGATCAAGTGCTTCTCTGCCTTTTCATTGATATATTATACAATACTCAATCAATACGTAAACGGGGAACGAAATCGCAGGCGGATGTTGATATTGCTATCTCGCGCCTATAATAATCTCCATTTTCTTACTTAACGCCTCATATGTAACACTATATTTTGATGGTAATGCATTGCCATATTCACACTAATTATTCAGTTACCTTAACTCATTACCGTACTTCTCCTTAATTTTGAACCATTTTGTTTGCCTGCCTGTTGCTATGTCTAAAAATGGTGGTTATGCAAACAATGTAGACATTGATTAGACGCCGCATTTTGCGGCGTCTGATCTGTGTCTACACCGTTTGCTCAGGCCTGTCTGCCTGAATATTTAGGATAAATACGGTAATGTCGGTATCTGTATAATGCTGCGTTCGTCGTTAAAACTAGCTTCATCATGGCAATACTTGTCCTATAGGTCCGCTTAGTATGAAGAGTATGACGTACTTTTTTGTTGTTGTTGTTTTACTGAGATACTAATGAGATACTTGAGCGTACACGGACCAAACTCATCTTTGGGTCTATTGTTTACAACTGATTCATAGTATACAAACGACATAATTTCCTTAAGGTAGTTGTCCACCTGATTTTCATTGACCAATGTACTCTAACCGCGCGCGGGACGAAATCCAGGTAGCGGTTATTTATAGCCGCGCTATTCTTGTCGCTTTGACGTCAGAGTGCAGGGTCCAGAGGGCTATCAGTAAAACCTGGACTGGCACATTGGCAAACAGTGCAGACCCCGATCAGACGCCACAGAACAAGGAGTCTGATCATGGTCTGCACTGTTTGCTTAAATTACAGGAAATTAAGGGTTAAATGAAACAGTTTAAAGACTCAGTTCAGGACCATTGACCCAGCACGAGTGCTGTCAGTGCTTTGATTGTAATGGGTAGCTGCTTCAGAATTAAGCGCCAGGTTATGATCGGGTAACACTAGTATAAGCTTTCGCACCCCGGTAGTATATAGTGCTCTTTGCTCCAAGGCGAATATTCTGATGTGCATTCTCACTGCTGCAAATCTAGCAAAGCGGTCATCCGTTATACGCCTGCCTGCTAGTATCCATTTTCTTCCTTTTTGTTTTCCATTGCGAAAACATGCCTGTTCAAATATACTGAAAATTTTACCCCAAAAAATTGAAAATTTTCAGATAAATAAATCAGATATTTTTTTTTATATTTCTGCTCAAAACATAGATTGTGGATATTCGTAAGAGCCGCCTCGCCGAGGTGGTTCTAACAAGTACCCACAATCTATGCTTTTGAGCAGAAATAAGAAAATAATGTATACCCCTGTAAACCCCTGTTTTACAGTATAAAAGTGGGGTTAAAGGGGGTCAAGATTATATAGGTACGTTTTCGTTATGATATGTTATTTTCTTGTGCCATGCTTCTTGAAAGACTGTTTACTATGCTTTCTGTTTTCGCGCAGTCTGATCAGACTTTTACTGGATGCATTAAGGACAGCTGAGAATGCAAAGCTCCATTATGCTGACAACGAATACTCTAATATGACTGCACGGATGCGCAGGCTGATTTGAGTCTTAATTAAGAGCACATGTCAGAAAGTACGTTTTCTCACGTGACGGCTAGTGGTATCTGGTAAGACTATTAAAGTAAAGGTGATGTTAACTCTTAAAGTAAACGTAATGTCAACCCTGCTTTCTTACAAATGAGCCAGGGCACGACAAACTCTGCAATAAGACAAATGCAACCAGCAAAGATTCAGATCAACCTGTGCATCCATCCAGTATGGCAGGGATTCTCATTTATCTCTCTTTGGAAAGCCCGGAGGCTGTAAAAAGGCACATACGATCAGCGAAGACTCTGATCAGACTGCGCGGATGCGCAGTCTGATCAGAGTCTTCGCTTGGTCGCACAAGTCTTATTATAGGGTTTGACGTTCGCTGGTTCAAATGCAAACAGAATTATTTGATCGCTTATCTTTTTATAGAAATAAAAGTTCCAGCGTTCTTTTGTACTGTTTCAATAACAACAAACATATGGATTCAACTGTGTCTGAATGAAACATCACAAAACATCATCTTCATAGTTTTAAAACTTTACTACTATTTAAAGTTCTGAAGTGAAAAAAAAAATAAAATGCCGTAATGAATATATATCCATTATGTGATCAGTCTAATAAAATAAACTGAGATTCCTTCTCATTAAAATGGACATAGGGGAACCAGGTGGAGAGGGTTTTTTTATTATTATCATTTTCTCCTTTTTTTTTTTTTTGTTATCAATCCCATTATCTTTGCATATCTGTTCTTCCACGACACATCTAATTTTCTTGTGGACCTTAATATGGGAAACATTTCATTTTGCAGGCTACTTGGGTGAAATTCATTCTATATTCCGTGGCTTTAAATGTCTATTTATATGTGCATTTATATTCTCGTTAATCAGTTATATAAACAACTAAATGGTAATAAAGGGTTATAAAAGGCAGCTTTAAGAACTAACATTCGACAGGAAAGTAAAATTATTTTTTCTACCTGAAAAAAAATCCCATTGAGCTGTCAAAATGATCTTAACTAAAACATGTACTTTCCATCTGCTTTATGACAATACTTTTATGATGTCTTAGAGTAAACAGTTTTTGTTATATAACCTAAAAATAGACTGTCTTTCATTGGCTGAGAGCTGTTTCCAGGCCAGTGAATATATTTGATATACACCGGCTTGCGTGTGCCTTCCAGTGCATATTAGTTTCTAAAATTAAAAATCAATTTTTAGTGACGTCGCCAGTAGTGACACCGACGTCTACGCGCGTATCTTTTATATATATTAAAGGTGTCTGGTGTTGACTGTTATTGCAACAGTAATCAAGAGAAAAGAGAAACTGTATAATAAAACAATTATTGACTATTGAGGCATTGGATATGACGTTGATATCCATCACTGAATAACAATATTGGCCTCGGCTATCGCCTCGGTCAATATTGGTATTCTCTGGTGGATATCACGTCATATCCAATGCCTCAGTAGTCAATAATTGTTTTATTATACAGTTTCTAATTGTTTTATTATACAGTTTCTCTTTTCTCTTGATAACTGTTGCAATAACATGCTATGCAACTGTGGTCATCTTGTGTTTCTAACACAACATGCATTGGAAACATTTAGATATTAATATTGCTCGTGATGTGATGTTAACAAAAATGTTAGCATAAAGAATACGAGGCTTCCCAGTATGATATGCACAATTACTTTGATAAACTAAACACACCACGTAGTAGTTATATATGTCAGTAGGTGGTAAAATGGAAATGAAAATCGAATACCGCTAAAGCCGATGCTAATGTGCGTATGCAGCCTCGCAAGCGACATTGTTGCATATGAAAATACTTAATAAAACCGAGTCTGTGACGTTCCTTCTTTTGTGTGTTCTTTGTTTCAAATGCAACCTTTTAGAATTTGATATTACATCACTGCAGCTTTTGTTTAAGTGCAGTGAGGCGGCCGTAAAACGTCTCGCCGTACTTCACCGACCTTCTGAAATATACTGACTAACTTTTAAAACGCAACTCTTGAGTTCAACGCATCATACTTCATAGAAAGAAAAAAACAATAAAATTTGAGCAATGTGCATATCAAATTAAACACTATTTATTGGGCAACAGCTTCACAAAACTTGATAAGCCACATGCTGAAAACGTCATATAAACAGCACTGAAGTCTAAAAATTATTGTGCAAAAGTCAATAACGAGCATTACCACCATCATTGTCACTAAAGGCTTGAAGACGTCACTCATTGATCCAGTTAAACGCGGAATATTCCATCTATTGCATGTTAAACATACTCTATTAAGATGAAAGAGACCGTTTCTGTTAACAAAATAATTCAAGGTCTTGCAGTTTTCACATATTTGCTAAACTAAAACATCGAGTGGGTGTTGCATTTTTAAAGTTAGTTAGTATATGCCGAAAGCAGAATGCATTACGAAAACGTGCCTACTCAAATTTATAGAAAATTTCACCTCCAAAAGCTGAAAATTTTCAGATAAAAAAATTCTGATATTTTTCATATTTCTGCTCAAAACATAGATTGTGGGTACTCGTTAGAACCGCCTCGCCACTATATAAAAGTGGGGTTTAAGGGGGTCAAAATTATATAGGCATGTTTTCGTAATGATATAAGCTTGCGACGTGAGAAATATTACCTTCTGACATGTGCGCCCAACGAAGAGTCAAATCAGCCTGCGCATCTGCATGAAGAAATTTTGCACTCGTAGCTATTTGCCCAGTGAAAATTCTGATCAGACTGCGCGAATGCGCAGGCTGATCTGGATCTTCGCTGGGTGAACATGTTCTAAGGCACGTTTCCACACGTTATGGCTCATTTCGTAGCAACATTATCGCAAAATTTTCGGAAAGCTTTCATGAATCCACCTGTTTAAATGTTTGTACATTTTTTTCCCAGATGGTTCGTACAGGTGGTATACCACAATGGGCAAAACTGAAGCCTCATAACACATGCCAGATGCATAATAAACACAAAAAGAATCATTGCAGAGGCAATGTCTCATTAGCGATCCTGTTGTACGCACAGAGACTAACTTTTGTGCGCAAACAGGAAATCAACTTATTCTGGGCCCAGTTGTTCAAAGCTAACGATGTCGTTAGTTAACGATTTGTTAAAATTTACATCGAGTGATACGCAAATATGCTGAAATTTTTTGCTGAAAAAATGTGAGTAGCTTTTGCAGTGCAAAAGCTACTCACATTTTTGCAGCAAAAAATATCAGAATATTGTGTATTGAATCCGCTAAAACAGTTAACGAAATGAACCTTAACGAGCTCGTTAAGCTAACGATGCTTTGAACAACCGGGCCCTGATCTCCATAAGCAGCTATCACTGTTGGCACAGTTCATTAAAAGAGGAATAAATACATTTCTTTGAGTGCCTTCTGAAGAGGGATCTATTCTAAAAGGAAATAATTTGCTGCCCTTGGGTACCCTTCGGAAGGGCAGGTTATACCGGATATAACAAAATTTATTTCCCTTATCAAAGAGATATATAATAATAATAATAAAGTACCAGGTGTAGCCAATCATCTTAAGCCGTTTTCCCTTGATGCAGATAGTTTATAACTGAAATGTGCACTTTGCACATATGGTGAATATTGATTAAGGCGGAAATCTTCCTGTCAGATCAAACAAGCCAGCACTACGTGCCCTGCAACAAATTACAACAAGATATCCTTGTTACAAAACATAACTTTTGCGAACAATATTTTTTTTTCTCGTTTTTCCTCCAAAATGTTCTAATTACAAATGTACTTGCATCACCATATAATAAAATAATGCAGCTGTGTCAAGTTAAATTTTGTCTAAAAGAGTATGCAAAACAACGCAATGTTCTTTGATTTGGGCACTTCCCGGACATTATTTATGATATGTTGAGGTCATCCTGTGAATCTGAACGTCTCATCATCAGCATTATAATATGAATTTAATAGGTGCTACCTATATCCGTGCGTCCAAATTATCATCACATGTTTCATAGGTGAGTTGGCCAGATCTAACTGAATTTGATTTTAGACCACGCTTGACTTCTGAATCTACTGCATGAATTGCTATATAACGTCCAAGTCAACAATATTTCAGTAGTTCAGAGATATTGCCTCCAAATTTGTTGGATTTTTACCCCGACCCGATAACATGAATTCGGGTCCTGCTTAGTTACTGGCAGCACAGGCATGGAGGCTTTTGGCAGCCCATCTATTTCGCGGGCCCCGATAGGCGGGGATCATGCTTTCCGAATACCGAAAACTAGTGTATGCCGATAACAGGTACAACGACAATATACTATTGTTTGCTTACCTGAAATCCATTTTACTGCTTCAGAACTTTTTCTAAAGATTTTTGACCGCATCACGAAAACATGCCTATATAATTTTGACCCCCTTAAACCCCACTTTTATATTGTAAAACTGGGGTTTACAGGGGTATACATTATTTTTCTTATTTCTGCTCTAAAACATAGATTGTGGGTACTTGTTAGAACCGCCTCGTCGAGGCGGTTCTAACGAGTACCTACAATCTATGTTTTGAGCAGAAATATGAAAAATATCAGAAATTTTCATCTGAAAATTTTCATTTCTTGGTGGTAAAATTTTCAGTATATTTGAATAGGCGTGTTTTCGTAATGATTTGATTTTAGACCACGCTTCACTTCTGAATCCATTGCAATAATTGCGATATAACATCCAAGTCAACAATATTTCAGTAGTTCAGAGACATTGCCTCCAAATTTGTTGGATTTTTACCCCGACCCGATAACATGAATTCGGGTCCTGCTTAGTTACTGGCAGCACAGTCATGGAGGCTTTTGGCAGCCCATCTATTTCGCGGGCCCCGATAGGCGGGGATCATGCTTTCCGAATACCGAAAACTAGTGTATGCCGATAACAGGTACAACGACAATATACTATTGTTTGCTTACCTGAAATCCATTTTACTGCTTCAGAACTTTTTCTAAAGATTTTTGACCGCATCACGAAAACATGCCTATATAATTTTGACCCCCTTAAACCCCACTTTTATATTGTAAAACTGGGGTTTACAGGGGTATACATTATTTTTCTTATTTCTGCTCTAAAACATAGATTGTGGGTACTTGTTAGAACCGCCTCGTCGAGGCGGTTCTAACGAGTACCTACAATCTATGTTTTGAGCAGAAATATGAAAAATATCAGAAATTTTCATCTGAAAATTTTCATTTTTTTGTGGTAAAATTTTCAGTATATTTGAATAGGCGTGTTTTCGTAATGATTTGATTTTAGACCACGCTTCACTTCTGAATCCATTGCAATGATTGCGATATAACATCCAAGTCAACAATATTTCAGTAGTTCAGAGACATTGCCTCCAAATTTGTTGGATTTTTACCCCGAGGCGGTTCTAACGAGTACCCACAATCTATATTTGAGCAGAAATATGAAAAATATCAGAGTTTCTTCATCTGAAAATATTCCGGTTTTTAGGTGAAATTTTTCTATATATTTGTAAAGGCGTGTTTTCATGATATGCCTCGGAGAGGTTGTGCTGCGTAATTATGGCATTTAATGGGTAGCTTAACTTATATTTTAGTAATCATTATATAGAAGTCGTCCCTGTGTCAGTCAGCTCGCCTAAATGGCATTTATTCCCAAACATTTGAAGCGATTTGAACCTGACCTGGTAGAATGATGCTTAGTAAGGGGAATTCAAAACAACTAAGAGCTTTCTTGTCGAAAGCAGAACCAACAAATGAAAATACATGTAGAACAGACAAACACAGAGCAACTTCAACAAAAGTACGGCAGAAGCGAAGTCTGATCCGACCTACGCTGTCCTGACCTCTTATCTCGTTGCATGCCTCTGTTCTGTTAAGATTCCACCTTCTATACTAGGATGTTTTGTTTGAAAACAAATCAGACAAATTCGTCTTGATAATTAGGTCATCAGAGATGTCAGAGAATCATCCGTTAAAATTGACAATGTGCTCATTTCTTCAAAGCACTATGTATACAATTCAATTATATTTGCACCACAAAAACAATGATCTTATGGAATTTGATACTATTATTTAATTCATTGTTTGTTCGTTGTTGATGGTGGTGGTGGTGGTGTTTTAACAAAATCATATCGCTTCATTGCGGAAACATTGTCTGTGTCTCAAAATCAATAAGGCTTAATGTCTAGTAACCGAACTAATACTTTGATCATACTCGTATTTTCCCTATAAAGCATCCCAAACTAGGTTCTAAATTCATCCTGATTCCTAATATGAGAAATAACTGTAGAAAGTTTATATTTTCTGGTCCTTTTTGATGACTGAGCCAGTCCCATCACGAAAACATACCTATATACAGTCGAACCTCGTTATCTCGAACACCGCTTAATTCGAATTACCGCTTATCTCGAAGTGAAAATCTGGTCCCTGTTTTAACATGAAACTATGACAACGTAACAAAATAATGTGGAAAAGAGGAGAAATTGCTCCTCAGGAGCAATTTCTCCTCTTTTCCACATTATTTTATATAGTATATTTCTAACTTCAGGAGTCCAATTACATATCCATTTGTTAAATATGGTTGTTCAATTTATTGGTTTCCTCACTCTCTCAACTCTGATATGTCGAGGTACGGATATCTCGACGTGTTTCAGCAAGTCCCTTGGAATTCGAGATAACGAGAGTCGACTGTAATTTTGACCCCCTTAAACCCCACTTTTATATAGTAAAACTGGGGTTTACAGGGGTATACATTATTTTCTAACGACGGTTCTAACGACTACCAACAATCTATGTTTTGAGAAGAAATATGAAATTTCAGAATTGTTATCTGAAAACTTCAGTTTTAGGTGGTGAAATTTTTTATTTATTTGAAAAGGCGTGTTTTCGGAATGCGGTATTTTTGGAAATTGATATGAGAATCACTGATGAGGCCTTCGTACTAGAAACTATCTAATCTGCCCTAAAACATTAGTCCTTTCAGCTCTCATTATTTTGTGTGTGCTCATTACTCTCAAAGATTAATCACAAAGTAACTGAGTCCTTCGTGAAATCACCTGACCAGTAAATGACACCAAAATCTTACCAACCAAACTAGCTTACCAGTTAACGGTTAATGTTATTGCTTAGACAAACAATATTACCTATGTACTTTTTCATTGATAAATACAGGTACGAATGCAGATTTCATTGACAAATACAGATAACACGATATTGTTTGTCTAAGGATTTACGCATGGGCGTGGTTATAGCCTTCTGACGGATGAGTCAATTAGGACACTCTTCGAAAGTTAACCCTTAAAACGTCAAGAAAACCTACATCTGAAAATGTCGTCTGTTTATGATGTTTGCTGAATATTTTTGCAAACTTTTCAAACCTATTTTTGCTTACAGGAAAACAGTGTGAACCCTGATCAGAATGCTCCTAGAGGAGCAGTCTGATCTGGGTCCACACTGTTTGTAAAAAATGACTTTTAAAATCACAAGCAGATGACAAAACAGACGACAATTGTTGTGACTGGCAGTTTAAAGGTTAACTTTCCAATAGGACGACTTTTCTGCGGATCGTGCAATATCCTTTATGGTATTCTGTGCATCACGAAAACATACCTGTATAATTTTGACCCCGTTAAACCCCACTTTTATATAGTAAAACAGTGGATGATAAGAGGGAGGGGGGTATACATTATTTTTTTTATTTCTACTCAAAGAAACCTAGATTGTGGGTACTCGTTAGAACCGCCTCGCCGAGCAGAAATTTGAGCAGTTTTGAGCAGAAATTTGAAAAATATCAGAATTTTTTATCTGAGAATTTTCAGGTTTTGGTGGTGAAATTTTCAATATATTTCAATAGGCGTGTTTTCGTAATGCGGTATTTTTGGAAATTGATATGAGGATCACTGATGAGGCCTTAGTACCAGAAACTATCTAATCTGCCCTAAAAAGTTAGTTCTTTCAGCTCTTATCATTTTGTGTGTGTTCATTTCTCTCAATAATCAATCACAAATTAATTAGGACGCTCTTCCAATCGGACAACTTATCTGCGGATCGTGCAATACTCTTTATGATATTCTGTGTGTAAAAATATGGACACACAGTCACATTATGTTGGACTACATATTTCTATCTAAAAATACATTAATTTCAGTTCATTGATTCATTGGACAAAGTTTTAAACCAAACGCTGAACGTGCCATTTTGTCCATTGCAAGTGTATTTTTCATCCCATATCAAGCCAGCTTCAATTCGAAATTCTGCCCAGTGATTAAATTAAGCCATTAACAACTTGATTAAACCTGAGAATGGGAGAAAGTTGAACGTTTCTGTCGCTTGACGGCGATGAAATACAGGCTACCGTAAATTAATGCTGTGGAACGTCTCAGGGTTCTTCGTAAATAATAAAGTGCATTAATGAAGTTTCGTAAGCAGAGTTTCGTCATACGGTATATGTCTTAAAATTCTGTTCTTTTGTGCCTAAATTTTGTTTTATAGGCGTTTGTTTTTCATAACATATTATAGTGTTGGCCGGGTCTTCTACAAAATCAAGCACTGTGCCCATCCAAACTCTAACCGCAATGTACGTTGCCAATTACTCTACCAACATCGCCTTAAAGGCAGCTGCCACAGTTAGGCTGTAGAAGTGATTTTTATTCCCCATCCGTTATATTGCTCCCCGTCTTCTCTTGACTTCGCCCCGAGGTCACCAGCACTGCAAACCCTGCAGTCCCGAGGAAGGAGCCTATGCAACGCTTTTAAAACCTGGAAGAGTCTAAAAAACATTAGACGGCCCCTAAAGGGGGTAAATGCCCCCGTTACTGCCAGTTTGGCTTTTTATGGCAAAATTAATAAGTAAATCAAGGGTACGTAACTCTAGCAATAAAAGTTTGATCCGAGTTCTTTGACGTTTATGCCCATGCCTCATTACGAAAACACGCCTATTCAAATATAGTGAAAATTTCATCACCAAAAACTGAAAGTTTTCAGATAAAAAAATCTAATATTTTTTCATATTTCTGCTCAAAACATAGATTGTGGGTACTCGTTAGAACCACCTCGGCGAGGCGGTTCTAACGAGTACCCACAATCTATGTTTTTGAGCAGAAATAAGAAAAATAATGTATACCCCTGTAAACCCCAGTTTTACTACATAAAAGTGGGGTTTAAGGGGGTCAAAATTATATAGGGAGGCTTTCGTGATGTATATTCGTACTTTTCTGCAAGTTTCAAATTGCGACACGGGCCCTGGAATATATATTCCAGATTTTAAAATAGCTTTATATTTTTGTTTGTTACTTTTAGCAAGCGATTTTTGTGCATACATCTGTCTGAAAATGCTTAATAACTAAACTCTTTTCCAGTTTCCATATCATATTATGAAAATAACATGGCTTACATAACCACAGATAAGAGAGGTTTACAGATCTAAGTGTTTGTTCTTATTTCTTCTCAAAAGCATACGTTGTGGGTACTCATTAGAAGTGCCTCGCTGAGTACCTACTTTTTTTTAGTCTTACTCTTTGTTGCTTTGTGGTTTACTCTACGAGGCGATTTGTTGTGTTATTTTGTTCTTGTATTTTTTAGTCCTTGTATCATTGCGATTACCTCGCTTGGGGAAGAAAGAGCTAATCTTATTGCTTTTCATACGTTTGTTCGATTAGTGCTTGTTTGGTTTTGTCTGTTTCATCTTCCTCTTGATGTCTGGGAAGGGCTGAGGTTTGTGATTGTGGCACTCCCTGGACTTTTCTCTTACCCTTTTATTTGAAAAAAAAAAATCAATTTACATAGAGGTGTGTTTGTATAAAGTTATTACAGTTAACTGCATATAAAGTGTACTACTAGATAAACATAACCTTGTCCAGTTACTTGTGACTTCTGTTTTTCGGCTGTATTACGTCAGTTAGAAAACTGAAAACAGAAGTCACATGTCACTGGACAAGGTTATATTCAGTATACCTACAGAAATGATAATCAAATGCACTGATAGTGGCGAACTTATTGCACTTATTTCTGCATGAAGATACGTTTCTATTTCGACAGACATATATGAACCGTAACGTCAGAAAAAGTACCTTCGGGCGTGCGCATAGCGAAGATTCAGATCAGCCTGCGCATTCGCGCAGTCTGATCAGAATCTTCACTCTGCGCATTTTGCTTAGACAAGGATTCAACGTTTCTTCATGCGGACAACTAAGGCTCTGATCAGACTGCGCGGATCTTCTGTCTGATTTGAGTCGTTGGGCGCAGATGTCAGAACATACGTTTTCTGTCATTGTGGCTCATTTTCTGACGTTGTGGCTCTTTTGGCGACAAGTAAAAACGTGGCAGACATAATAAAAGACACTTATTTCATTGAGGAACGACACTGTTGTCGTGTCAAAAGCACATAAAAGTATCCAGATGTCTGCAGTCATTGTAGCAGTCGATACAAATCCCTTTACGTCTGAAAATTTGCCAAAGACGTGATGAAAATCATTTTGATAGATAAAATTAAGAGTGTGTATTCTGTACTTTTAACTTATATCCTATCTCCTTCACACGCCGAGCGTTGAGAGGTGGATATGAGATTATGATGATGTACTCAAAGACTCCAGTATGTTAAGACACTAATATGATTAATTGCCCTCATATTAATGGCCCTTACTGTGGGAAAATTAAATTTTAATAGCACTGCGTACGCGTGGTTGTTTTTCAGCCATTTCTGACAAGGAAGACAACTTTTGTGGCTCCCTGTTTACTGCACACAAAGTCCCTGTGAAAGGGGGTATACGTTAAAAAATAAGACTTTGCTCCTCTGGGGGAGCAAATTCATTCCATTAGGGAGCAGTCCATTTCAAAAGGAGGCAAAACAATTTTGATAGAGTTTCCTGCAATGAAAGACCCTCTATTCCTCAGTAAAGCTGATTATATGATATGTAAACATATTCTATTTCATTGCTTTTGAGTGCGGACAACTGTGGCCCTGAGTGAGATTTACCCCACTCCCCTATCCTCCCCTACAACAAAGTTTTAGCCTATGCAAAAGAAACTATCATTGTATCCCCCTTCCCCTCTTTGTGTGCGTCTAAAATGTACGAATTGGATAATTTCAACAAAACAGGATTAATAATGGTTTAATACTTCTCTGCCGTACGCACACATGCATTAACACACACACGTACATTGTTTTTAGAACGTAGCTTCTTATAAAGAAACAAACCAAACATATGTTTTATTTTTGTCAAGTTTATACGGTTTCAAATGAATATTTTTGTGCGCAAAATGGTCTTTCTATAATAATTAGCATGGTTTATGCCATATCAAAATGATCAAAAAAAAAAAAAAAAAAAAAAAAAAAATTTTGTTTGATCAGTGTTTGTGATTATAGATTTTATCGCTGGTTGTTATTTAAATTATCGTCATTGGTTAAATGTCATACTTTATTATATAACCTGTTTGGTAATTTGCATGTCAGTCTTCTGGATGAGTACATTACATTACGACAACACGCCTATACAAATACATTGTAAATTTTACCGCTGAAAATAGATAATATTAAGATGAAAAATTGTGATATTTTCTTATTTTTGCTCAAAATATAGATTGTGGGTGCTCGTTAGAATCGCCTCAGCGAGGCGGTTCTAACGAGTACCACAATCTATGTTTTCAACCAGAAATAAGAAAAATAATGTATACCCCTGTAAAACCCCAGTTTTACTATATAAAAGTGGGGTTCAAGGGAGTCAGAATTATACAGGCGTGTTTTCGTGATGATTTTTTTTTTATAAATATATCGCATTTTGATACCCACAGGATACCCATACATGTATGTATGTTATCAGTTGTAGTCATCTGTTAAGTTGCAGATGTTGCCACTGTCAGTCCTGGTTATATTCTCGCAATTAAGTTGTTTTGATACACTTGTTAGTGTTTCCGTCATTGTTTACAAGGAAGACAATTATGTCACTTCCTGTTTGCTTTGATTCTGACTAAATCCTTTCTGAAAAGTGATATACACCAAAAGGAAAGTGTCTGTTCCCCGTGAGAGCGAATTATTTCCCTTTATGATAGAATCTTTTCAGAAGGGATACAGAAGGGAGTTATCTCTCCTCTTCTGAAAATTTATCCATTCCACTTGATCCAAAGTTTGACATTCTAATACAACGCATCACTTATACAGGCGACGTAATCTTTTAATTTCCCCAATTTCAATAAATAATCGGACTGCTAAACATCTTACTGCACTCACAGTAAAACATGAAAACTGTATTTTATTATCTGCTTGGGTGTGAAAAACAGTTCTGATGGAACGATGAAGACTCCGAATAACTTGACCGTAGTTCAACAGGACGAACAAAAGAATAAAACAAAAAGATCGAATTTCCATCACACGAGGAAAGCACTCTCGATTTGATTCTCACAACACTACCTGGCACATTTTCTTATGTTCACCATGCAAATTTTCTGATGTTCATTCAACAGACAGGCTTAGTAATCACCATGTAGTGGCATGTATTTTGAATGTGCAGGTACCTATGATGAAACATCCATGAAGGAAAAAATACCAGTATCCTAAAATTTCAATGAAGTTAACCAGGAAAATGCCACACTCACGAAGCACAGTAATTACTGTTCTTTTTGTTTGTATGTCGTTTATTGCAAATGTGTCGTTGAATCTTCATCACGAAATCATACCTATATAGTTTTGACCACACTAAATCCCACTGTTTTTTAGCGCTGCCTCTATGTGACTCAGTTGCCTGGTAGCGTTAAAAATCTGAAAACTGAACTGAACTGACCCCACTTTTATATAGTAAAACTGGTTTACATTATTTTTCTTATTTCTGCTCAAAAACATAGATTGTTGGTACTTGTTAGAACCACCTCGTCGAGGCGGTTCTATAGAGTACCCTCAATCTATTGTTTGAGCAGAAATATATAGTTATATTTAAAAATATCAGAATTTTTTATGAAAACTTTCAGTTTTTGGTGGTGAAATTTTCAATATATTTGAATAGGTGTGTTTTCGTAAAGTGTCTTTGGTCTTCATCACTTCTTCTTTTGGAGTCTCGAGGAACTGTGCGTCGCGAGTACCCAAGTAACTGCAATTATATTTTACCTACAGCTATTCCGAGTTTCCAAACTAAGTAACTATAAAATTCATTTCCGATGTGCTTTGTTAAATATAAGTTTCCTTTTCAAGCAAATGCTAAATATAAATCAATTCAGAATGCAAAAGACACAATTTAAAACGAAGTTTATGATACCGCCGAGGGAATTTTGTAAGACATTTACATGCAATTAAAAGTTTATTACAATTGTTAATGATATAAATACAGAGATACTCAGGAAAGGCAACTATCAGCCCTCTCAAGGCACCGAAAAAGGTTGGAATAAAACACGAATATACTGCCATGCTGAGTCAATTAAGATGCCAGGCCCATTTCTAGTTTCAGCAATCAGATTACTTGATTCCAGGTTGTCAGACAAAACATTTATTCTCTTAAGTTATTTATTCTTTTAAGGTTGTTGATACGACTATCAAACAGTATAGATCCAGATCAGTTAAGAACATAACTGATATGTATCTATACTGTTTGCAAATGCAGGACATAACCGGGTTCAGCAGGATGATTTTTTTATTCTTCTTTCTTTTCAAAATCACAAACCGAGATCTTCATAAGGTGTCGACAGGTGCAAGGGCTTTTTGTTAAACTTTAGCTGACTGTCTAGAGTCCTTTTCGAACCAACGACTTAAATAGAATGGATACACTTTCAAAGGAAGAATCTCGTTCAAAACTGTCTCGGTCCCCTTCTGAAGAAAAGTCTACTTTTAAAGGTACGGATTCGCTTCCCAAGGGGAGCGTATTCTTTCCTTTAAGAGTAAACCCCCTTTTTGAAGAGGGCTTCGCGTGCTGGAACGTATAGAGGAAGTTACAATAGTTGTCTTCCTTTTAAAAACGACTGAAACTCTACCAGCTGTATTAGGTCGCCTTAAGACAAAGCTTTTGTTCATAACTGCTGCAGAAATGTATTTACATTCCAAATGGTTCTTGCATCAAGGCATTTTAATACTTCAAAAGAACTATATATTTTGCAAGTATATTTTGGGAAGCTGGCCGATGTCCTTTGAGAGTATGCAGTCTATGACCTAAAGAGATCATTTTTTTATCTTTAATATAACATACGGCCAGACGATTTGTATTTACTAGACTAGGCGTATGATGCAAACCGCAAGTAAAAGGTCCCTTATACAAGGTGCGAATAACGAATGTACAGATCCGCCAACGCATCCGCACAGCATGATCTGTAGCTTATATGTTCATCAATAGATTATATAGTATCTATTGATTATAAAATATTATAAAAGAGGCAATGGTCAGGGTGCACTAATGCGCAGGTTGATCTGGAAATCCGTTGCCCTCATCGGACATAAGGACCCATTTCTGGCGTTAAGAGCGTTCGATATATTTGGTTGATTGTCTCGCCGTTTTTACAGAGGAGACGACTTTTGTCATTTTCGGTTTGTTTTGCTTTACACCAACTCTCTTTTGCAAAGAGATCTACTCTAAAAAGAAAGAATTTGCTCCTCTTTAAAGAACAAATGTAAAACAAATTTGAAAAAGTTGCCTTCCCTGAAAGAACATCTATGCCGCTTAAGCATAACAGAGTTCAAACGGTAACAAACCACTTATAGGACAGTAATCCTTGACGAGACGCATTTTAAATCGTTTTCCGGTTCTCTGAGACCACTTTTCACTGACATGTTCAACAAAATGCTTCAGATAAAATACGAGTTTATTTGGGTAATTGACTTCACATAAGAGGATATTTGTATATGTTTAGTTATTTTGCACATCATTAAGTTTACATTGACGCGTTCAAATATAGCACAAGTATCGAACATCGCTAACTTGATATATTCCAAACGGAATGATACATACGAGCAATGAATACAGACACGAAAATAACCGGCTGTTAACCATTTGAAGAGGGGTAAACGATGTAGGATATTTTGCCTCCCTTCCGAAAGGAAAACAAGGAAAGAATTTATACAGGTATATTATTATTGCTATAACATTTGAACTTAGGGAGAAGGTCTTGTGCCAGTAAAATCCATTTACCCAGCCCCTCAACCCGCGCCCCTCACGTTAGTTTTAAATACTGGCCGTTCAAAGCGGTGGTTCTGATCTTGGTTGTTCTTTGTGAGGCCTTGTACCTGCTCGATTATTTTTCTTGTTTTTTTTTTTTGTTCGATTTCTTGCTGTTGTATCGTGAGCTCCTTGTTGGGGAAGAGAGGATTGATTGCTTTGCTTTTCTTTGGCCTATGGCATGTGTTATTTTTTTTTTCTGTCGTGGTTTGTTTGCTCTTCCTCCATGTGTTGTTGGTAGACCAAGGCTATTCCTATTCTTCTCTATTTTTTTTAACATGCTGCCAGCTTGAAACTTTTCAAGTGATACAACCATGTCCCGTTATATCATATAACTCAAAATCATCATATCCACACTATCTATATGTATAGTATAGTACAACAGGAAAGGTTTCGCGAAAACTTTCTCAGGTATTTTGCTGGTTGAGCCGCGACGTCAGAAAACATTCTTTCGAATATGCGCGCCCAACGAAGATTCTGATCAGCTTCGCATACGTGCAGTCTGATCAGAATGTATACTGGACGCATTTTAGATAACCAAGGATGCAACAGCGAAGACTCTGCTAAGACTGCACAGATGCACTGGCTGATTTGAGTCTTCGTTGGGCACATATGTCAGAATATTACGAAAACATTCCTATTCAAATATAATGAAACTTTTACCATCAAATAATGACATTTTAGATAAAAAGAAAATCTGATATTTCTTTTTTTTTTTTTTTTTTTTTTTTTTTTTTTTTTTTTTTTAAATTTTTGCTCAAGACACCAGCAATCTATGATTTTGAGCAGAAATAAGAAAAATAATGTATACCCCTCTAAACCACAGTTTTACTATATAAAAGTGGGGTTTAAGGGACTCAAAATTAAATAGGCATGTTTTCGTGATGAGGTAATTTTTCACGTTCCAGCTCAGTTATAAACCCGAAACTTCAGATGAAACAGAGCCGACCTTTGTAATGTGAAGCAGACATCGCCATACTCATATGTTTAGCATTTTGTCCAATTTTCTCTTCCTCCATATAGTAATAGGAAAAAAAGGTAAGAGAAAAGTCCAGGGAGTGCCACAATTACAAACCAAGATACCAAGAGGGAGAGGAAACAGACAAAACCAAACAAGTGCAAATCAAACAAACGCACGAAAAGCACCAAGACTAGCTCTCTCTTCCCAAAGCGAGGTAATCGCAATGCTAAAAGGACTGAAAAACACAAGAACAAAACAACACAAGGCAAGACACAAAGCAAATTGCCCAACAGAACAAACTACAAAGCAACAAAGAGCAAGACCAACATCGAAAGACAGGTGTAAACGATTTCCAAGGAACAATGCGAGCTGTACATGTAACATTGAAACTTTCTAAATGTTATAGATATTGTCCCGTTGTAGACCGAATGAACTTCCTCTACACTTATATTGGAAGAGGCCAATTTCAATTTTCCTTGAAAAAAAATGGTTGATCTATTTGCAAACAGTAGGCTCTTATCAGACTCACACAGAATACGGCGTCTGCGTCTGATCTGGGTCTGCACTGCTTGCTAACTACCCTTTTAGGGGTCTCCAGACTACAATGGGTTATAAAACCACAACTAATCTATCTTGTAATAGCCAGTGATAGTTTTCGCTGTTTGTTTGTCCATTTTCTCTAAATATATTATAATTGGTGGTTTTCTCCGGAACTGTGTTCGATTCAAAATTAACGCTAAATAGATGTTTTTACCATGACCACTTTGATCGAGTAACAAAAATAGCCATGCTCCTTGTCTTTGTTTACAGTTTGGTTCATTTTTCTGTCCTGCCAAATACAGCAAAACAATGACTCGAACACCGTGGTTGATTTGAACTCGTTTTTAGTCCCTAGGCATTTCTTTCGATAACTCATGAAAACAAGTGCGAGCCCTCTCCCCGTATTAAGGCATATTTAGGGCAAGTTTTTGTTTTATTTTATCATGAAATTGCAGTTTGTGTGTACTCATAAGAATCGCCTCATCGAATAGATTTTAATGCGTACGCTCAACACACCATTTTTTTTTTCTAAAACTAATCAAATTGAAATCTCTGAATTATCCTCATTTGCTACCTGACCTGCAGCTATGATTAATCCTCAGTGACTTGAACCACCCATGTCTAGAACATATTTCTATGGTCTCAAAGATGTTTGAGCCATTTGATTTTGAGTGTAGAATATATCCAGGAAAAGTCACAATCACAAGTCTTGCCCTAACAATGACACAAAGAGGAAAAGGAAACAAACCATGATGGACAGTTAACAAGCCACAAACCAAAACAAAAGCAACAGCTCTCTCTTCCACAACAAGATGATTACAAAGCTCGACGAGATCCACTAAACACAATATTAGACAACGAACAGGACAACCCCGCAGCGAACAACCCCAAGGTCATACAAAAAACTACCAACACTACACGATAGACATAACGAAAACACGCCTTTTCAAATACATAGAAAATTTCACCTCCAAAAACTGAAAACTGACATTTTTCATATTTCTGCTTAGAACATAGATTGCGGGTACATGTTAGAACCGCTCGGCGAAGCGGTTCCAACGAGTACCCGCAATCTAGGTTTTAAGCAGAAATAAGAAAAATAATGTATTCCCCTGTAAACCTTAGTTTTACTACCTCGCTTGGGGAAGAGAGAGCTAATCTTAGTGCTTTTCGTACGTTTGTTCGGTTTGTGCTTGTTTAGATTTGTCGGTTTCCTCTTCCTCTTGGGGTCTGGGAAGGGCTGCGGTTTGTGATTGTGGCACTCTCTCGACTTTTCTCTTACCTTTTTTAATATATAAAAGTGGGGTTTAAGGGGTACAAAATTATATAGGCATGTTTTCGTGATGAATATTGCCCCTTGTATCTTATAAGAGTCCTTTCTGCTTTCCGTCTATGAAACACAGTTTATGTGTTCACTTTCTGGCCATTCGGTTTTCCTTTCATATAACTTAGTTTATAACTTCATTTGTTCATTTATGTCCTTTCTTCTTTCCTTCCATATAACGCAGTTTAAAATAAAACTCTGTTCGTTTCTGGTCTATTCTACTTTCCTTCCATGTGACTCAGTTTATAAAAAAAAAAGTAAGAGAAAAGTCCAGGGAGTGCCACAATCACAAACCGCAGCCCTTCCCAGAAAAGCACTAAGATTAGCTCTCTCTTCCCCAAGCGAGGTAATCGCAATACTAAAAGGACTGTAAAACACAAGAACAAAATGACACACGGAAAGACATACAACAAAACTCACTTTGTTTATTTTTGTTTCATCCTCTTTCTGACTATATAACTCGGTAGGAACGTTTATGTATACTTTTTTCTCAGGAACCCTTTTCCTCTGGAGGATACAATCATATGTTTTGTACAGCTGCATGTAAACTTACACTAATAAAATATGTTTTAAATTAAGCTTCATAGGAATTGTGCTATCTTTAAACTTTAAACTATTACATATGTTACAACTATGATCCCTTGCATTCTGTAAAAGATAACAGACAATACTAGCACTTTATTCTTTTACTCAGCCTTCAGAACTTGGGCTGTTTAACGGATCGATGGATTGAAGGACGGACAGAATTTGTTTGACGTCTCTTTCAACAGTATTTCAGTAAAATCTAAATGATAGAGTTACGATAACGAAATGTTTTTGTGCAATGAAGTCATAAAGTCATTAGCTGAACCCCACCTCCAACGGAATTTATTTGAATGACATACATTGTATGTATGTAGCTAACCAAACTTAATGCTTACCAAATAGCTATGCGGATATTTCCCTGTTCATCCCATTAATATAAGTGTTAGAAAACAACAACAAGAGACAGCAAAAAGATCTGAAATTCTGCCTCTCTTATAAGTCCATTGCTGCTTCAATCTAATTACTAATAGGTTAACCCGTTCACTCCCGAGTTTCTGAAATTGACTTTTCCATATCTCTATTTGGACACATTCATTGTTGCAAATAGGTTTTTGAGTCAAAAATCAATAACCGCATGGCAAACAGTACAGATCCCGACAAGCCGTCTCATCTGGATCTGCACTGCTTGCCGAATTAGACATAACACGGTCTTTGTTGCAATAACCTGTGTTACAATACGAAAATAAATTTCTCTTTGAATTATTGGGAAATAAGGTAAACATATTGCAGAATTTGCTTAGGCCATTTATACTGATACATTTCAAACAAAGAAAACGTGTAATCAAACCACTGACACCACTGGTGTCTCTAAGTGTAGCCTGGGAAAATGGTCCTGCACGGGAATTTAATACTATTTTCAATTAACCTTTACCTTCCTGTAAATAAAGCAAACAGTGCAGGCCCTGATCAGACTGTTTGCAAATGTCCCAGCACTAACCTAAGTCAAGGTCTTACAGACAAAAGAAAGGTAAGAGAAAAGTCAAGGGAGTGCCACAATCACGAACCGCAGCCCATCCCAGACCCAAAGAGGAAGAGGAAACCGACAAAACCAAACAAGCACAAATCGAAAAAACGTACCAAAAGCACTAAGATTAGCTCTTTCTTCCCCAAGCAAGGTAATCGCAATGCTAAAAAGACTGAAAAACACAAGAATAAAATAGCACAAGGTAAGACATAAAACAAATCGCCTCGTAGAATAAACCACAAAGCAACAAAGAGTAACACCGGGACCACCGCATTAGAACGGTCAGTAGAGTAACCCACCGGGGGTTTAAATCACTTTTACAGCTAGCTAACTTCACCCTGGTTCCCGATGCTACTCTTAATACAGAAATACATAAACAATTCGGTTCGCTTAAAGGCTCCCAACTCAGTCAACGCATCAAAGCGAAAACATAAAAGTCAAATTAATCACTGTAATAAACAAAAACGAGTACTCATGGCTAATTCTACTGTATGCCAGAGTAAATGAAAACCAATAGTTAAACCACGGCGGGCCAAGCCAAAGACATATCGTCAAGCCCCAATCCACTGGTTAAAGTTTTACGAAGAGGCCGTCAATGAGTCTGAGGCCCGAACCGCCGTCGTGCAATTAAAGAGTGAAGCGTAACCATCAATAATGATTGGGTTGACAACTAGGCATGCAATCTGCCGCATAATATCCAGGCTATAGCCAATTCTTTTATAATGATTAATAAGTTTTTTTTATTCCTCCGAAAAGTTAGATTTTCCTACATTTTTTTCTAAATCTGTACCCTAAGTCACCGTAAAATTCTGGTTCCGATATACTTTGTTGCAGTAAGTGTCTTCAGACTGACGCTATATTTTTCTACCAAGGCACTGTGTCTGCGATAAAATTTCGAAAACGCTTTACGAAGTTTAAAACAACGATAGCCCTGCCTAGGAAGTTTGGCAGCAAGGGCTTTACTACTGCAGTTAAAGTCACTAAGATTTGAAGAAGCTCTGGTAAATCTAATAAGGTGAGATAAGTATACACCATATGAGGTACGCCGGGGGACATCGCCATCCAGAAAAGGGAAATTGACTATATCAAAATCAAAATCGTCCCGTTTATCATAAATTTTGATGGAAACTGTACCATTAGATGTACATAGATTCAAATCCAAAAAAAAAGATGTCTCGGTATCGGAAGAATTTGACCTATTTAATTGGAGTTCTGTAGGGTATATGCGGTCCACCATTTGGTCAAAGTAAGTATTGTCAATATTTAATAAATCATCAAGGTATCTTAAAGGAAGTTGAATTGAAAAAAAGGTAAGAGAAAAGTCCTGGGAGTGCCAAAATCACATACCGCAGCCCTTCCCAGACACCAAGAGGAAGAGGAAACAAACAAAACCAAACAAGCGCATAATAATCAAGCCTCAATAATTTCAGCCTGATTTTCACGTGAGAGAGACTTCACCCTCTTTACACGTCTCTCTGAAGTCACAGCGACAATAACAGCTCGGTTATAAATAGCCAGCCGTCACCTGGATTTCGTACAACCGCTATTTGCGTTGATTGACTTTATTGGACAATTGACGCGAAAAGAGTTCGGGACGGAGACAACAGGTTATGGGTTTCGTATCGTGAACAATTGGTTGGTCCGTCTAACGCGCGGTTTGATTTCATTGGTCAATGATAATCGCGTCGACAACAACCTTAAGGAAATTCTCGATTATGTATACTTTGGATCGATTATATAATACGTACACATATACTGGTGCACACACTCACGGACGCACACATGTACATTCATACACACACAAAATAGCACCTCATGTCGGGTTTGTCGCATTCTTTCAGTGACAGTGACAGCCAAAATACATAAGGCAAGGGTTAGAAAATGATGATGGTGATGATGATAATGTTGATGATAACCGCACATCACGTATCGCCCTGATATCGGAGTGGGATGGGGTTGGTGGGGTTGGGTGGAGTGGGACGGGTTGACGACCCTGCTGCACGAGTGTTGTCTCGCGATTTTGTCCGGATATGCTAAACATAGAAAGCGCTGAGCAAACAATTTAGTGAGAGTTCGATCTTTGTTTACTCTATTCATTCAGACATGTGTGTCCGAGCATGCTCTGCAGATTTACCCAAAGTACTCTGAATCTTTTAACAAGTTTATTTGATTACCTGTTGATGTGTATTAAATAGCTGGATAAGTGTCAAACAGCAAAGACCCTGATCTGATGCCGCGTTATGCAGCATTTGGTGAGGGTCTAGATTCTTTGCCAAGGTCCGTTTGTCCAAAAAATCTGGAGAAATACGACCCACTGTAAGTATTTACTGTCCTATTTTTAGAAGTTTTAGTTGTCCGCTCAGTTTCGACTGCTTCCCTCAGATTGTTATCGCTATCTAATCGTGTTCCTTTAAATGAACTTAAAATATTTATTGTTTACTTTTGAATAATATTTTAGACCTTTGTCTGAAAGAAATTACGGTTTTGTTGTATACAATTACTATGTTTGGTTCAGCACAATACTGAAAAAAGAAATGACAATTTACGGGGGAATGCAAACCAACTTATTTTGGGTATTTAATTATTTATTTTAATAAAAATGAAGCGCAGTTGAATTTCATTGGTCAAAGATAATCACGTGGACAACAACCTTTAGGAAATTTTAGTGTATGTAAACGATCGACCCAAACAAAATTCATATGGAAATAGTAAATGTTAAGTAACCCCTTTGCCCTAGAACCTCTAAAATGGATCCTTCCAGCTTTAAATTTGGTTATTCCACTAGCTACAAACAGGTATTTCGGTCAGCACACACAGACAGAATGCCAAACAATGTAAAATCAGATGAGACGGCTCGTTATGAGCCATCTCATCTGAATTTACATTGTGTGCAAAGGTATTTATTTTGGTATGCATTCATCGATGTACTCTGTCTATATGCCTAAGGTACAAGCTGTGCGACGTCTAGAATGTACATTGCCAATATATAGATCCTTAACTGGCAGCTATTACGAAAACACGCCTATTCAAATATAAAGAAAATGTCACCTCCAAAAACTGAAAAAAAGATAAAAAAAAAAAAAAAAGCTCTGATATTTTTTTCATATTTCCGCTCAACGAGTACCCACAATCTATGTTTTTAAGCGGAAAGAAGAAAAATAATGTATACCCCGTAAACCCCAGTTTTACTATATAAAAGTGGTGTTTAAGGGGGTCAAAATTATATAGACATGTTTTCGTGATGTTATATTTTAGACAGCACTCAGTTGTCTAAATACCTGTTGTACTCTAAATATTCGATCATCTGAACACCTTAACATAGTTGTCGTAAATTGTGAATATCGTTTTTTTATGTTTTGATGTGTTGACACGTTCTGTGGCGTCGGCCCTAGATCTACACTGTTTAATTACATGTATGTCTGTTTATCCTAATATTCAGGGTAAATACAGTAAATACTGCATACCCGCTGAATACATTAAGTAGATTTCCTTTTATTACTGCAAGGGAGACAACTTTTGTAACTTCCTCTTTGCTTTCCTTCGCACCAATCCCCTTCTGTAAAGCGGTTTACTCTAAAAGGAAAGAAACTGATCTTTTTTCAGAAGTAAGCAAATACAGATTTGAAAGTTTATTACGAAAAAACGCCTATTCAAATATATTGAAAATTTTACCATAAAAACACTGAAAGTTTTCAGATAAAAATTCTGATATTTTTCATATTGCTGCTCAAAACATAAATTGTGGGTACCCGTTAGAACCGCCTCGGAGAGGTGGTTCTAACGAGTACCCACAATCAATGTTTCTGAGCAGAAATAAGAACAAAATAATGTATATCCCTGTAAACCCCAGTTTTACTATATAAAAGTGGGGTATAAGGGGGTCAAAATTATAGGTATGTTTTTGTGTTGGCCTCAAGTCCACGTGTCTCAGTTGAGAATGGATCAAGTCCACTTAATCAGTGAAATTACGTCTCATGACATGTGCGCCAGGAGAATCCACACAATCTGCACAAAGTCGTCACTACCCAGCCTGAAGATCTTTTGCTATCCATCGAGCGCTCACTGAAGACTGGTCGGTATACGTGAATACTCAAGCTAATCTGAGGCCTCCCTTGACGATCATGCCTTATGTTAAATTTTTAACGTTGTTCGAATAAGGTAATAGTCTCACGGCGGCCATTACATGTACTTCCTCAATTAAACTAGAAAATGATCCTTAATTGAACAAGGGATCCGTTTAATTTTCGGAATTAAATGCAAGCGACGAGCAATTACATACTTTAATAGTTTCTAAAGTACATCTGGTAATTAACTGTAGCCTCATTAACGAAATCATTTTACAGGTTCGCTAGATATAGATGAGAGCGGAGATAACGACAAACATTAATGATCGGGCTATTAGCTTCTAAGATCATACAGGGGCCTCCGGCTGACAAAAAGGCACTTAGGGCAAATACAAATGATGAAGCCCCAGACAAGTTAGCATAGTCACTCGTCGGGACAAGATCTTTGCTATTAGTCCTATATCTTCAACAAGAGTTCTATACTGTTTAGGCGAACAGTGTAGAACCTGACCAGATTGCGCAGATAAGCAGGCTGGTCTAAATCTTCGCAGGTCGTGTATGTCCTAAGGTCCCTTTTCTCAACCGCCGGCCCATTTATCAGCGAGATTTTATTGATGTCCGCCTTGAGACGCTTAACCGCAGTTTTATGTTACAGCAAGTACAGTTGACTCCCGTTATCTCGACCTCGCTTATCTCGAATAACAGCTTATTTCGAAGTGAAAATCTGCTCCCTACCTAAACATGAAAATCTAACAACAGGTAGAAAAAAATTTGTGGAAAAGAGGAGAAATTGCTCCTTCTTTTCCACAATATTTTCATTATATCTCTAACTTCAAGAGCCCAATTACATAATAATATATATTTGTTAAATGTGGTTGGTCGAATTATTTTTTCCTCATTTCTGCAAATCTGATAGGTCGAAGTACGGATATCTCGAAGTATTTTATAGAGTCCCTTGGATTTCGAGATAACGAGAGTCGACTGTAATATGTTAGCCGTTTTTAAGTGTCAAGCTAATAGTCCCTGATATAGACCTATTTTTTTAACTTCTTTAAAAGTGATGAAAACTTTTAATAGCGTTAAATGTTGATATATATTGTGATAGAGATAAAAACCAGCATTACTAATTCCATGCAGAAATATTGTCCTTAAGTTTTTTTTTTCTGTTTTTTTTTTTTTTTTTTTTTTTTTTTTTGTTTCTTTCTTTTTGTATATATTTGTAAAACTAAATGTGGAATATGTATTATTATCAAATATTGAAGTGAGGATACCCAGGCAATGCCACTATCACGAAGCCTTCCCGAGGCACAAAATGAAAGACATCACGAAAACAAGCCTATATTATTTTGACCCCCTTAAACCCAATTTTATATAGTAAAACTGGGGTTTACAGGGGTATACATTATTTTTCTTATTTCTGCTCAAAACATAAATTGTGGGTACTCGTTAGAACCGCCTCGGTAAGGCGGTTCTAACGAGTACCCACAATCTATGTTTTGAGCAGAAATATAAAAAATATCAGATTTTTTATCTGAAAATTTTCATTTTTTGGAGGTGAAATTGTCTCTTATATTTGAATAGGCTTGTTTTCGTAATGGATATGAGAAACAAATAATGACAAAACACACGCTACATGTGAAGCCGTCGGCGCACAAGTAAAGAAGAACTGCAACAAAGCAGCCGCCCTAGAACAGTCAGAAGGAGAACTACTGGGGCCTTAAACCAGCTAAACATGTGTTAGATAAAATTGACGTTTCGCGCGAGTAAATCATGCGAAATTTCACCTTTATCTGGCACAGAAATCATATCGTTTGTTATGTCATGTAGCACATGCTATTGCTTAGTTCCAGCTAAAACAAAATTACAGTACCTGTGCCCATCAGTTCTACTGAAGCATGTATTTCTTCCAACCATGTGGATGCTCATGCTGCATGAACTTTCTGTTACGTGGACCGGTATCATATACACCGGATATGTAAACATCATTAACCCTGTGCTTATTGATGGCATCCATCTAGTATGTCAATAGATCAGTTTGTAAAGTGTTAGTTTATGTCATACTCATCTGTCTCAGTTACTCATGCATATTAAAAGGCTATATTAGACAATAATACTTGCTTGCCATCTCTCTCTCTCTCTCTCTCTCTCTCTCTCTCTCTCTCTCTCTGAGAATTGCCTTTTTATCTAGTATCAAGGAAAGTAAACTGGCTTGCTAAATTGTTTCCGGTGTTACGATATTAAGCTGATTGGTGCCTGTGGTTTGTTTATTACTACATCGGATTTTCTAGCACCGGAAAGGGGAAAGAAAATCAATGACAGTCACGTCTCAAATTATGTGTCCAAGCTAAGTTCTTACAATATGCAGGTTAAGATATACATCCCTTCGGTTTAAATGTATGACATGTTTCCATTATCCGCTATTTTCCGAGAACTACGAATTACGCTCACCTGTCTATATAACCCCATGTACTCCCCCATATAAAGCAAAAAGGAGAAACATGTCATCACGAAAACATGCCTATATTATTTTGACCCCCTTAAATCCCACTTTTATATAGTAAAACTGGGGTTTACAGGGGTATACATTATTTTTCTTATTTCTGCTCAAAAACATAGATTGTGGGCGAGGCGGTTCTAACGAGTACCCACAATCTATGTTTTGAGCAGAAATATGAAAAATATCAGGGGTTTTTTATCTGAAAATTTTCAGTTTTTGGAGGTGAAATTTTTCTATATATTTGAATAGGCGTGTTTTCGTAATGATTTAGGAATCTACATTATCAGGGAAATTTTCAGAACTGTACAGTTTTAAACTAATTTTTAAATATGATTTTTTTTTACCTCAAGCGTCTAATTTAACTGCATTTAAATCAGCCTTAATGTACAGTGAATCCTCGTTACAACAACAGCATTTGTTCCCAAAGATGTTGCCATTATAATGAATTTGCTGTTGTAAAGAATCCTTAATGGACAGACTGGTATGTAAGAAAGACCTTGGTTTATTTTTATTCGCTCGCAGAACATATGTTTCGGATATTTGTTAGAATTGCCTCAGTGAGGCAATTCTAACAAATATCAAAAACATATGTTTCTTTAAAGTATTAAATACAATATTATTGCATAATTTGTGCCTAATTATTACCTCTTAAGCGAAGGTTTCGTCACAGTCAAATTGTCATTATAACGCATTTGTCGTTATATCGAGTGTCGGTATAAAAAGGGTAGACTGTACTCAATAGCCAAAACGTCTTCATTTCCCATATCATTTGGTGGGAACCTCGTGGCTCATATAGCTATAGAAATAATATTATAAAGATAAACACGTTTTATTATTACTCCACAAAAACATAGCAAAGATATGACTTATTTAGAGCTACGGCTAAGAAGTATATATAGTAAAACCTCAATGGCTTGAACATCGATGGCTCTTTTACCATGGCTAATTCGATCTCCTTTTTGAGTCCCTATGAAATTCTTACGATAGCTCCAGAAAAAAAATAAGAAAATATTTTGTCATGAAATTGTATGTTGTGTGTACTCATAAGAATTGCCTCATCGAGGCGATTCTAATGAGTACACATAACATACATAATTGTATAGAAACTTGAAAAAAAATCTTACCTAAATTTTTGCCATTGTTTTCTTGACCTGGCACGATCTGACGCTCAGTGGCTCGAAATACCCATATTTCGAACAAGTTTCCATGGTTCAAAAGATGTTTATTCAGCTCTACTTGCAATGCAGCTGAACAAGCTGAACGCGGTGGATTGATTGTGGCTTTTTTGTGGTATCACTAGTGTCATTCTTTTCAAAACCTTATATAAGAAGTAATTATTGGCTAAAATGTGAATTATGCTTTCCCAGCACGTGACTTTATTTTTTGCTAATAGTTTATAAGTTGATGGAAAAGGTGCCCCTTAAGGGCAATGGACACAGGTATACTAGTCAGTTTCGTCCACTGACCCTAAACAGATGTTTTAATTTATTATTTTCAATCCTTCAAAACATATTTATAGTTGATTCTCGTTATCTCGACCTCGCTTATCTCGAATAACAGCTTATCTCGAAGTGAAAATCTGGTTCCTGCCTAAACATGAAAATCTAACAACAGGAAAAAAAAATATTGTGGAAAAGAGGAGAAATAGCTCCTAAGGAGAAATTTCTCCTCTGCAATTTCTCCTCTTTTCCACAATCAATATATCTCAAATTTCAAGAGTTAAATTACATATATATTTGTTAAATGTGGATGTTCGTATTATTTTCCTCAATTCTGCAAATCTGACATGTCGAGGTACGGATATCTCGAAGTATTTCATATAGTCCTGTGGATTTAGAGATAACGAGAGTCGAACACATCAATATGACAGTAGTTTAAGTAGTAATCAAATTTTCCTGGACCCAAAAACAAAAACACAGGACTCATCGCTAACAAAACTAACTGCCAAGATATGTGTGTTGACTTGACTTTATTCTAGAGCTGTTTTAAGCCCGAGATGTATTATTAATTAAAATATTTTTGGGTACTAGGTGAAGCTGTTATCAAGTGATTTTACCTTTGAAGGGAAGTACCGCTCCTTGCCAACGTCAGATCAATAAGTTGTACTTCCCTTTAAACGTATTTAGTTGTTATGCCACAATTGATCGGATTAAATTTGTGTCATACTTTTGGTGAATTCTTTTAGAGAAACTTTGCCAGAAGTACCTTAAATGGGCGCCAAAGTTTCTTGCTGATATTCTGAAAAACTTCTGACTATTGTTTGTTTGTTTGTTTTTTTTTTTAATCCAAAAGTTAGTCTTAAGAGAAGTACACTTAACTGTGTTTTTATTTTTGCTTTAAGAAAAATCTCAGATATCTGAAGATGTGGCTTTAGAATGATTATGTTAACTCCACTGGTACAAAATATTGGATAAGAAGCCATGCTACCATGTTTCCTATAAATACATGCGGCACTGACGTTACCAGTCTTGTGCATATTGGGTCCAAGAAATGGTATACAGGTAGGAGCACAGCAATTTCCGCGATTCTAATAAGCGCATAGCGAAGACACTGACATCTCCGCAGTCCAATCAGAGACGCTGGCCGCACAAAGAAGTCACGGGATTCCAACCATTCACAGAGAATACCCTGACAGATTCCTCACTGGGCGCAGATGAAATATACAGGAACCGCCGCATCCCGGCTCATATAAGACGTATAGTAAAGCTCCAATAATTCAAACAACCAAACCACATTGCAAGCACTTAACTTCAAAGTTTTCGTACAATGGTTTTCATGTAACAAGAGTTCTCAAGACGTCCAACAGCAACCAATTTAGAACTAGTACAGATACAAGTACTGTACTATCATAAAATACAAAATATACAAGCACTAGACTGAATTCAAAAGGTAGTTGCGGTCATGGTACCAAAGCCGTAATCCAAACTCATAAATCCATAAACGAATGACGAATCAGAATGTTCAGACCAACAGACATGATCCCCAGAACAAAGGGTGTAATCATGCGTCCCCGGATAGTAAGCATTACTTGGTAAGCAAGCTTCGCCCACCATGCCCATAGGCCTGAACGAAGGAAATATCGGTAGAAGCGTATGTCCGGGATTTGGGAAGTCTACTTATGGCGCGTCACTGGCAAAAACATCAGAAATAATTCTGGAAACTGCCACATTGTAGGGATTGACTAGATCATGATGTCTCCCATAGAACTTCTTAAGTGTTGCTACCAGTTTGGTTTTTTGATACCCCTGGCTCAACAACTTTGTAGTGAGCACTTTCCCACGCTCCATGAAGTCCTGATAATTTGAACAGGTTCTGGCATAACGGATTAATTGTGAAACGTAAACGCCGTATGCTGGTGCAGAAGGGATATTACTGCTCAGGAATGGAAAGTTAACAATGGGAAAATTGAAGTCATCCCGTTTGTCGTAAAGCCTAGTAGTAACTTTTCCATTGTCAATGTAGAGATGACAATACAAGTATGAGGAGGAGGCTGCAGTCTCCGTTGTTTCCTTTATTTCAAGTTCACGTGGATAGATGAATTCTAAATACTCTGCAAATTTTGTGTTTTTCAGAGACAATACATCATCTATATATCTGTAGGTGAAATTGAATTGTTGTGCGAGGTGTTTCTTGCCTGCTTGGAGGAGACTTTGTACAAACTCCGCCTCATACGAGTATAAAAACAAGTCGGCAAGTAACGATGCACAGTTAGTGCCCATCGGTATGCCGATTGTTTGCTTAAATATCCGACCGCCGAACTCCACAAAAATATTGTCGATTAGATATTCCAGCATTTTAAGACATCTGCATCTGAGTATTTTTGTGGCGCATCAGAGTGATCCCGAACGAAGTATGTGTCTTTGTAGCCAATGACAACATACTGAAATCGACGATTACCATTCTTGTGGAAGAAACACTGGTTGATAATTGTCTTTAATTTAGATTTCAATTTATCATGAGGAATAGTAGAGAAATCGAAAGATTTTGTACTGTTGACGGAATGAAGAGATTGTGCCTTTAGGTTTTCTAAGAGCTCTTTGAAGTTTTTCAGGATCCACACCTGATTAACCCCACTTCTGGCATATGCAGTGTCACAATACTTCTAATGGCCTTCTTTAACTGCGGTTAGTATTCGTGTTAGAATCTGAGAAAGAGGCTTGGTTGAGCACTTAGCTGAACCCGCAAAATATCTCTGCTTGTACGGATTCTTGTGAAGTTTAGGAATCCAGTACAGTTTGGGAAGGCCAATATCTTCCTCTAGGAGGGATATTCCAAATGTCAGCATCACCGAATGGTGGTTTTGTAGAATTTCTTCCTTGGACATAGCAGTAAGATTATATGTAGGGTTTCCGGTCATGGTACTCATACCAAGCTCTTCCATTAAGCAGTTTATATAGTGTGTTTTGCAAACAAACACAATGTTGTTAGATGCCTTGTCGGCTGGAACAACGAAATAAAATGTTACTTATTTTTAATTCTTATAAATCTGCACGTGTGAATTCTCAAAAGCTTTAACCACCGTAGACACACCATTAGAATGTAACCAGCTGAAAATATTAGGTCCACCAGTTTTCAAAAACAATTTATTTTTCATGATTAGACATTTTGAGCCATTTTAAGCGAGATTTAAGATTTGGTAATTCGCATAATTTATGCAAATTTACACAAATATTCTAAAATTCTAAAACTCAAATTTGCTTCTTTGTATTATTTAACATACCATCAGTAATATTTTAGACTTGATTTATAATCATCACAACTGGATGACCAAAAAAGGTAAGAGAAAAGTCCAGGGAGTGCCACAATCACAAACCGCAGCCTAATTTCAATATGAAAACAGTTGAGAATGATTATTGATTGGTAAACACAAGAGTTAAGGTTACATCTATAGTGGGGAATTATTTCGAATCCCCGCACTAGCAAATCTATACAAGTGACCAGGAATAATTAAAATCTAACAGATTTATCACTAAAATACCTGTCCTGCTCACTAAGATGACACATTCACTTTATGCCTGTACCTGCTATGGTTGGTATGTTATGGCATTTCGACGCACCATCCATCATATTCCTTCATACAGTGTGACTATTTTGAAGGAATACGCCGAACCGATTCAAACATGTAGTATTTCGAAATACCATCACGAAAACATATCTATATAATTTTGACCCCCTTAAACCCCACTTTTATATAGTAAAACTGGGGTTCACAGGGGTATACATTATTTTTATCATTTCTGCTCAAAACATAGATTGTGGGTACTCGTTAGAACCGCCTCGTTGAGGCGGTTCTAACGAGTACCCACAGTCTATGTTTTGAGCAGAAATATGAAATATATCAGATTTTTTTTTTATCTCAAATTTTCATTTTTCTGGTGGTAAAATTTTCAGTATATTTGAATAGGCATGTTTTCGTAATGCATCCCCGCATATCACAACTCCGTACTGTAGTATACTGTGGCATAGAGAGGATCAGGTATAGTTTGGACAAACAAAAAATGATATACTCAATCGAACCAATAGAAGTTTCACCATATGAACAATTGATTTTGACATATACTTTCTTATGATGCATTTACATTTTTGTCTGAAGGGCTGAAAAATTGATTGGTTTAAGCTACAACAATAATATAGACTGAAAAGACAAAAGTGGAAAAGAGGAAGTACATCTATGTGAAAAAAAAAACAAACGCAGCATGGTGAAATGACGTCTTGCAAGTTAAATAAACTTATCATTAAAATCCCCCAAAAAATCGAACTCCAAAAATTGCTGTACTTATCTAAACAAAACATTTTAACATCGTTGTATTATCATTGACGAATTCATCCAGAAAACGCGGATGTATTGGCAACTAGCGGAAATCCCGATAAAATCTGATGTGGGTCTACACTGATTGCATACACCTGTCTGTTCGGAAACTCAATACTTTCACGGCAATAATGTACATTATGTCCAAACAGGTCAGAGGGATCATCCACAGCCACTAGGCATTTAAGACATTGTTGCCAACTTATCCTGTGTTTTCTACCGGATTTCTGTATTTCTCTAATGATAATCTATGCTCATTCTGTTCAACTGAAGTTGAATCTCTAGTCCGTTTGTTCTAAGATTGTAACTGTTTTAAAAAGTTCTGGGAAGATCTGCTCGCATACATCAGCGATATAAATGTCATTTGCAGACCACAACATGGACAATTCAGGATATTCTCTTTGGGCATAGTAAATTAGACATTATCATTAATAAAGTAGTTGCGGTCATGGTACCAAAGCCGTAATCCAAAATCATAAATCCATAAACGAATGACGAATCAAAATGTTCAGACCAACAATAATATAGACTAAAAAAACAGGTGTATGCAATCAGTGTAGACCCACATCAGATTTTATCGGGATTTCCGCTAGTTGCCAATACATCCGCGTTTTCTGGATGTATTCGTCAATGGTAATACAACGATGTTAAAGAGATTCAACTTCAGTTGAACAGAATGAGCATAGATTATCATTAGAGAAATACAGAAATCCGGTAGAAAACACAGGATAATAAAGTAATTTTGTTGACAAAGTCATTCATTTATTATAACAAATTTAATAATTTGGTGCCATATTGCCAATATTGAGGAGGCAGTTCATGTTTGACAAAAGTATCTAGTAGGCAGCATTCTGTGAATCAGCCTTGATTGTTTGTTTGTGTATTTTTTCTGACTGTATATATCAGTATAACAGAAAAACTGATGCAAAAATAAATTCTACACTGCCAGATGTTCCAAAAGACACAACAAAAACAGTGTAGACCCAGATCAGACTGTTCTTTCAAGTGCTGTCTGACCAGGGTCCAAAATGCCAGCCCAAGACCTCGGATCAATATGGCCATGACAGTGATCCCAGGTTTTATTCTTATGTCTTATTTGATTCATGTCTTTGGACAGACAAGCCAAGGCGTCCTGTGCAGGCTCAGATCACAGGAACAATTGGGATCTGGATTCCCGCTGCCCGTCATTCTGACTGCATGTATCGGCATCCGTACATAGTAAAACCAATCCATTCAAATCTTTAAGACATTACAGTAATCTCTCAGGTGTCCTGGTCTTAAGGGCCTTTCAGATTCCGGGATAAAAAGAGTCTTCAAAAAAGGTAAGAGAAAAGTCCAGGGAGTGCCACAATCACAAACCGCAGCTCTTCCCAGACCCCAAGAGGAAGAGGAAACTGACAAATCTAAACAGGGCACAAACCGAACAAAACGTACGAAAGGCACTAAGATTAGCTCTCTCTTCCCCAAGCGAGGTAATCGCAATACTAAAAGGACTGAAAAACACAAGAACAAAATGACACACTGAAAGACATACAACAAATCGCCTCGTAGAATAAACCACAAAGCAACAAATAGTAAGACTAATACCGGGACCACCGCCTTAGAACGGTCGGTAGAGCAAACCACCGGGGGGGTGGGGGGGGGGTTAAAGCACTTTTTCAGCTAGCTAACTTCACCCTGGGTCCCGATGCTACTCTTAATACAGAAATACATAAAAATTCGGTTCGCATAAAGGCTCCCAACTCAAGTTTAAAAGCTGATCTAAGTGGGTACACAGACCCAAAATATCAATCTGGCCATAAAACGCAATACAATTTTGAAAGCAATATTACAACATGTACTTTCCACAATGTACAGCCATTCGAAATATTGCTATTCCCAAATTGATCAATTTACAGACATTTTTAAGACTGGTACTCACAAAATTCAAGCAAACAAAATCGATAGTATTTGTTAGATAAGCAGTTTTAGAACATTTTCCATAGTCTGTATCCAAAACAGTACTTAAATAGATCTTTATGATATTATTGCAAAAAAAAAAAATCCTGTATACTACAACATGAAATTTCTTATTAGAATTTATTAATGCTAAGTTGGAAGACATTCTTCTCATTTTAAGATCATGCCTTAGCTACCCTACATATAAAAACAGTCAAACTTGTGCAAACAGTGTAAACCCAGACTAGACACCACAAGAAGAGGGGGGTGATTAAGGTCTACACTGTTTGCCATCATCGAGTAGTTTGTAGATACATCAATGGGTAAAGAGGGTTTTGTTCTTTCATTACAAATATAAATATTACGAAAACATACCTATAAAATTCTGACCCCCTTAAACCCCATTTTTATATAGTAAAACTGGGGTTTACAGGGGTATACATTATTTTTCTTATTTCTGGTCAAAACATAGATTGTGGTACTTGTTAGAACCGCCTTGGCGAGGCGATTCTAACGAGTACCCACAATCTATGTTTGACCAGCAATATGAAAAAAATATCAGAATTTAATCTGAAAAAGTTCAGTTTTTGGTGGTGAAATTTTCAATATATTTAAAATAGGCATGTTTTCGTAATGGAGTTACCTTAAGGTGTCTTCATATTTCGCTTGAATACGGTATAGTTCTGTCTATTTCTAGTCTTTAAAAGCCTTATCTGATTATACAATCATGTCAAATCAATTTTCTATGATTAGTGCTTATTCAAACGTTATTGTAAATAATCTAAATACAGTTACCCAGGAAAGGTCACAAGCACTTTCCCCAGTCAGCGAGAGAAAAAGAGATGAGGAATAGACAATGACAAGACATAGCGGCACATTTTAAATAACCGACATTACGAAAACATGCTTATTCAAATATACCACCAAAAAAATGAAACTTTTCAGATAAAAAATTCTGATATTCTTCATCTACCCCAAAAAGGTAAGAGAAACATAGATTTTGGATACTCGTTAGGACCGCCTCAGCGAGGCGCTTCTTACGGGTACCCACATTCTATGTTTTTAGCAAAATAATCAAAATTAGCAAAATAATCAAAATAATGAATTACCCTGTAAACCCCAGTTTTACTATATAAAAGTGGGGTTTAAGGGGGTCAAAATTATAAACATACAAGTGATGAATATAAACAAAGAAGAAATGCAATAGAGGAAATGCCCTGGAAGAGTCAGACGAAACAAATACTTAGGGCTTAAACTAGTTTAGAAGATTGCTCTTAATTCTGATGCTGCAATATATTGACTGATCAGTGAACAACTACAGTAAAACACAATAGTCCAGTGGCGGTGGGGACCATAGGAAAAGAAAAAACGCAATTTCGCTCACGATCGGTTGATAACTTTGCCACCATCTTTAATTGACGACTCTTTTCTCAATGTTTCCGATCGTTGGCGTCTGATTATCAATGTCTGTGGTTTGGTCCATCAAGATCCTGTTTGTGTTCTTGTATTCTGGCTTCAGATCGTCCTTGAGAACTTTGCTTTGTTTCATCACAGTGTTTGTGATTATCTGTTTCGCTGTGATGTTTCACAGATTAGGCAGCAACTCCTAAGCGGACCGAATTTATGTTTGCATTTTTGGAACTGCAGCTTTGACGATGAGGTTTTGCGAGAGTAAAACTGGTTTAAGCCCCGAAATATTTTTGTTTCTGCTGATCGTTTCACGCGACTTTTCTGTTGCAATTGATCTTTGTCAGTGGCTCATGTGTGGCGTTTATAATTTTGACTCCCTTAAGCCCCACTTTTATATAGTAAAACTGGGGTTTACAGGGTTATACATTATTTTTCTTACTTCTGCTTAAAAACATAGATTGTGGGTACCCACAATTTATGTTTTGAATAGAAATGTGAAAATATCAGAGTTTTTATCTGAAACTTTCAGTTTTTAATCGTGAAATTTTCAATATATTTGAATAGGCGTGATTTCATAATGTGTCTTGTTAACTGATTCAAGGCGGTTTCTCTATTGCAGTTCGTTTTTTCTGCGTCAGTGGTTTCATATGTGGCGTTTGGTTTGTCATTATTTGTTTCTAATCTATTTGGGTGCCTCGGGGCGGCAGAAATTCCTGAGTAAACATTTCCCTGGGTATTTTCTCTTATATGTTTGATCATTTATCGTCGTTGTCGCACATTCTAGATGTCTTGATAGGTAACAGTTGCCATTTTTCAGCACGATTTCTTCAACATTATTGTAGTCTTTGTTCACAGTGGGCTGCAAATTCATCTACAGCATTGTCAATGAGCATCTCTTAAAAGGTTCTTGGAAGCTGTAATTGTGTTGTCGTATTTTATCAGAAAGCATTGATTTGCTCTGGTTAAATATATTTGGGCCGCGTTAAGTGAAAAAGTACCTTCTAGCATGTGCAAAATTTGCGGATTCACATCATCCTGCACAAGCGCAAAGTCTCATCCTGGCGTTTGATCTACATTGAAACGTTACAGGGTATCCAATAATTCTGTTTGCGGACAGCGAAGACCCTGATCAGACTGTGCGGATGCGCAGGCTGTTCTAGGCATTCGCTGTCGACATAAGCCCGGATATCTTTCCGCATGGCGCGGTACATTTGTGATCTTGTTCTGAATATAAATGTGGGTCAATTGAGTTTATTTACTGCTTTAGCATGTTTAGATGTTTCTGAAGGAAATTGCGTTTTTCCTTGATGTGAGGACCAATAAACGCACAATATAAATAAAATCTTAGAAACATAGAATACATAACATTACGAAATTCGGAGTCCCGGTTTCATTACAAGTTTATCCAAACTCAGCCGAACTTCAGAAGCTCGAGTATCTTTTATACCATGAAAATTTGTTTTAGACAAGGGTAGTTCGAGCCTCTGAGGGTTAATCAGGTCAGGGGGCAACTGGGGATAATTTAGAGATGCATTTTTGATCTTCTATGAAATAATGGTATGTTGAGTGTACTTATTAGAATTGTCTCGATGAGGCAATTCTAATGAGTTCACACAGCATACATTTTCATGATCAAAAACGAAAATTCTACTTAAAATATCCCTAAATACTTGTTTTCTTGAGCAATGGGAAGGATTTCTTTGGGACACAAAATAATCTCGAATCAGCCAAGGTTAATAAGCCATCGGTGTTGGAGTCATTGACGTTTTTACTGGTTATTGTGCTTTCTTTTAATATTTGAAAACCTCTATTTTTCAGTCCTTTCAGCATTGCGATTACCTTGCCTGTGGAAGAGAGAGCAAATCTTAGTGCTTTTTGTACTTTTGTTTGATTTGCGCTTGTTTATTTTGTCTGTTTCCTCTTCCTCTTCGTGTCTGGGATGGGCTGCGGCTGGCTTGTGCTTGTGGCACTCCCTGGACTTTTTCCTTATCTTTCTTTCTACCATTTTAACAACCAATATAAATTTGGTAATACCCTGGAAGACCATAATCACGATACAACCATCCTAAAGCACCGAATAAGTTGACAGTGAGAACATAAACGACATTGCAAAAAAGCTCTTTAAAGAAAATAGACCGATAAAAACGAAAAAAAAAAAAAAAAAAAAAAAAAAAAAAAAAAAAAACAGAAACAACTTGCAGAGGCCAACATTAAAACTTTGCAACCATTGACTACTTGTCGATATGTCTTTCTGGTGCGTTTGTTCGATTTGCGCTTGTCTTTCTTTCTGTTTCCTCTTCCTCTTGGTGTCTGGGAAGGGCTGCGGCTTGTGATTGTGGCACTCCCTGGACTTTTCTCTTACCTTTTTTGAATTGTTGGATGAGTGGTAAACAGTGTTGACCCTTATCAGATGCCGCAGAATATGGCATCTGATCTGGGTCTACACCATTTGCTCAGGTTTTTTTGTACTTTCGCATTTATACCCTACTTACTGTGCTGTCGACATTCGTTGAAAAGACTTAGCGTTTTATTCTAAGTGTAAAACATTATTTGTGATAGGCAATACCTTATTAGGAAATATTTGCTTTTCCTGTTTCTGCGTTTTGTTTATCAAATATTTACCGTGCAGTAATTTTTATGGCCAAAGGTCTGTCTGAACAATTTTCTGTAGTAAATTAAATTTTCTCCACTGAATTTTAATCCCTGTGTTCCGTAACTTTAAATGTAAAAAAAAAATCAGATAATTAGAACCAGTCAAAATTTATTGGCAACCTGCAACGAAGATACCTACCCAAAAGATTTTACATAATTTATAGCCATTTTGTACCATTGAGAAATGAAAATACTGGATCATTTTAATGCTAATGAATAGAATAAAATGTGTGATGCCTAGGTAGTTACGACAAAATGTTTTACAATTCTAATCATGAAAAATGTTAGCAAATTTACTTTTCCAAAGTATTTTCATTCAAAAACGACTTTCACTATAGTTTACGTTATATTTGCTGTTTTTTGTGATCAGTGAGCCCTTTCAGAGTCTATTTTTTTTTTTTTTTTTTTTTTTTGAAGATTTTATGAGGTTCAATGAAGAGGCCTAATTGGTCTAAATTATCTAGTCTGGTCCAGAAAACATGACCCTGCAGCTATTTTCAGTTTTCTGAGTGTGTTAATTGCTCTCAGGTGTCATTACTTTTAGAATCTATTTTGAAATGTGTCGAGCAATTAGGACGCATAATCAGAGCGTAATCCTATCTATGATACTAATTATGGAATAAAAGAACTAGTCGCTCATATTTCCGTTGATATCTGATACAGTTCTTATTGTTTGGAAATTTTTAGTCGGATGACAGCATTGAATTTAATTGTCTTGCAGTTTAAGAGGAAATGATACACTTGTTAGATTTTGTGACATTTTCACCAAGGGAGACAACAATTGTGTATTCCTGTTTGATGTTCTCTATTCCATGTCCCTTCTGAAAAAGCGTCAACTCTAAAAGGAAAGAATTTGCTCCCCATGGGAACAAATTCTTCCCTTTAAGAGTAGACGTCTTTTCAGAAGGGAGGCAAAATAATTTAGACAGAATTGCCCATCCTGAAGATGTATCCATCTCCCTGAATGTTAATTTTCTGTTTTTGCATTAAGGCTTATTACATTAAAAGAACTTAACACAGTATTGTTTCGTTTTAGACAACCTAATTTGCCAATTTATAATCTAGAGTTTTGGCATAAAACAAGCAAACAGATATTGCACTGTATTACAATTATAGAAGCTTCTGGTAATGTAGGCGAAACTGAGAGTTTATTAACTGATGAACTGATCCTTTAATGCCACCCATGGAACGCGTGCAATGCTTAGTTTGGTATTGTGCTGAAAATTGTGTCACTGACTTTAAGGGGTGTGGATACAAAGCTAGAAGAAATTACAATAAAAGATTTCCCACCTCTGAGAACAAAGTCTTGCTTTTACTAGTATTGGTACGCATCTTTTGGAAAGCTTTCAAATACCATGGAGGCAGCTGCCTTACTACAAAAGTTGTTGTCTTCGCAAATTGGCGGCAAAATGTTTCCTTTGTATCCAGTCACCTTAAAGGCATAACAAATAGATGTATCTCAGTCATTACTATTATCTCTGATAAAAGAGACAAGGAACAACAAAACCTAGTATAGTTTCAACAAATGATAGACATGTGGAGGTCCATTAGGGGATTTTAGTACTGGTTTGTTTGTCTAATTCATATGTAACTATCTGTTATCATACCTTTCAAAAAGGCATCTTTGTCACACCCTGCTGGGGTCACATAATCACTTACTTATGACATCCTTTGAGCTCTCATGCATAGCGCGTGGAACCACTTTTGGACATCGTTTTAGCTATGTCTTTCAGCGTGAAAATATTTTAATTTAGAGATTTAAATTGTGTATATTTGAGATAAATGATAGTGAAACTACCCTATATCCACCTCAGGCCAATTTAATTTACCGTTTACTTTCCAAACAGAGACACAGTCTAATTCCAAGACTGTGGGATTCTGGACAGTTTCTCTACATTTTCCGGTTGTGGCACACGCTGTTATTCTAAATCTACAGTTAACTGAAATATAAAAGATAATTCAAAGACATTACGGCAACACGCTTATTCAAATATATTGAAATTTTTACAACCAAAAAAAGGAAAATTATTTTATAAAAAATTCAGATATTTTTCATATTTCTGTTCAAAACATAGATTGTGGGTATACGTTAGAACCGCCTCGCCGAGGCGGTTCTAACGAATACCCACAACCTATGTTTTTGAGCATAAATAAGAAAAATAATGTATACCCCTGTAAACCCCAGTTTTACTATATAAAAGTGGGGTTTAAGGGGATCAAAATTGTACAGGCATGTTTTCGTGATGAAAAAGAAAATTTCAATTATACGTCATCTCCGTTAATAACTGTAGGCAGTATAATTATTATACTTAAGCCATTTATACCGAATAGACTCTTCTACCACACATTTTGGACTGGTCCATTTCCAGTTTTAATGAAGTGTGACAGTGTCTGATTTGGGTCTACAGTATTTGCCGATGTTCCTTTTATGAAACGCAATGCAGAAATGCCTTTATTTTAGTCAGTGCCCCGTAAAGTCCACTTAAATATATAACTAAAATGTGACCCAAAGTGATACTACTCACTAATAATTTTATTGTCCCTATTTTATAACATAGGCCCTATGTATAAAGGCATGTCATAAAGAGGCGACTATGATATCGCAGCAGAGGGTGGTAAAGAGGCCTTTTAAGTGGTAATACATATTTTGGAGGGGATATTAACTATGCATCGGATAAATAAGCTAGTAATAAAATCCCTTATTGAGCCTCTACCTGACTATTGTATTTTGACAGTATGTTAGGTTTTTTTGTGCCCAGTCTCTTACCAGTGATAAGGCTAGTGTCCTATGAGCTCAGTAAGACAATTCAGGTGTTTTTGATATAGAGAGTTCCGCTGAAGCCCATGTTATCGGGCGACAGAAGGCTTGCATATTGCATTGCCAAGCCTTCTAGTTTCATTATATATGTATTCAGTTTTTTCCAATGGATCGATTGTTTCCAGAATGTATATATTTAGTGTTTTTCCTAGACACGCAACAACAGTCAAACTGCGGAAAATAAACTTTGTGAAATTGAATAGCCTAATTACATATACAGTCATTGTGTAATTCTTGTGTTTACTGTATTTAGTGTTGACACGTATATCTGTATGTGCGTATAGATTCAGTATCATCTGTTGTGAATGGTGACTGGTTATGCCTGCAGCTTTACATTACGTAAACACGCCTATTCAAATATATTGAAATTTTCACCATCAAAAAGTGATAGTTTTTTAGATAAAAATTCTGATATTTTTCATATTTCTACTCTAAACATAGATTGTGGATACTTGTCGATGAGGCGGTTCTAACGAGTATCCACAATCTATATTTTTGAGCAGAAATAAGAAAAATAATGTATACCCTGTAAACCCCAGTTTTACTAAATATATAAAAGTGGGGTTTAAGGGGGTCAAAATTATATAGGCATGTTTTCGTGATGAAAGCTAATAATTTTGGCGCAACGTGAACGAACGTACCATCTTTAATGTGCATCCAATGAAGACGCAATTCAGATTGCACATCGCAACACAATATAGTAAAACGTGATCACATAAGCCACAATCACAGAGCATAGGCTGACAATGACATCAAGAGGCTCCGAAAGTATATTTTTACACGGCTGCCATGATTTAACATTACGAAAACACGCTTATATAGTTTTAACCCCCTTAAACCCCACTATTATGCAATAAAACTGGAGTTTACAGCGTTATACATTATTTTTCTTATTTCTGCACGAAAAACATAGATTGTGGGCACTCATTAGTACCGCCTCGGAAAGGCGGTTCTAACGAGTTCCCACAATCTATGTTTTGAGCAGAAATATGAAAAATATCAGAATTTTTATCTGAAAACTTTCAACTTCTAATGAGTTCCCACAATCTATGTTTTGAGCAGAAATATGAAAAATTGCAGATTTTTTTATCTGTAAATGTCCGTTTTTGTTGTAAAATTTTCAATATATTTGAATTGGAGTGTTTTCGTAATGAACTGCAGTGAATTTTATTTTCAGATGGACCATACTGCAACAGGACTATAGACCATTTTGGTGGATGTTGGCCAGATACCTTACCCGGGAGGAGAGCTAAAATCGAATGTCCAGATATAATTCCTTACTTTAATGCAAAAGGTAATCGTATTTGTTTGTTCCATAATCAATGCGTAGAGTGTAAAGACATTTATGCGAACAGCGAAGGCCTAGATCAGCCTGCATATCCGCGCAGTCTGATCAGGGCCTTCTCAATTATTATATTTTTTGTTATCATATGACGTCATTGTCATTCAATGGATAACGTCCTGTCTCAAAAATATATGACCACACGTTACATAAACTTGGTTACTGGCGCGTAACGTAATCGCGCCGTCCGTGGCAACGTTATTTTTCTGTTGAAAACGGTCCAAATTCTGCGGCCATAAAGTACTGTTTAAACGTCGTATGTTAAACGAACCCACCGACAGCTGGTTCTATAATTCTCATGTGGAATGACCACTCGTGCAAAAGCCTCTATGTATGCAATCGCTCTGTAAGTGGATAGGGAATGCTACGAGCAGAGTGTGAGAATGCACACCGCTGCTCTGACCTTCATTAGCCAACATATGATATACATTTTGTCATATTATTATGCTTTCTCTTTCTAACTTCTAATTCAGTCGTAGATTTAGTAGTGCCATAAGCAATTACATGTATGTGGGGTTATCCGAGGTTCAGACAAATCAGCTTTTGCACCCACTCCATGCCCAATAAGGACTCTTTTCTATGTACCATGCCCAATAAGGAATCTTTTCTATGTATTCTAATCTTACGAGTGTAGTTCAATAAGTTCATAGAACTCGGTATTTTTCTATACAATTCAAGATTTCATTTTTTGATTTTTATGCAGTGTAAACCATAGTCAGTTGAATGATAATAGTCATTCAGTCAATACGTACATTTTTTTGCTCTTACTTTTTGTTTGAAAACCTATACCCATAGGCAAAAATGGAAAGTCAGAATATTGACTTCAGAGCAGTCATAAAGTTCCTCACTAAGGAGGGTGCAAAGGCCAAAGAAATCCATCGGCGCATGGCTGATGTGTATGGTGATAGTAGCCCAAAATATTCCACAGTGGCAAAGTGGTCAGCAGAATTTAAACGTGGGCGAGACTGCTTAGAAGATGACCCAAGGCAAGGTCGCCCTGCTGATGTCATCAGCCAGGAGATGATCGACCGTGTTGAGAGACTTGTGCTAAACAATCACCGAATCAAAGTTGCCGAACTTGCTTCAGAATGTGGTATTTCTAATGGAAGTGTTTACACTATAATCCATGAACATTTAGGCATGTCAAAAGTATCTGCCAGGTGGGTACCCAGAAACCTGAACATGCAAGATCGTCAGCAAAGGGTGGAGTCAAGTCAAGAACTTCTGGAAGTGTACAATGTCAATCCAGATGACTTTCACACTCGTCTTGTAACAGGAGATGAAACTTGGCTTCACCACTGGGACCCAGATACTAAAAGAGAGTTCATGCAATGGAAGCGCCTTGGCTCACCCCCACCTAAGAAATTTCGTACCCAACCATCAGCCAGCAAGGTAATGGCCACGGTGTTTTGGGACTCCAAAGGGATTATATTGATAGATTACAAGCCTGCTCGTACTTCAATTACAGGAGAATACTATGCCAATGTCATTAAACAATTAAGGTTGCTATTAAAGAAAAACGAAGGGGAAAGCTAGCTGCTGGTGTCCTTCTTTTGCATGATAATGCCCCTGTGCACAAGTCCAGAGTTGCAAAAGCGGCTGTTCGTGAGTGCAAGTCCGAGCAGTTAAATCACTCGCCGTACAGTCCAGACCTGGCCCCAAGTGATTATTATCTGTTTCGAAATTTGAAGTCCCACTTGCGTGGAACGAGATTTCGGGACGATGATGAGCTCAAGGCTGCTACAGTGGCTTGGTTTGAGGACCAAATAGACGACTTTTATTTCAAAGGCATAGACTGCTTAAAAGAAAAGCGGGCCAAATGCATTGAAGTTTGCATTGGGATTATATTGAAAAATAATGTTGAAACCATCTTCCAATCTGTGAGTTAAACCCGAGTTCTACTTATTGAACTCCCCTCGTTTCAGCAATTCTACTAATGAGCTACAAATGCACATATCTATACATATTCAACCTTTTCGCAGATGCGTTAATCTGAGTCGCTCATTAAAATCATGGAAACGCCGCGTAGAAGAATAGTAATTGGTTCAAGAGCTAAAAAACTGCAAATAAAATATTGCTAAAGTATTTCTGTCAAATACATCTTTTTGGGGTCATAAAACCGACGTGTTTTGTTATTTTTTACTCATCAGCTATGGTGTAATTGCATAATTGATAGATAATTTATGGTCAATGAATAAAATGATAATTTTACATATATTTTAAAATTCAAAAATACATAAATGACATAACTGAATAAACTAGAAGCGGCGTAGCCCCTGTGTTACTCTGTTGCCCAGCTACGTTAAAACTCTGACTAAAAAAAAAACCTAGAAGCACATTCAAAAAACAAAATGTAAAAACAGAAGATAAGCAACGAAGAATAGTAGATTTGTTGTTTTTTATTACAATTTCGTAGGTGCTTGGCTGATCATGTGTGATTAGAACTCATGGATGGCTTAGATGAGGTAACACGAACTATCCAAATTATAGTGAGTCTAAACACCTAATGCACACAAACATACATTTGACAAGCTACAAAGCCAACGACTTCATTCCGATTATTCGCGTTAAACAGAGATAAAAGGTAGGAATTGTACTTTGGTTTAGCTGTTTGAATCACGCAAAAAGATGACATTTTTGGAAAGCTAACCTTGTTTCTTATCAAAAAGCAACCTTGATTATCTTTTCTTACGAAAGCAGTAATTACTGAAGCAGTAGGTCAATCAAAAATACGGGAAAAGTGAATTTTACTAAACAGTTAGTTCTTTCTTCTGTAGTTCTGTTTCATATTTTAATACCATTTACAGAGATAACTTAAAAACCAGATATCAAACATGCCAAAACACTGCACTTAGTTAAGATAGTTGACTTTATTATATAATGAAAAATAACATTTTATGCAAAATATGAATATCTCACGAACTTATACTGTTTTCTGTACTGATATTTACTATAATGGGTCAGCGAATGATTTTAACCAACTTTGTCGGATAAAATGTTGATTAAGTATTTCTACTACTCACTTATATGTTTTTGTGCAAAGGAAGTGTCTTACTTGTACATGTAGAACTGCAAATAACACACACTAACATTTTGGAAATAAATTACATTGTATGTTTAGAAGTTAAATGAATCTTGTGACGTCATCAGATTTTTCATGAATATTAACTAATAAATTTCATAACTCATATATAACTTTACACAATATAGTAATGCAATTACCAAGCTGTTTGTTTAGAGAAAAGAGTTGAACCTTTTGAAACAAACAAAGAACAAAAAAGAAAACAACAGTTAAATTAAATTTATCCCAAGTATTCGGAAAACAGACCTGACCAAATAAGCGCAGAGCCGGGTTGTAACATCACGAAAACACGCCTATACAATTTTGACCCCCTAAAACCCCACTTTTATATAGTAAAACTGGGGTTTACAGGGGTAAACATTATTTTTCTTATTTCTGCTCAAAACATAGATTGTGGGTACTCGTTAGAACCGCCTCGACGAAGCGGTTCTAACGAGTACCCACAATCTATGTTTTGAGCAGAAATATGAATAATATAAGAATATTTCATCTGATTATTTTTTGGATTTTTTTTTGGGTGGTAAAATTTTCAGTATATTTGAATAAGAATGTTTTCGTTATGAAAAAAGAAAAAAAAAAGGAAGCAAATCGTCGTCTGTTGTTATTTAGCATATAAAAGCAGAGGTCGCTGTTTTTTGTTTTTTTTTGTTTTGTTTTTTTTGTTGTTTTTTTTCTATTTTACAACAAACGTTGCTCCGATTTTCGTTCTTGTATGTGTTTTTGTTACCCGACTTCTATAGATTTTAATTGACAGTCCATTCTAATTGCATTCCTACAGCTGCATTGAAGTCTTATTTGGTACAAAGAAACAAATCTAAATGAAATGTTAAGAGTTGTTTTGCTGACAAAATATGAACACTCTCCGCTGATTTTGCTTACGGAGTGCTACAGATCAGAATACCTTTGGGACGCAACACCTATCTTAACCTATTTTTGTCTAGCATCTCATAAAAGGGACATTGCTAAATGGTGTAGACGCAAATCAGGCGTCACAGGAATCTGATCAGGATCTATACTGTTTGGATTAAATACAGGAATTTCTATAAAACATGGTAAAAAATAAAATAAAAAAAAACTAACCAGAACCCACTCTGCTGCAAATGGACCAGTCCAAATAGTAATGGCAGAAGAGTCCACTTGGTATAAATATAAATGCATTCCTACACACTTTATTTACAAAGTGATTCTAGATGAATAACCAGCAGGCACATGGCATTTATACATCGAGGCGTTGAGGCGACGTTGTATTAACGTCATGTGCCTGCTGGGAACGCTTTGCATGCTAGGTACAACTTCAACAAAAGAGATTTTGAGATATTATTTACCTTATTTTTTTTCTCAGTAAATAGGCTTTGATATATCCTGTCTCACAGGGAGATAATTTGCATGAAACATCAAGCTTATTTTCAGGGAAATATAAGACAATATATTTCAAAATTCGTCTTCTGAGATTGCCTGAAGTGTAACTAAGGTAAAGACGAAATGCCCATGGCGGGCTGCGGAAATACGCAGGCTGATCTAGGCATTATCTCTTCATATAAGCGCAAAGCCCGTCTACCCCTCATGCGGTTCAATTGTGTCTCCTAATAGTTACTCGATTTGAAGACAATGGAAACAGTTTGCAATCAAATACTATTCTGTGGAAACGAATGAACGGAATTTACTGCCTAAAAATAAGTGTTTTGTGTCTGTAGCCTATTTAAGACGTATGACATATGACTTAATCTTAGCTAAAACACTGCTAAAACTTGATAAAATCAATAGGGTGATGTTACATGATGAATGGTATATGTCTCTATTGCATTTCTAAGGTTTCTAAGGAGCTAGATCCATTAATGTCTTCACTGATTTAATAACACAAGTCATTTACTGTCTTTCGAGCCTCGCCGGTTTTTGTTATTAAATGTGAAATGTATTAATCACATCGTATGAGAAATAAACATTACATTTATCGGGTACGAAATTATATGGTCAGGAAAAATATATTTTACGATTCAATTATGTTTCCATATGTGTTTCTGTAAAATGGTATACATTTATAAATTATAGACTAAAACATGTGATATAAATTACAAACATATGTTGGGTCCGCATAGGGTCCAAATAACCCATTAAATTTAAATAAAGGGGACTGGATACACCTGGTCGATTTCATTACGAAAACACGTATTTTCAAATATATAGAAAATTTCACCTCCACAAACGGAAAATGTTCAGATAAAAAATACAAAAAAAAAACAAAAACTTTTTTCCGCTCAAAATATAGATAGTGGTTACTCGTTGGAACCGCCTCGGCGAGGCGGTTCTAACGAGTACCCACAATCTATGTTTTCGAACAAAAATAAGAAAAATAATGTATACCCCTGTAAACCCCAGTTTTACTAGGTAAAACTGGGGTTTAAGGGGGTCAAATTATATAGGTATGTTTTCGTGATCTGTGTAAAGGATACAACTTTTGTGACTTCCTGTATGCTTTCCTGTACTCGCAGCGTTTTCAGGAAAGGAATCTACTCTAAAAGAAAAGAATTTGCGTCCCATGGAAGCAAATTCTTTTCTTTTAGAGTAGACCCGTTTTCAAAAGGGAGCAAAATTATTTTGGCATAGTTGCCTCCCTTAAAAGTGTATCTATTCCATTAAATTATTTGACAATAATTATTTATTTGAGAAATAGATCCTAACAGTAATGACGCTTGTGAACACACTCATGCAGTTGAAAACAGCTTACAAGACAAATTTTTTGGGCTAAACAGCTTGGTTCGGTTAATTAGGCATGGTCGGTGTCTCTTATATAACCTGGTTTTATATGAACTTATTTGACATTTCATTATTTATCTTAGTCTGCATTTGTATGCCTAACATGCACATGTACATATTGTACCCAGCAGTTCATACATAGCAGTTTTGTAAAATAATAGTAATAATAATAGTAATGAAACTACTACTACCACTACTACTACTACTACTAATAATAATAATAAAAGCAAGATATGAAATCTGACTCACTAGTTAACATGGTAATAGCGGTAAGGCACCAATCATACCTGCAAGACCCTCCGCCTTAGAACGGACAAGCGCAAATACTACCGGAGTGCTGTAATATTACAAATTTATTTGTTCAGCTCACACAGAAGCTCCCTACCTCCACCTGTGAAACATTGAGAGAAAAAAAAAAAAAAAAAAAAAAAAACATCTAAAATTATATTACTGGCGAAAAAGCACGTGGACTCGCAGCAAACACATAACACGTTGACCTAAAGAAAATCACTAATCTTGATGAACTACATATGGCCCGAACAAAGACAAATTATCAGGCCTTAACTTTCTGTTAAACGTAAGGCAAATACAGAGATGATTGATACATGGATAACTAAATATCACCAGGCCCATTGGCCAGATATCTGCCTAATATGTAAAAAAAAAAAAAAAAAAAAAAATGAATGAATCAATTTCATTTTCTCACATTATTTTCATATATTAATTCTATTTAATATGCCCGGCTGATTTTTTGTCTTTTATCTTATGTCTCCACGAACATATGTTTTCCAAGGAGAAATTAAAGAAAAAATAATTGTGCATTGTGATTGCGAAAAATGCCTTATCCAGAGCAGTGGTTTTGAAGTATACATTTCATGGTTTTGAAATATTCATTTCATAGTTTTGAAGTATCCATTTCATGGTTTTGAAGTATACATTTCATGGTTTTAAAGTATACATTTCAAATATATGTGTTAATTCATACAGTCGACACTCGTTATTGCGACTTCGCTTATCTTGAATTATCGCTTATCTCGAAGTGAAAATTTGGTCCCTGTCTTAAAATAGAAATCTAACAACAGGTAAAAAATATTGGGAAAAGAGGAGAAATTACTCCTAAGAGCCAATTTCTCCTCTTTTCCACAATATTTTCAATGTATCTCTAACTTCAGGAGTCAACTTACATATTCGTTTGTGAAATTTGGTTAGTTAATCTGATATGTCGAGATACGGATATATCGAAGTATTTCTGAGAGTCTCTTGGATTTCGAGGTAAAAAGAGTCTACTGTATTTATGTTTGTTTCAGGTCATGCGTACCGTGACTGTACCGTCAATGGCACATGGTATGTGAGCAATTCAACAGGTTCATCTTGGGGAAATTATACAGAGTGTTTTAAGAACAGCGATAAGGTAAACATATACATGAAGATACCTAGGTAAAGCCACAATCACGAAGCACAGTCTTCCATAGGTACTAAAAGAAGGAGAGATGAAGAACAAACAATGCCAAAACAAACGCCACATACGAAACCACCGACGCACAAAAACGTATAACTGCAATAGAAAAAAAAGAAACCACCGACCCACAAAAACGTTTAACTGCAATAGAAAAAAAAACGCCTTGGAATGATCAGTGGAAAACTACTTGGGAGGAGGGGCTGGGGATTGGGTGTGCTTAAACCAGTTTTATCGCGCGAAACCTCACCCCTATAATATCAGTCAATGACAACGTCTTTTTTGCCATGCCAAGCAGAGGTTTTAGTGGGTTTGCATAAAGGTTAAAATCGGTTCCCTCGTAACAATGCAATATTTCTACCAAAATTGGTTCGAATTGCTTCCGTAATTTTACATCGATATTCTTTACAATTATACACGGACGGTCGGGCATACAGCTGCACTTACGGATGGAAAAAATTCACTGCAGCTCATCCTGAGCTTTGCCTAATGAAATAATATTGTGAACATATGGTGCTATTTTTACGGTGATTATGCCCATCTTTAGTCAGCTATCAGTAGGTGTATAAAGCTAACCACTGTCTGGAATCTCAAATTCATAATTTTACAATTTTGACTGGTTTTTCGTGGGTTGATTGCGAAAACCGACAAAGATGCCTAACACAGAGAAAAGACCCTTTAAAAATCCCTTTGAAAACATTCCTTTGCAACATGCGAATATCGAAAGTCATGGTCGGCCTCTGTATTCTTGCAGTCTGATCTGATCATTCCCGCTGAATGTTTTCTACGGTGAAGAATGTTGCCATTACGAAAACACGCCTGTTCAAATACATTGAAAATTTCACCACCAAAAAATGAAAATTTTCAGATAAAAACATCTGATATTTTTCATATTTCTGCTCAAAAACATAGATTGTAGGTACTCGTTAGAACCGCCTCGCCGAGGCGGTTCTAATGAGTACCTACAATCTATGTTATTGAGCAGAAATAATAAAAATAATGTGTACCCCTTAAAACCCCGGTTTTACTATATAAAAGTGGGGTTTAAGGAGGTCAAAATTATAGAGGCATGTTTTCGTGATGTGTGTGCGGACAGCAAAACCCCTGACCATACTTTCAAATGTGCAGGCTTTTCTAGGCCTTCTTTGCCAGCATATTGTATAAGAGTTCTTTACATTTTTGTTTTGACAGAAATGCGATTCCCATTTGGTTGTATAAAACAGATAAGTATGTAAACGAAATATCAAACGCAGAATCCAAATGAAGCTGTAATTTTGAGAACAATATGCATTTTTCGTACTTGCTGAAGTCAAATGATTTAGGGAGGTCGTACAAAAATCATCTTCAGTCAACTGTAATTAAATGTCAAACGTGTTTTGCAAGAAACATGTAAATCATTTATAGGAATGTATCTGTAGCAATGAAAAAATGCAAAATAACTTTATATACAATTATGTTATCAAATCTACGCAATGCATACCCTCTGTTTCCTTTTAATATAAAATAAGAATAAGAGTGTTTACTGGACGGTATATTATATCAGGCGAATTTAGATTTTTTCCACTTCTCAGCGTAATTTTTAAATATGTTTTTGTTTCAGTTTGTAAGATTTCAAGCTGTTTCTGTGATTTTGCACCCATTATGGTTCATGTTTTATCTCAGCGAAGCTCAGCTTATTCATTTTGTGTGTAGTGGATTTTTTTCTTTGCATTTATATATCTGTTTTAGGTTTCCGACGATACCAAGTATGTTTACATATTCATTGGTGGATTTGCCGTATCGCTTTTGTTGTTAATAGGTTCCCTTTATATATTCTTCCGCTTCAGGTAAGTTTATAGTTCTTCAAATTAACCCTTTTATTCCTGCGGACAGAAGCATTTTATTTGAAAAGAGTGTAGAACTTGATGAGACGGCTTATCATGAGCCGTCTCATCAGGATCTACACTATTGCCATTCTGGTTTGATTTTTTTATTGAGATTCCTATTCGGAACCATGGTTGTGATCAGATTCAAAGATAGAAAGCCTACTTCAGAAACTCAGGAATGGAAACGTTACATTCTGCATACCCTTATGTCAAGTTTCAGACCAAATTCATCGCATTTCTCACTCTTGTCCAGTTTTTTTTACCTCCTCAGGAGGCAATTTGCATAAAATACCAATCTTATTTTCTAGGGAAAAAAGAAGTATATTTCAAAACATCATCCTTTACCCACCAAGCTAAGCTTTAACGTTTGCATTGCATCACGTCAAGTGTCAGACCAAATTAACCACATTCTCACTCTTATCTAAATACAGTTTTCGATAACACGATAATTGGCTATCTTACGTTAACGTATCGTTTTAGCTCACCGGAGCCGAAGGCTTACAAGGTGAGCTTAAAGTATTGCAAGGTTCTGGCGTCCGTCATCCGTCATCATCGTCCGTCGTCCACACTTTTGAACAATAATATTTCCGAGACGAGTTTGCCGATTTTAGTCAAAATTTATCAGTAGCACGTTTGGGGTACGGGAAACGCTGTGTTAGGTTTTGGGGAAGATCGGATCAAAACTATGGATTCCATGGCAACAGAAATTCCCCATTGACTTAAAATTTGGACAACGATGTTTCCTATTTTTCTCGGTTGTTTTTATCCTATCCTTTTTATACTAGAAGGAGGAGAGGCCATGCATAAAATCTCGGACGAGTTCGAATTTTGGCCAGATCAGACCATTGATCACACCATTAGCTGCCCTTGAGCGTCTTAAAATTTCCCATACACTTATAAAAGGAAAATGGTGTCTCCATGCTAGCTCGTTCATTTTTGATTGTTGGTAACCAGGACAGGCAGAAAAGATCGAATGAATTTGATTTCCGGCCAGACTATTCACTTTGAAGTTACTTGCCCTTAAATGACGAAAATTTTACTTTTTCGAATTTGAATATCTCTGAGGCCAGTCGGCCAATCTTGATCAAATTTTACATGTAGCATCACCAGGGGCAGAGAAAGGCTGTATAGTGTTTTGAAGCTGATTGAATCTGATCCTTTTTATACCTGTAGGTAAAACGGACATGCATAAATCTCTGACGAGTTCAAATTTCGGCCAGATCGGACCGCTGACTACAAAGTTAGCTTCTTTTGAACGTCTAAACTTTTCCCTGTCTTATAATGGGAAAATGGTGTCTCCTTGCTAGCTCGTACAATTTTGATAGAATCATCATCAAAGTTGCTGGTAACCAGGACAGGCGGGAACGTTCAGTAGAGTTTGGGTTTTTTGGCCGAATTAGATCACTCATTTTGGAGTTATTAGCCCATGAGTGACGAAATTTTCATACTTTTGACAGTGAATATCTCTGAAGACAGTTGGCCGTTCTATATAAAATTTTATGTGTAGCTTTATTTGGGTAGGGGAAAGGCTGCATAAGGTTTTGGGGCATACTGGATGAAAACGCTTGTTTCCATGGCAACAGAAAGCCCCCATTGACTTGTAATGGTGACAATGATATCTCCACTTATAATAGGGAAAATGAAGTCTCCTTTTAATACTTGCCGGTAATGAGTTCATGCATAAAATTTCAGACGTTCGAATATCGGCAAAATCGGACCACTGACTATGGAGTAAGCTGCTCTTATGGGTCTAAAACAATTTCCGACAGACTTAATGCAAAAAAAGTGTTTCCATGCTAGCTCATTAATATTTTATCGAATCATCATCATAGGTGCTGGTAATCAGGACAGGCAAAAACGCTCAAATTAGATCAGACTACTCACTCTAGAGTTATTTGCCCTCGAGTGACGAAAATTTCACATTTTTTAATTTGAATATCTCTGAAGCCAGTTGGTCAAACTTAATCATTTTTTTTCTTTCTTTTTTATTTCTTTTTTTTATTTTTTGTAGCATCATAGGGTGGGGGAAAGGCTGCATAAGGTGTAAGGCAGATTGGATCAGAAACGCTCGTTTCCATAGCAACAGAAAGCCCCCATTGACTTATAATTGGGAAGATAATGTCTTAATCTTTTCTAGGTTGTTTTATCTGATCCTTTTTATACTTGCTGATAACGAGGTCGTGCATAAAATCTCAGACGATTTAGAATTGCAGCCCCATCGGACCACTGACTACAGAGTTAGCTGCTATTGGGGGTCTTAAACAATATCCCATAGACTTTTAATGCGAAACTGGTGTATCCATGCTAGCTCGTTCATTTTTGACCGAATCATTATCAAAGTTTCTAAGGCAGAAACGCTCAAATTAGTTTGATTTCAGGCCGGATGCGATTACTCACTTTAATGTAATTTGCCCTTGAGTGACGAAATTTCACATTTTTTAACTTTAATACCTCTGAAGCCAGTTGTCTAATCTTGATCAAGTTTTATGTGTAGCATCATTGGGGTAGGGAAAAGCTGCATAAGGTTTGGGGGCAGAGTGGATCAGTAAGCTTGTTTCCATGGCAACAGAAAGCCCCCATTGACTTATTATGGGGAAAATAATGTTACCACCTTCTCTCGGTTGCTTTCGATCCGATCCTTTTAACTCCTTGCTATACTTGCCTTATATTTTGAACTATAAATTCTATAAAGAGGGATCCTTTGGAAGCAAAATATATCAGATACACGAAAATAGAAGACTCGGTTTTATTGAGTCTATTCATGACTAGTAATGTGAAGTGTAAGACTGCTAACGCCTCCTAGCCCTCGTTTACTACCAGTTGTGTCTTACAACTGCTGAAGGAGTGGCAAACAGTGTAGACCCTAATCAGACGCCGCGTTTTGCGGCGTCTGATTTGTGTCTGTACGTTTGCTCAGGCATGTCTGTCCGAATACTCAGAGTGAATAGATAAATCAAGAGAACTTTGGCTAAAAGAGTATATACATTATTAATATAAAATTATATTTTATATAAATTATGTACTTACAAACAATTGAATTTTAGCCCAAAGAAAATTTACACTTTAAACGAACAGCCAGTTCTGTATTCGGCCAGTTTTGTTTAAAACGCAATACGTGGGAGGGATACATTTCTGATATATGCCGCTATGAAAAAGATCCGTGAAACAGACCAGTCTAATATAATTTCGAATTAAGCCATTAATGCCTAGTGGATTCTTCTACCGCTTTGAACAGATCCATTTCTAATTGTAAGGGATATCATGTTTGTTTTATCACCATCAGTTTTTTTCAGAATTAGCAGAATCGAATGCAAACAGTGGAGACCCTCATCGGACCCCGCGATCTATGGCGTCTGATCTGTTTGCACTGTTCGTCAAAGTCCCTATACGAGGGTCGTGCAAAAAGTTCTGTCACTAATAGGCTTCCTTAGTTTTATCCCAGGTATATTTTAAAATGTTTCACTGCACTTGAATGGTATGTTGAATAGCTAACGATACCCGTTTATTTCGTCTAAATTGCTTTCCAACTGACCGAGTTATTTCAAATTGAAATAGATGCAGTCATATACACTGACCAATTCACTTGTTACATTGGAACATGGACCAGAAGACTGAAATTCGTAGCTATATTAAATGCCGCATTAGGCTTAATATAGATTCAAAGCAGATATTTAATGAATTGTGTGGTATATGTGGACCTCAGACCATTCAATGCGCACCGTTTTTAGATGTGTTAAAGCTTTTAAAGCTGGGAAATTTTCTGTTGAAGATGATACCTGTCCTGGAAGGCCTAAAACCTCTGTTACCAAGGCATCGCTGCTGTAAAGATTGTGGTCGAACAGGATGCGCGATTGTCTGTCAAAGATATAGCTACATGTAGTTGTACTGGCATATCAGAAGGCAGTATGCAAACGATTCTGAAAAAGCGTTTGGACCTGAGAAAGGTTTGCGCTAGGTGGATACCTCATTTGCTCACTGAGGAGCAAAAGACACAACGCATTAAATGTGCCCGGGAACTTTTGAAAACATACAAAGGCTGTAAGAGTCGGGTTATTTCTAACTTGCTAACAGGTGATGAAACCTGGGTGCACATGTTTGAGCCACAAAGAAGGGCTGATAATAATCAATGGAAGCGAAAAGATCAAAAACGCCCATGTATTGTCAAGAGAACCATAAGTTCGAAAAAGATGTTGTACGCAATTTTCTTTAATTCAAGTGGGCCAGTCGTTTAAGTGCCTTGTCGTTCAAGTCTGGTCATACAGTCACTGGCCGATTCTACAAGAATTCTGCACTGAAGAAAGTGAAAGAGTTTTACAATAAGAAACGACCAAGCAAAGGATGGTCAGGAGTCCAACTTTTACATGACAACGCCTCCTCTCATGTGAGGTTGTTAAGTCTTTTTTGGCTTCTGAAAAGGTGAAAGTTTTAAAACAAAGTAAGAGAGACGTCCAGGGAGTGCTACAATCACAAACCGCAGTCCTTCCCAGACCCCAAGAGGAAGAGGAAACCGACAAATCCAAACAAGCACAAATCGAACAAACGTACGAAAAGCACTAAGATTAGCTCTCTCTTCCCCAAGCGAAGTAATCGCAATACTAAAAGGACTGAAAAACACAAGAACAAAGTGACACACGGAAAGACATACAACATCCACCTTATTCACCTGACCTGAGTCCATGTGACTTCTTTATATTTCCAAGGCTTAAGAAAATGCTTTCTGGAAATAAGTGTATGTCTAGAAGTTCTCTTGGCAACGCTATTTATCAGTGTCTCCAACAGATACCAAAGGAAGACTATTTATCTGCTTTTCGCGACTGGGTAAAAAAGGTTACAAAAATGTGTTTCAGTAAAAGGAAATACTTTGAAGGTTTGTAATAAATATATGTTTGATAAAACGTAGTGCTGAAGTAATCCGAACCCAGTGACAAAACTTTTAGCAGGACCCTCGTATGGGACGCTGGGCATAAACTGGGTTAATTGAACACTTAAAGTAGAATTCGGTGAATTTCAAAATTTTACAGTAGCAATAGCAAACTGAAGATAACAGTGTTAAAATTATGCCTTGCCCGCCCCACCAGGGGTGAGGTGGTCAGGGACGTATTGATTCTGGTTTTCGGTACTGGCGAGACACTTTCTTGTCTGCTCATTATTTTTTGATCCAATAGACTGGTCCACGGAAGACTCTGACCAGACTTTTAGGATGTGCAGTCTGATCTTAGTCTTTGTTGGGCCCACATCCTCACCTTAGCGCAATTAGAGTTATTGATTTTTGCTTTAAGGTTACGACATGTGATAAGGAAATATGTCTCACATTATGGCATCTGTGCTTTTGTTGTTTCAGACAATTACGATGTGACAGAATCACCATACACAAGAATCTCTTTCTCTCGTATGTGTTCACTGGTGTGTCTTGGATTATCTTCTATATGTTTGTAGCATTAGACGGAATTGTGCTTGTCGAAAACCCGGTAAGCATCACGGGAACTTCTTCATAATTTCTGACCCAACGTCCCGCCCCTGCTTCCCATTTTAATTATTTGACTTATATTTTAAGTGAATTTGGGGTTTGCCTGAATTCTAAATAAATGAAATTTTAAATGGATTCTATATTTAGATAGATCCATTGAGCAGGAATCTAGGGGTTTCTTTGCGCGGATTTCTAGAATAAGCTATTTAGCTCATGTTTACAATGTATTAATGACCGAATTGGAATTAAAAGAAATTATTTTTATGTCAATTTTATCAATGAGTAAACACTGGCTAGTCACTCATAAACTTAACATAAAAGCCTTAAGACTATACTCAGTTTGTAAGTGACCCACCGGCGTAAACACATCGATAAAATCCACGAAAATGAATTTAACCCATTTATGCCTAAGGAATCTTCTACCTCTCTCTATGGGTAGGTTTATTTCCAATTTAAGGGGTGTCTGGTCTCTTGTGCAGTTTAATCATGTATTATAGAAACACCTGTACTTAATGCAAACAGTACAGACCCTGATCAGACGCCGCGTTCTGCGGCGTCTGATCTGGGTCTGTACTGTTTGCCTAAGTCCCACACAACGTCCCGCCCCTGATTCCCATATTAATTATTTGACATATTTTAAGTGAATTTGGGGTTTGCCTGAATTCTAAATAAATAAAGCAGGTTTCTTTTCCTGCTCATGCTTAAACCTCAGAAATTGTTCACGAAACACTTTGGTTTATTAATCCGCATACTACAAGGGACCTTACTTTATAGGTAAGGTCCATATATAATCTAGATACAGTGAACCCTCGTTACAACGACAGCAATTGTTCCCAAAGGCGTTGCCATTAAAATGAATTTGCTATTGTACAGAATGAGCAGACGGATATGTAAGAAAGGTCTTGTTTTGTTCTTATTTCTTCATAGAATATATGTTTTGGATATTTGTTAGAATCGACTCACTGAGGCCATTCTAACAAATATCCAAAACATATGTTTCTTTAAAGTATTAGATACAACATTCTAACATAATTTGTGACTAATTGTTACCTCTTAAGCGAAGGTTTCGTGATAGTTAAATTGTCATCATTTCGAATTTTATCGTTGTATCGAGTGTCGGTATAAAGATACGAGGGATGTTCGAAATGAATTGCTTATTTCTATCAAATTTCAAGTTAGCCCAAAAGTACTCATTTCATGCCCTCGAAGTACTCCCCGTGGCTAGAAATGCAAAGTTTCAGTCGATGTATCCACTTCTTGAAGGCGTCACGGTACGCTGATTTGGGCACAGTAATAAGGTACTGATGAATGGCAAATCCAAGTGCCTGTCGGGACTGGTATTTCCGCCCAGCAAGGAATGCTTTCAATTTCGGAAACAAAAAGAAATCACATTGGGCAAGGTCTGGGGAATACGGGGGGTGAGGCAAAACAGTTACTTTTTCTTTCTTCAAAAAAGCCGTAACTATTGCGGAGGTATGAGCTGGGGCATTGTCATGTAGAAGACGGACATGTTTAAAACCAGTGGCAGGGCGTCGTTTCTGATAATACTTTTTCAGTTTCTTCAGTACTACGTCTTTGTAGTACTTTCCGGTGATGCTTTTGCCCTTTTTCTCTGGCACTTTTATTGCGACTCCTTCACCAGAGAAGAAGATTGCATACAAAACCTTCTTTGTACTCAAAGAACGTTTGGCAATTATTGGGCGTTTGCTGTGTTTAGTGGCCCAGATCTTATTGCTAACCTTTCTGAAGGGCTCAAAACAATGGACACAGGTTTCATCACCTGTGACGACATTGGCAAACTGCTTTTTGTCATATTTTGGAAACATTTGAAGCAGCTGTCTGGCCATTTTAACCCGTTGCCTCTTTTGCTCGTCAGTCAACAGATGTCGCACCCAACTAGCAGAAATCCATCTGACTTTCAAATGCTTCTTCAAAATAAGGTGAACCGTTGATAGTGATATGCCTACCTTTCGTGCAATATTACGAACTGTAAATCTGGCATTTCCTTCAATGATTTCCTTTATTTTGGAAACGATTTCTTTACGAGATGCAGATTTTGGCCTACCTGATTTCGGTGCATTTTTGATGGACTCTAAACCAGACTCAAATTTCTTTTTCCACCGCCGAACTGTGTCATAAGACACACAAGAAGGTCCAAAAGCAGTAGAAATTTCAGTCGTCAGCTTCTTCAAAGAACAACCAAGTTTTGAGCGAGCTTTGATGTAAGCCCGTATTTCATCTTTTTGTCGACGCTTCTACCAACCATTTTTACTGCAGTGGTCAATGACTGCGTGTATTCAAAGGGCAAATTTTATGTCTTACACTTAGTCTAACATGTACATTTAACTCCATTGTGTAGATATTGAATAGCCTTATACAGCTATGTATTGGTTTTTATCGTGCCCCACGTGGATATCGAGCTAGAGGACAATAAGCGATTCATTTCGAACATCCCTCGTAGTTGTCTGTATTTTTTGTTGTAAATTTCTAATGTCATGGCAAACAGAGTAGATCCAGATTGCGACTGATATTTGTCTACACTGTTTGCAAATATATGTTAGGTAGAACCCTGGACAGCCCACACACAAAGCTAGTGCTCAATCAGCTATGCTAAGTGAGATCTCTTCTTGGATTGCAATTGTAGCATGAATTGGCACTGAAAAATATACCGTGCTTGTTTCAATTACTTGTTTCAATTAGTATCTGTCTGTATACCCTACGTAATCCGACATACATGCCTAAGCAAAGTCTGTAGATCAAGACTTTACGCCGCGGAAATCTCATCAGTATCTGCACTGTATGTCACTCATCTAGTAGTCTATATATAATTTCAACAGCTGATGGAATGGAGTTGTTCAATTTTTAGGACAACTATGGTAAGGAGTTCAAAGGTTGTCTAAATGTATAGGATATATGTGGTATCATAATATATTTATATGTTCTGAATGATAAAAACTGTGCGATGAAATCCGAGGAGCAAGTTTGCTCCTCGCATTTTATCGCACAGTTTGCTCCTCGGATTTTATCGCACAGTTTTATAATCGATACCGGCACGCTTACTTGATACTGCACGCTTACTCGGATACCTTCGAATGTTACCGTTATATGACGTTGTTTTTGATGGCGTCTTAGGACAATGACGTCAGGCCCTGAATTCTAGGTAATGAAATGCCTATTTTGAGGCTGCAACAAATGAAAATAATGCAAACTATTATAGCAATATAATAAAGTGTTCTTGCAATGATATTGGTGAAAACTGGTCCGCGAAGGGATATGAAAGGGCGCTCGCAAGCTTATTTGTACTGATATTGGCGACTATTGTCCCACGAAGGGATATGAAAAGGCGCTTGCAAGTTTATTTGTACCGATATCGGTGATATTACCTCTTGAGATATGAAAGGATATCCCAACTCGGGACAATATTCACATAATAATATGAGCCAGCGAATGACAAAACCTGGTGCGACCAGCGAAGACTCAGATCAGACTGCGCATCCGCGCAGTCTGATCAGAGTCTTCTCTGATCGCATGTGCCTTTTACAGCTTCCGGGCTATCAAAAAAAGGGATGAATGAGTACCCCTGGATGTACAACCTGATCTGCGTCTTTGATGGTCACATAGGTCGCTTACATATCAGTGCGATAAATTTATATTATTGTACAAATTATTGTACTTGTCTTTCAGCTGTGGTGTCAAGGTCTACATATACTGTGCCAGTATTTCATGGTATGTAATTTCCTCTGGATGTTTTGTGAAGGCTTATATCTAAACACTATCATGGTATACGCATTCAGTTCGGGCAAATCCTTGATTATATCTTGCCATATCATAGGATGGGGTAAGGATGTTTTTTCATTACTTATTTACACCACTAAATAAATAAGAAAAGAGAACTGTCTCTAAAATGTTTTAATTATAGTAGCATTTTGGATATAAAAAGTAACTGTGCTTCTCTGTCTGTCTGTCTCTCTCTCTCTCTCTTTCTCTCTCTCTCTCTGTATTGTGTTGGTTCGTGTGGTTGTAAACGTATTTTCGAAAGCACGGATTAATCTTGCAATGGATCGGAAGACATGCATGTTTTCAGTGGTTCATATTTAATATATTTTTTACGTCGTTCTCTTTCCCAAAACACATGAGGCAGGGGCACAGCATTTCCATCAAGATTGCAAGTGTTCTCATTAGAGACTCAGATCAGCGTGCGCATCCGCGTACTCTGATGAGTCTTTGCTGTGCGCTCGGTGGATAGCTATGGAACCAAATCATCTTCATGCGGCAAACGAAGACTCTGATCAGAATGCGCAGGCTGATCTGAGTCTTCACTTGATGCACATGTAAAACTTGTAGGAATTGCTGTGTCCCGGCTCACACAACATGGTGCATGACATTGCAATATCACTTCTATGTAAGATGTAAACGTGTCAGTCATTGCTCCAGAAAAGGCCAATATTTTTAATTAAACATTTTTTTTGTCATCCCTCAACAGAAAAAAAAACAAACAAACAAACAAAAAAAACAAACAAACAAAACATAAGTCTATGTCTTATAACACTAAGTAGAGTATAGTTGTTTACTAGAGCATGCATTTGATTCTATATGGGAGTTACTAGCGTGATAGCGAGCGTTTGTCATTTTTGAACGTTACTGAAAATACATGATACACTTTTTACATGCTTTAAAAAGTTCACTCTTTAAGTGTGTTTTTCCCCCTTCCCTTCGGGAGAAATCGAATACAGAAGACATTTTACATGTTTAAAACCCAAGCCGTCGTATGTTTGTCCATGGCTATATAACCAGCTATGGCTTAGCAATTTATCACAGAAAACGTTATCTCTGTATTTGAGACTCTAGCAACATTTATATAAATTTTATATCCATTAGCGGATTTCCGTTTTCTTTACCGCTTAGCACTCTAGGTAAATTTTTCAGCAGATGACATTTTGAAATATTTTTTTTAATTTTAATTTTTTTAGTTACCCAGAAAACAGGATTTTACATAGTGGAGACAATTTGTATGAAATTTCAAATTCTGTTTTCTGGGAAAAATAAGAAAAATATCATCAATTTTTCGTCTGCTGAATTAGTCAAGAGAATGGTAAAGGTTAAAATTGGAGTTTCTGAAAATCGCTGACAAAGACAAACGAGTAATTGTAACCAGATTTAGGACGAATGATAATGGGTATTTTAATTAAACTAAAAGCATTAACGAAATGTCAGTTTCACCAATCAGTTCCTGGGTACAAATAGGAGAAACAATGTTAGCCGGGATGCAGTATTTCCTTCAAGACTGCATGTGCGCCCAACGAAATCTCTGATCAGCCTGCGCATCCGCGCAGTCTGATCAGAGTCTTCGCTTGGCACTCTGCGGGTAGCGAAAGATCCAAAGCGTCATCAGACGAACAGCGAAGACTCTGATCAGCCTGCGCGGATGTACAGACTGGTCTGAGTCTTAGCTCGGCGCACATGTAGTCATGTAGGAAATGCTATGCCCCAGCTCATATTCTGTTTGGAAGGACATTTACACGTAAAAAAAAAAAAAAGAAAGAAAACAGGCGCAGTGGCTTGGTTTCTACAGCGTCCACTGTTAGCGGGTCGTTGTGGGTTCGATCCCCGGCCGAGTCATACCAAAGACTTAAACATGCCGCTCAGGATTAAAAATGTGGAGCTGCGAATCAGAACCGGTCGGCTCTGTGGCAGTATAAATATCATGCTACTTATCACTGCATATTTGGACAACAAAGGCCCAGATCAGTCCGTGCATCCGTCGAGTATGATCAGAACCTTCGCTGTCCTTTTACGGGGACTAGATATATTTTTCTAAAGGCAGCAAATTCATTTTGTATTATAAATTCTTTTTAGAAGGCGCTTCATAAGCAGGAATGCCATCACGAAAACATACCTATATAATTTTGACCTCCTTTAACCCCACTTTTATATAGTAAAACTGGGATTTACAGGGGTATACATTATTTTTCTTATTTTGCTAAAAAAACATAGATTGTGCCGAGGCGGTTCTAACGAGTATCCACAATCTATGTTTTGAGGAGATATATAAAAAATATCAGATTGTTTATCTGAAAATTTTCATTTTTGGTTGTAAATTCTTCAATGTATTTGAATGTATTTGAATAGGCGTGTTTTCGTAATGCAAACAGAAAAATCGCATTTTTTCTCCTTTGTAAAAAAGAAATGGCGAAAAATCTCCAGGTGTATCCAGTCCCCTTAACATAATCATGAGACTGGGGGTGGTCGGGTGGTGCGAAGGTGTCGTGTATCTTACGTCACTGGGGCGTCCAACTGACATTGGCTTACAGTTGGGCAAGGTCTGCTATCCTTATATAGCAGGTAAGGGTAGAGGGGGAATGTTTTTATTTCATCTGTTTCTTCACTTTCATTCCTGTTTCTCTTTCTTCCCTGTCCCTCTCTTTCATTTCTACTATCTGTTCTATCTCTTTTCTCGCTTTCTCTTGGAGACGACACAAAATGACCCTCAAGGGTTAGGGTGTCGTTAAACCCCAACACAATCAGTTAAATAATCATGAGACTATAAAGAAAGTATCTCTGTCGTGTCGTATTAACCTACGCGTCTTGCGTCACCGGGGCGTCCAACTGAGATTAGCTTACAGTTGGGCAAGGCCTGCTGTTAAAGGGAAGAGGTGGAATGTTTTTATTTCTTCTGTTTCTTCACTTTATTTCATTTTCCTCTTTCTTCAAGGTCCATCTCTTTCATCCCCTCTACTATTTCTTCTATCTTTTTTCTCCCTTTCTCTGGGAGACGACACAAAATGATCCACAAGGGCAGACATGCCGTTAAACCCCAACATAATCAAAATCTGATAATTCCAACTCAACTAATTAAGTGTAATTTGATTGGTCGAGGGCAATTTAAAATGGCTTCTATATTTAGATAGATCATGAATCTTGGGTTTTCTTTGTGTGGATCACTGATATTGGCTTTTTACTGAGCTAATATTGACAATGTAAAAATGTCCGAATTGGAATTATAAGAAATGTTTGGGATTTTTTGTCAATTTTATCAATAATTAAACGCCTGCGATCTCTCATAACTTGACCCTTGTCCTTCTGAACCAGGATATACCCTGCCTTTGCAAACAGTGCAGATCCAGATCAGTTGGTTTCTGAAGAAGCCAACTGATCTGGATCTTCACTGTTTGCCATTAAGTATGTGAATTTATAGCAACGATCCAGATCAAGTCATCTGAGTGGCTGAAAATTAGAAGTGGGCGTGACATCTTAATTTATTCAGCAGGACAAGGGTTAACATAACGCCATTGGGCTTTATTCAGTTTATGAGTGACTTACCGGCATTTACACATCGATAAAATCCACAAAAATGAATTTAACTTATTTATGCCTAAGAAATCTTGTGCCCTGGGTTGAGTATAAAGTGGACAGGGTGGCACTTGGTGACAGACAGCAGCACCAAGTGTGCATGGATGATCCATGAAAGCAAGGCTGTACAAATACATGTACATAACAATCGCCGCTGCCTCTATGTGCCTCGGGTTCCTGGAAGCGTTAAAAATCTGCACAACAACAACAACAACAGGTCTGATTAGTCTTCGCAAATGCACACTGAGGTTATCCTGACCCGCATTAGCCGAATTTATTTCACGGTATCCAATAATTCTGTATCAGCGAAATGTCTTATTATTTTGCAGGCTGATCTGAGCCTTCTCTGTCTCTACATGCCCTTGATACCCTTTTTCCATGACTCAACGTAATTATGTACTTATGCAAAATCCTATCAACTGACTTGTTAAATATTATTAATTACGTCGAACTGAAATGTAAGCCATTATCTGAGGTTTATAAATATCATATTTAAAAGTGCATGTACTTAATGATGTAACTGATCCATTTTAGAGAAGATACGGATATATCTGTCCAGTGTATACAGATGCAATCAAGTACTTCTACTGATACATTGTTTAGCTATGGAAAAAATACAGTCGACTCTCGTTATCTCGAATTCCAAGGGACTCTCTGAAATACTTCGAGATATCCGTACTTCGACATATCAGATCTGCAGAAGTGAGGAAAAACTAATTAGATTAACCACATATAATAAATATATGTGTAATTGGACTCTTGAAGTTAGAGATATATTGAAAATATTGTGGAAAATAGGAGAAATTGCTCCTTAGGAGCAATTTCTCCTCTTTTCCACAATATCTTTTACATGTTGTTAGATTTTCATGTTTAAGCAGGGAACATATTTTCACTTCGAGATAAGCGAGTTCGAGATAGCGAGAGTCAACTGTATATACCATATGTAAGGGGATGTCGTTTATAATATCAGATGCGCCACGGTAAAAGGATTTCAGAATGCCATTGAGCCCCCACTTTGTTTCATTACAGTGTTTCAATTCTGTATTTGTGTTCCTTGTTTCCCCTTCTTTTGGTGCCTTTGGAAGGCTGTGCTTCGTGAATGTGGCATTTCCTGGGTATCTTAATTTATACAGACAACTCTCTATATACCGACACTCGGTACAACGACAAAATTCGTTATAATCGCAATTTGACTGTCATGAAACCTTCGCTACAGAGGTAACACTTAGTCACAAACTATGCAAGAATATTGTATTTTATACTTAAAAGAAAACAACATTTTTTTAGATATTCAAAACTCTATGAGGACATAAGGACAATACCAAACCTTTCTTTAATATCAATCTGCTCATTAAGTACAGTGAACCCTCGTTATTACGACAGCATTTGTTCCCAAAGATGTTGCCGTTAAAATGAATTTGTTGTTGTAAAGAATCCTTATGGACAGAATGATATGTAAGAAGGCATTTTTTTATTTTTATTTACCCACATAACATTTTTTTATATTTATTAGAATCGCCTCAGTGAGGCGATTCTAACAATTATCCAAAACACATGTTGCTTGAAGTTTTAATGCAATATTCTTGCATACTTTCACATTAACTGTCACCTCTTGAGCGAAGGTTTCGTGACATTCAAATTGCCATTATGACGCATTTTGTCGTTGTATCGAGTGTCGGTATAAAGAGAGTGACAGTATTCTGTACAAAAGCAAATTCATTTTAAATGCTAACGTCTTTGGGAACAAATACTGTCGTTGTAACGAGGGTTCACTGTGTTTTTGTTTGACGTTGTCGTGGCTTATATATATTTTGATAATTTGTAGGTCTTCCACTCATACTGACGGCATTGTATGCTGCTATACGTGGTGAGACACCTGGAGCCACTATATAGTATGTAACTATCCCCTCACCTCATATGAGCCGGGACACAGCAGTGCATGCAAGATTGTAAGTCCGCCAAGCAATGATTCAGATCAGCCTGCGCCAATGCGCAGGCTGATCTGAGTCATTGCTTTGCACTCTGTGTGTAGCTAAACATCCAAGCTTTCTTTAGGCGGGCGACAGCGGTTCTACTTAGAATGTGTGGATGTGCAGGCTTATCTGAGTCGTAGCTGAGCGCATAAGCAATCTTATAGAACAGGCTGTGCCCCGGCTCATATTATAATGCTGTAAATACTGAATTTACTGCTCAGTAAACGTATACTCTAAATCACTGGACAAACTCAGCAGATGATTAATTGATATGTTTGGTATTTTACCGAGTAAGAAGAATTTAGCATTTCATTTCTAATTTTACCAAGGAACAGGATTAAGCATGTCTTGTTTGTTTTTTGTTTTGTTTTTTTGGTCCGTGACTTGTGTACTGTCCGTCATGGATCGATAGCTCTTCCTCTGGGTGTCAATAATAGGCTGTGTTCTATGATTGTGACCCTTCCTTGACATCTTTACTATTTTTCATGCAAGTTGTCTCCAATTGAATGTCAAATCCTGTGTTCTGGAAAAAATATGAAACCTGTTTCAATTTGTCGGCTGCTGAACAATTTACTCAGCACTTGCATCCTAAGTTTTATATCTCAGTCTATCTATACTCGCATAGACTGGCTCCAGTCTCTAGTGACTATTTTTTCCTTATGATCCTGTTTTGATAATCCACTGAAATTAAACCAAAATAATATCATGACTATTTAGGCTGGTCATTCTAGTGTGACCAGCCTTTATAGTCGTGATATAATTTTGGTATTATTTTAGTGGACTATCAAACAGGATTATAAGAAAACAAAATTTAGTCACTGGAGACTGGAGCCAGTCTAATACACTCAGTACAATAAGGTTCTGTGCAATTAGACATCTCTGTATTTTGCTCTGTGGTGTGCATTACCATTCTATTCGTATGGCGGAAGGATTTGTCAGGGCCGATCAACATGGATGCCTAATTGAGTCTCATTCTACAACATGTTGTCTGCATATGCTTGTCAAAGCTAATTCTCGGAAATGTTAACGTTACGAATGCTGGGTAAAATATTCAACAGATGGCATAATGAAATATTTCTTTTAATTTTTCCAGAAAACAGATTTTGACACTTAATGCAGTTTGCCTTCAATAGAGACAATTTGCATAAATTGTGAGATCCTATTTTCCGGGAGGAAATACTAAACATATCGCCATATTGTCATATGCTGAATTAGCGCAGAGAGTTGTAAATGTTACAATTTGCGATTTAACAGGGCAGTATTAAATAATATACAATGGGAATGCTTATGTCCTACATCACGAAAACATACCTATATAACTTTGACCCCCTTAAACGCCACTTTTATAAAGTAAAACTGGGGTTTTCAGGGGTATACATTATTTTTCTTATTTCTTCTCAAAAACATAAATTGTGGGTACTCGTTAGAACCGCCTCGACGAGACGGTTCTAACGAGTACCCACAATCTATGTTTTAAGCAGAAATATGAAAACTATCAAAGTTTTTTTATCTGAAAATTTTCAGTTTTTGGAGGTGAATTTTTCTGTATATTTGAATAGGCATGTTTTCGTAATGCGAACATTTGAATACACCTCAGATAGTTCGAAAGGCATATTTTAAGTAACCAGATTTACACAGTTTTCTTGCGTCATTAAATTGTACAAAACAGTTACAGGACAATAAAGCCATTCTTCTTCAAACAATTTCCGTCAGTTGATGTGTAATTAGTTGCTAGCTATACTGTTTATTATGTTTTCTCATGCAATGTCCATGCCCCATTAAAAAGGCAAGAATGTGTCTGTGACAGTCACAATCACGAAAACATGCTTATATAATTTTAACCCCACTTAAACCCACTTTTATATAGTATAACCGGGGTTTACAGGGGTATACATTATATTTCTTATTTCTGCTCAAAAACATAGATTGTGAGTACTCGTTAGAACCGCCTCGTTGAGGCGGTTCTAACGAGTACCTAAAATCTATGTTTTCAGCAGCAATATTAAAAATACCAGAATTTTTTATCTGATTTTTTTTTATTTTTTGGGTGGTAAAATTTTCAGTATATTTGAATAGGCGTGTTTTCGTAATGTCTAGATATGAAAATAATCCAGTTAAATGAACCGCAACGTCAGAAAACTTCAGAAATGGTACCCTAAAATTTATGCGCCCAGGGGAGATTCCGATCAAACCGCGCGAATGCCAAGGAAGCAAAGTTTCTTCATGCGGACAACGAAGACTCTGATCAGATTGCGCGGATGCGTAGGCTGATTTGAGTCCTCGTTGGGTGTTCATGTCAGGAGATACGTACATTGTCTTACGTTGCGGCCCAAATAGTATTGAAATCAACTCGCCAAAATATTTCTGATAATTACCATCTTTGCGTAGCACCAGATACAAGGGGGTATCCACGTAATATTCTGCTTATTTCTACACGAAAACATATGTTGTAGGTACTGATTAGAAGCGCCTCCATGAGGCGCTTCTAATGAGTACCACAATATATGTTTTTGTCGCGCCTGCTTTAGCATGGCACGATATAGAAATCCGCTTGTTCGTCCATTCGTCTATTCGTCCGTTCGTCCTCCAGTCCGTGAACATTTGCGTCAACCCTAATTTCGACCCTAACGTTCAATTTCATTTCCCAAGAACTATAAACGCTTCCGTGATGATACTTGGAATAGCTTGCACTTAGGGATGACAACTCAGACAGCAGTATCTATATCTGACCTCGACCTATATTTCACGGTTCACCAACTTTGTCAATTTGTGTCAACCCGAACGTCGACCTCAATGTTCAAGTTCATTCTCCCAAACACTATAAAGGCTACAGTGATTATATTTGCTCTCTTGCAGGTGCGACATAGCTTTCGGCGGAATTCTTGTTGTGTATCAATAATAAAAATGCCATTACGTTTTGATTGAAAAAAAGTGCCTTATCAGGAACTATGAAGCAAAATGTTTTTCATGGAGTCAAAAGAAAGATATCAATACCATCTGATTTAATCCTGTGACAGTAGACAAAAGACCTTTCCATTAAAAGCAATGCGTTTTTTTGTGACATTGGCGAAATTGAATGTTCTGAACAGATTACGCAGTTGTGTATTTTTATCAGGATATTTGATTATCATTTACAAAATAATTAATGGATATGGATTCTTTTTAGGGATGCAACTCTGTCAAATTGTTTCATCTCCCTTCCGAAAATTGGTTTAGAAGGAAAAATACGCCCCCTTCTGAAAAAAGCGGTTTACTTTTAAATGAAAGAATATACTGCTCCCAGTGGAAACATTTTTGTATAGAGAAGACCCCTTTCCATAAGGGGCGTGGTGTTCAGGAAAGCAAACAAAAAGTCACAGTGTTGTTTTCCTTATAATCAAAGCACTGATAGCATTGATGGATCGATTGTCTTTGAGTGCAGGCTGGGAAAGTGGTCTTGAACGCGTACTTAAGACTGTTAGATATAACCTTAACTTCTTGTAATTTAAGTAATTTACGTCCCTCCAGATAGAAAATGACATTAAGACATACGATTAGCACATACTCAGTCCAACTTTCACAAGCTGATCTGAGTCTATATGCTTGTCGTATGTATCTTAAGCCTAAAAGCGCTAAGCATATTTCTAGCAGACGACATTTAAAGATTGATTTTATTAGTTTTCAAAGTAAATAAGACTTGACATTTCATATGAATCGTCTGCTAGGCAGACGATTCACATGAAATGTCGAGCCTTTTTTTTCCCTGAAAAATGAAAAAAAAATATTGATGTGTCATCTGTTGTAGTTGTGATCAGCGCCTTAAGGGTTAAAGCATTTTATTAGCTAACAACTCAGACACTGATTGGACTTTATGGATATTTGTACGCTGGTCATATTCATGTTTATCACGAAAACACGCCTATACAATGTTGACCCCCTTAAACCCCACTTTTATATAGTAAAACTGGGGTTTACAGGGGTACACATTATTTTTCTTATTTCTGCTCAAAAACATAGATTGTGGGTACTCGTTAGAACCGCCATGTTTTGAGCAGAACTATGAAACAATATCAGATTTTATTTATCTGAAAATTTTCAGGTTTTGGAAGTGAAATTTTCTATATATTTGAATAGGCGTGTTTTCGTAATGTGTTATAAGATCTTCTCTTTACGGACATACTCACATTATGCGTGTGTTTTCGAAAGAAAGAGGTCACAATCAAACTGTGTGCATACACCTGCTGATGTTCATGTGTGGCGCAAATTCCCTTTTGGTATGACATGGTTACCATAACCTTAGTGCACAGAAGTTTGCTAATAGTTGTTTACTTTATTGTGATCGGATTCTGAGGAGAAACAGGAAATGTTTGTCTAATGTTGATTGTTAATTGGTGTCTTTCTTAGAATACTGACCGATCATTTGATCAAAAAACAGATTTCATCATATTCATATTCGCACATTGTATATTTAGGAATGGTGTTAGGAAAATTCAGTTTTTAGAAGAATTAAAAACATATCCGCTATAAAAGGATAATATATACAAGGAAAATGGAGTTTACAGACTGCCTGCTTACCTTTTAACCTGATCACGGTTACTCGCTATGCTTCACTGTTTAATTGCACGACGGTAGGTTGGTATCATGCACTGTGACGGAGCTGACCAATTTTTTTCTACGCCCTTGGATAAGCCTAAAAGAGATGTGAAAGAGAGTAAAATTCATCACGAAAACATACCTATATAATTTTGACCCCCTCAAACCTCACTTTTTTATAGTAAAACTGGGGTTTACAGGGGTATACATTATTTTTCTTATTTCTGCTCAAAAACATAGATTGTGGATACTCGTTAGAACCGCCTCGATGAGGCGGTTCTAACGAGTACCCACAATCTATGTTTCGAGCAGAAATATGAAAAATATCAGAATTTTTTATCCAAAAATTGCCATTTTTGGTGGTAAAATTTTCAGTGTATTTGAATAGGCGTGTTTTCGTAATGATACGTAATTTCACATTTTTTTATGTGAGGGTCATTCTCATTTAGACAATACATCATTTAGACCCTTCTAACTCACCCATAGCATTTTGGAAAGCCAAGATTTGCATGTAAAAGAAACAAAATAAAAAAAACAACAACAAAAAAAAAAAAAAAAAAAAAAAAACAATACTATTAAAATCAGCTTTCACATTTATTGTGTGCGAAGCGTAGACCAAACTTTTTTATGAAAGCTTATACTTGTTTTTACAAGGTTGATGTCTGATGGTGTCTTTGTTCGGTTCCTCTGGTGCTTCTCTTTAGCTCTGGCTGTCAGTGTCTGAGTTATTAGTCACGAGCCCTCAACCTCATTTAATCACAATGACTTACCCCATTAAAGACTGAATAATCTCTCCCACCCACTATATAATGGAAGAGTCCATTTTCGATTTTAGGTATGTCAGTATATATGATGTAGATAGTCCTAAAGAAAAATGGCTGAACTATTTTCAAACAGTGGAGACCCTGATCAGAGGCCGCGTTCTGATCTTGGTCTGCACTGTTTGCCAGTCTTCAATGGGTTGATTTACTTTACATCTTTTTCTTAGACGTTTCATTGATTGAATTAGAAAGCAATTATTTGAGCCAGACCATTATTTTATATTTTTGAACCTGTTGTCTGATTCAGAGTCCTAATTAACACTAACACAAACTGGAAGGCCGTGTCTGCATTCGGCAATAATGTATACCCCTGTAAACCCCAGTTTTACCATATAAAAGTGGGGTTGAAGGGGATCAAATTGTACAGGCATGTTTTTGTGATGTGTTCCTGGATATGTTCTTTACTGTTTTGTTCTCTTTAACACTTGTCATGCTGAACAATTTAAGATGCCACGTTCATTTCTAATTATCAGCAAATTAGATTATTTAATCAAGATTGTTCATATAAATTCACATACTGAATGACAAACAGTGCTGGTCCAGATCAGTTGGCTTTTTCAGAAGCCAACTGATCTGGATCTATATTGTTTGCACAGGACAAAGGTTGATACATGTACTGCTTTAATTACTTTTATTTCTTTGTAGTTGCTGGTTGGATGAAAGCGCATTACAGTGGATAATGTACGGCCCTATTGTTCTTTCCATTGTTGTAAGTACAATAATTGGGCAGCATCAAGCGAAAAAAAGGGCATTCGAACATGCGCAAAACGCTCAGCATAACGAAAACATACCCATATATTTTTGACCCCCTTAAATCCCACTTTCTTATAGTAAAACTGGCGTTTACAGGGGGTATACATTATTTTCTTATTTCTTCTCAAAAACATAGATTGTGGGTACTCGTTAGAACCGCCTCGGCGAGGCGGTTCTAACGAGTACCTCAATCTATGTTTTGAGCAGATATATGAAAAAATATTAAAAAATTTATCTGAAAATTTTCAATTCTTGGTGGTAAAATTTTCAATATATTTGAAAAGGCGTGTTTTCGTAATGGATTTAGAGCATCCTGTGCATGCGCAATGCGTCATCCGGGCCTTCCTTCTCCATCCATACATTCTGTAGTATCCAATGATTTTGTGAACGGATAGTGAATGTTCAGATCAGACCGCGCGGATGCGCAGGCTGATCTTGGTCTTCGCTGTCCGAATATCTCTAGGACATGTATTTGTATGGCGCGTCCCAATGCATTTTGTTCTTGTATGACGTTTGCAGCTAAATAGCATTGATCAACGTGCACTGCCTAGTGCATGTACCTTAAATGTTCTGACAAACTGGCCTAAGCAAACAGGATAGATCCAGGTCAGTCTTTTCCCGGAAGAGCTGTTTGGCCAGGATCTGCAGTGTTGGCCATTCAGCCCACTCACGAAACACAGCCTTTCCGATGCACCGAAAGCCGAGATGAGGAATAAACAATGGCAATTCACAACGGCACAGTTCAAATAAATCACAAAAAAGAAGTGCAATAGAAGAAAAGCCATGGAACGGTCAGCAGAATTGAACAAATTCTTTCTTTTAGTCCTTTTCAGAAATGATTTTTTGTGCAGTTACAATCATGAAAGCATGTCTCCCTTTTTAACTGTTGATGAACGACGGGACATATTCAGTCATTTTAAATTATGATTCACCTAAGACCTTAAAAACATTTACGTCTAAATTAAGCTGGAATTTTAATTTTTGTTCGACAATCGGAAGCACAGTAAGTTGCAAGGGGTTATTAATTTAGAATTCTCTACTGATTTATATTCTTTCCTAATTAATGTGTGTTCCTTTTTATGGACGTAACGTTTGACTATAGGTAAGTTCGCTCGATATTATTAATCAATTTCTCATATTATAGCCTTATTTTCATTTATACTTTATACTAGTGATTTCAAAGAATATATATTTCGTTTAATACACATATGCACCGAATCAGAAAACTGATTTAATTTTATTTTATCATTGCTGGTAAAGTATTGATGTCTGTCTTATCTCTTTACAAACATGGATTTCATTTGAATTTGTTTTCATAATTTCTAAGGGCATACAAATATGCTTTGATAGAGAAGTCCGAGATAAGACGATATTAGTACTGTTCTTACATAAATGCATGTTATTATGACTGCATACATGTTATACATTTGTTACCTGAAAAATTAGAATTGTGATTGCATACTCGTGATAGTGATATTTCCTGGATCCCTTAACTTGTGTTCTGGCTTTGAACACTTACACAACATCGATTAACGTAATTATAGCACTCAGATGCCATTTTTCAGATCAGTTATCGCCATTCAAATATCACATTTACGTTTAATATTCTGAGAGCTTCACTTATTATGATATTGTCATAAAATTGAACATAATAGTTAAGAAGTCTATTTTCCTACTTTTCGATGTTTCTAAAAATGCCATACGAGTGCTATCATCGTATACCGTGCTGGACGCTGCATCTGGGTCAACTGCGATTGCTAAAGCCTGTTTGCTCCGTGCTTATCTTAAATACGTCTGACATCAACATACCAAAATTGTATTTCGGAAAATCATAAAGTCGGTATACACAAAGAAAAATTAGTAATGTTCAGAGAGGCATAATGGGGTGTAATCTGGCGTCCATGGAAAATAGGGTTAGGGTTGGTTAGCACGCTTCCCCCGGGATGCCTATCATTACGAAAACACGCCTATTCAAATATATTGAAATTTTTACCACCAAAAAAAAAAAAAAAGAAAATTTTCAGATAAAAATTCTGATATTTTTCATATTTCTGCTCAAAACATAGATTGTGGTACACGAGTACCCACAATCTATGTTTTTGAACAGAAATAAGAAAAATAATGTATACCCTGTAAACCCAGTTTTACTGTATACAAGTGGGCTTTGACGGAGTCAAAATTATATAGGTATGTTTTCGTGATTCAGCCGGAAATGCGAACTGCGATAAGGGCCGTTTATGATGCCGAAATATTTATGCGGGTTTTGTTGAAAGTTTACATATATTTTGTTGTTTTCAGGTCAATGTTCTATTTTTGATAAATATTGTCCGATTACTGGTAACAAAACTGAGACAGATGCCAGAAGCAGACCAAACAAGGTACGTGAATGATTTTCTGGGAAGTTACTACCAATGACGTGTTTTCCCCTTCAGGGAACTCGATATAGCTCGATAAACTCGAGATTATCCGCCCTAGTTTTAAAGGCAGACAACTTTTGTGACTTCATGTTTGCGTTCCTGTACACCAAGCTCCTTTCAAAAAGTGGTCTACTCTAAAAGGAAATAAATTAGTCCCCTCGAGAGCAAATATGGTAATGTTAGAGCAGACCTTATGCAAGGAAGTAGACAAAATCAGTGTGACAGTGTTATGTCCCCTGAAGTTTCCCCTGAAAGTATATCTATTCTTCTTCGTGGGGTCTGTTCAGTATATTGTAGTGGGAATTCGTTAGACCCAAATGTTACAGACAAGACATTATAGTATTTTACTAAAGGCGGACGATCTTGCAGAGTCTATTGTTCTCCCTCTATTATCACCGGAAAAGCTACAAACCTCATGCTAACTATAAAGTTTTATTTTCGTTTGAAAAATGATTGTTTGAGAACTGGCAAATTCCATTAGTCTTTTGACTGCAAGGCATCGTACTGCTTCTGCACTCTGCTGTCTTGCTAAAATTATTGATCCAATATTTGAATCGCACCGTCAGAAAACGTACTATCGGATATAGCGTCAGCATGCCCTTTTTTCGCGGTCTGGTCAGACTTTTCGCTGGACGTATTTTGGATAGCAAAGGGCGCAATTTCTTCATTCGGACAACGAAGAATCTAATCAGACTGCGCAGTTGCGCAGTCTGATTTGAGTCTTCGTTGGACGCATGTACCACATGATACGTTGCTGCTCATTTTGTAGTGATATAATGGCAGCACCTGCTGTTTGAGAGAACGCAGAGCATTACTAAAACATGCCTAGTCAAATATGCTGAAAATTTTATCACCCAAAAATGAAAATTTTCAGATAAATAATTCTGATATTTTTCATATTTCTGCACAAAACATAGCTTGTGGGTACTCAATGAGGCGGTCCTAACGAGTACTCACAATCTATGTTTTTGAGCAGAAACAAGAAAAATAATGTATACTCCTGTAAACCCCAGTTTTACTATATAAAAGTAAAAATTATAAAGATATGTTTTCGTGATGGTACAATTGTATTGCATAGTTTATGTCTTAAAAGCAAATTTATTACGACAAGATAATTTACAAACTTTTTATAAAACGCTACTGGCAGAAATTTAAATAAAAATAAAGGGGATTTATACACACAAGGAGATAAATTTGGCGAAACTTGTTTTGCTCCCATCTTATAAGGAATCTTCTCTAAGAGGAAAGAATGTACTCTTCTTGGAAGCAAATTATTTCCTGTTAGAGTACATTAACTTTCGGAAAGCGCTTAGTGTGAAAGAAAGAATACAGACAGTCACTTTCAAATGTTGGCTGAAAGTCTGCCTAGTGCCATATTCCTATTGATATGTGAAAACATCTTATGGATAATTACATGTAATTGAACTACAGTCGACTCTCCTTATCTCGAAGTCAAAGGGACTATCTGAAATACTTCGAGATATCCGTACCTCGACATATCAGCTTTTCAGAATTAAGGATAAAATAATTCGAACAACCGCATTTTACAAATGAATGTAAAATTTGTCTCCTGAAAGTGGAGATATGTTGAGAATATTGTGGAAAAGATGAGAAATTGCGATTTTCCGCAATATTTTGTGACCTGTTGTCAGATTTTATGATAAACCAGGGACCAGATAATCAGGTCGAGGAAAGCGATTATTCGAGGTAAGCGAAGTTGATATAATGAGAATGGACTGTACTTAAACGGACTGGATACACTTGGCAGATTTTCCGCCATTTTTCTCATGGGAGGATATGTTTGTGATGTTCTGTCTGCTTACCTGCACACTAAGTCCCTTTCAAAAGGGGTTTACTCTAAAAGGAAAGAATCTGGTTTCAAGAAGAGTAATTTATTTTCCCTTTAGAGTACAAAAAGGAAAGAATTTACGCCCGAAAAGAGCATATTATTTTTTCTTTAAAGATGATTCCATTCCAGAAAGGTGCAAAACCATTTCATTACGAAAACATGCCTATTCAAATATACTGAAAATTGTACCACCAAAAAAAATGAACATTTTCAGATTAAGAATTCGGGGTTTAGTGGGGTTTAGGGGGTCAGAATTATAAAGGTATGTTGCCGTGATGTGGACAGAGTTGAACCCCCCCCACACACACACACACACATACTTAAAATGTATCTATTCTTCTTCGGGGGGGGGGGGGGGGTCCTTGAATAACAAACCAAATATAAAAAAAACGATTATATATGATTGTTGAAGAACAACGACATTGTTATCGATTGTCTTCTTGCACGGTCTTTTAGTCATGCATGACATGCTATACTCCGGCTCATATTTGTTTAATTATTACACAGTCTGTATGCATGCTTCTTTGTAACAGTAGTATAAATACACTACAACCACTTTATAACACGGTTCGTTATAACACGGTTTTTATATAACACGGTTCAAAGATGGTTTCCAAAAATGTCATTTTTCACTATAATCTTTGCATTTTTGAGATTATATGGAAAAATGACCATAAACGGTCATTTTTCAATATAATCTTTACATTTTTGTTTGGATATAACACGGTTGTTTAACTAACACGGTTTATGCTATGGAACCCGATAGTAGTGTGATAAAGAGGTTGTAGTGTACATTCTTTGTTTCTATTCACAGAAAAGCTACCAGAGCTACATTAATACTTGTCCCTTTACTTGGTCTTCAGTATCTCCTATTTCCATTACGACCTGCCGAGGACTCCGACCTTCACGAGTTTTATCATATTTTTGTGGCATTGTTAATATCATTGCAGGTAAGAATATATCACACAGATAACACATGCCATGCAGATATATTACCTAAGTGGACAGGATTGACATTATACTCTCTCTCAATTCATAAAAGGGGGATGATTTTTATGATTTCCTACTTGATTTACTATACACTAAACTCCTGAAAATGATTACTTATTTTTCAAAAAAGAAAAGGAAACGAATTAACCGACATACATAAGAAACTTCTACAGAAAAAAATCTGGAAACCCCAAAAATACAAATATGTGTTTGGTCTGTGTAGGGTCCTCTAACTAATCAGCGAAACATCAAGTAAAACAAATACAATCACACAACTGCGATGATCTGAAGCCAGCTCTTGGACCACGATGAGCCCGACCACAGATAACTAAAGTCATTTGAGGAAGTGCCCGTCATTTTATTTATAACCCGACTCACCATCATGCAGTTACATCACGAAAACAAGCCTATATAATTTTGACCCCCTTAAACCCCATTTTTATAGTAACACTGTTGTTTACAGGGGTATACATTATTTTTCTTTACTAAAAATTAGAGATTGTGGGTACTCGTTAGAACCCGCCTCGTCGAGTACTCACAATCTATGTTTTGAGCAGGAATATGAAAAATATCAGATTTTTTTCTCTGAAAATTTTCCTTTTTCGTTTGTAAAATTTTCAATATTTGAATAGGCGTGTTTTCGAAATGATGTATCAAATATATCAATCGTGATTTTGATAAATAACCGCGCAAGCAGTTTATCCTATAATGTAACGACTGACAATGGTTTGATAACGTTCCGACAGTTAAAAACAGTTCCGAGTTGCCTTCCCTGAAAAATCTGCCTGTTCCGCTTAAGGTTTTTACTTTCACGTATATTTATACACAAACATATAAAGTCTGGCTTCCGCATAATCTGCTGCTAAAAAAGTGAATGTCATTATCCATATGAGCTGGTGGTCCGATGGATCCGGGTCTCTTTTTTGTTTCCACGTGTTTTATTACCTTGTTCTGCTTGACATTCTCCATTACGAAAACTTGCCTATTGAAATATATTGAAAATTTTAACACCAAAAAATGAAAATTTTCAGATAAAAATTCTGATATTTTTCATATTTCTGCTCAAAACATAGATTACGGGTACTTGTTATAATCGCCTCCAAGGCAGTTCTAACGAGTACCCACAATCTATGTTTTAGAGCAAAAATAAGAAAAATTATGTATACCCCTATAAACCCCAGTTTTACTATATAAAAGTGGGGATAAGGGGGGTCAAAATTATATAGGTATGTTTTCGTGATGCAAAACTCGACTAAAACTCCATCAGTCTTAAACTGACAGGCCCCGTAATTTCTTAAATGGCAGTACCAATACTTTTTTTATTTCGTCATCTATTATCAACTTCACCATATATATGCTTGTTGAAGGGTGCCATTAAATGTGTTTATTGACCCGATACCGACTGTGTGCGTAAAAAACTGTTTATAGGGTTTCCAAAAGAGTTCAAAGGCGAAACTTTCTTTGTGGTCTTTTTTGTTAAATGCTCTGTTGTGTTTTATTTACAAATGTTTTTGTCTAACAAGATATATCCAGTTAATTCGGGTAACAGAGTTGCCAACGTTTTGGAAGAAAAGGGTTGCCATCTATGTTTGCCATCTGTTTTTTGTGGCTGTTTAATTGAATTTGCCTGTCGTTTCCCTTGAATGTTGAGAACTTGATGTTACTCTCATTGTATCGGTTCCTGATTTCACTTATTTCATACTGTTATCAATTTAAATGGTTAACAGACATCATGTCACATTTTCATAATTGTCTTTGCATACTGTAAAACCTTATTCAGTGTACTACATGTAAATTTGAACATAAGCAATTTTTTTTTATTTTTTATTTTCATAGACGTAGCAAATTCTGTATAGAAAATGTCCAGTAATAGCCACAATCACGTAACGTAATCTACAAATAACACCAAGAGTAAGTACAAACAAACCATGACAGAGAGTATACAAGCCACAAACCAGTGAAATGAAAAGTAACCAGCTCTGTCTTGCCCAACAAGGTGATCATAATGCTACACAGGCTCCATTACGAAAACACGCCTATTCAAATACATTGAACATTTCACAACCAAAAACTGAAAGTTTTCAGATAAAATTTCTGATATTTTTCATAATTCTGCTCAAAACATAGATTGTGAGTACTCATCAGAACCGCCACGGCGAGGCGGTTCTAACAAGTACCCACAATTTATGTTTTTGAGCAGAAAAAAGAAAAATAATGTTTACCCCTGTAAACCCCAGTTTTACTATATAAAAGTAGGGTTGAATGGATCAAAATTATTATTAGGTATGTTTTCGTGATGTACACCAAAAACAACAACAAGACAACAAACAGGACAAAACATAAAAAAAAAAAAAAAAAATAAAAAAATAAAAAAAAAAACAGCGAGCAGCAATACAGTTTTGGTACTATAACATGGAACTAAGAATGTTGTTATCTTTATTTTTGTTTGTATCTCGGACCCATCGAGTTTGTATGATCGATTAAAATGTCGTTTAAATGGAATGCTCGGAAGTAGTTAAATGTTGGAAAAACTTGTCCTTTTTTATAGATTTGTTTACAAATATCTTTTTCAGGGAGCCTTTGTGTCTATAATGTACTGCTTTTGCAATGGTGAGGTAGGTATATAGATTAGTGATAATTTTGTATTGTATATCTCCACAATGGAAACATTACTTATTCTTAATTAATTGAACCCTGCAGGATACATTTGAACCGCAACGTCACAAAACTACTTTCTGACATGTGTGGCAAACGAAGAATCAAATCGGCCTCCGCCTATATCTGCTGACGTTGCGGCTCATTAGACTGTCATAGAGAATTTTAACCTGATATTGGCAAACGTATGATTGCGTGCGATTTATAATTGTGCATAAAAAGGTAAGAGAAAAGTCCAGGCAATGCCCTAATCACAAACCGCAGCCCTTCCCAGACACCAAGAGGAAAAGGAAACCGACAAAACCAAACAGGCTGAAATCGAACAAACGTACGAAAAGCACTAGGATTAGCTCTCTCTTCCCTATGTAGTAATAGCAATGCCTAAAGCACTGAAAAAACACAAGGACAAAATAATACAAGGTAAAGCAAAAAACATACGACATAAACCACCGGAGATTTAAGCACTTTTACAGACGACTTACCTACCCTGGTACCGATGCCACTCCTAATTACAAATAGTAAAACAGATAGCAAAATTGGCAGCTGTTGAAGGTGACCAAAATGCTAGCATCACAATACAACTATTGAAACTAGTTAAACCTGATATCGGCAAACGTATGATTGCGTGCGATTTATATTTCTGCAAGCCAGAATAGAGTCAATGTAATAAACACTCTGACTCACGAACAGTAACAATTTGGATAGTTAAGTAATATAGATAATGGTTTATGGTAATAGTATGTAATACGAATAGATACAGACTTCTTGTTTTATTTATCATCACTACAGCTGGTGTCAGTGCAAAACGTCGACTGTAAAACGTCTCGCACTTCACTTTAATGTAATTTGAACCAGCGCAAGACAAGACCTACAACAAGACTTTCGTGACCAGCAAGACAGATCAGTGGTACATCCACCCAGTATGGCAAGGGTTCGTCTTTATCCCTCCTTGGATAGGCTGGAGGCTATAGCAGGCACATGCGGTCAGTGGACTGATCATACTGCGCGGATGCGCAGTCTAATCTGAGTCTTCGCTGGTCGCACAGGTCTTGTTGTAGATTGTCATCCGCTGGCTCATTTATACAATTAAATAAACGATCGTTGAGCTCATTCCGGGATATTGGAAAAATTATACGTGAGTCGCTGATGAAGCCAAATTGGCAAAACTAGCTAGTCTGGCACAGAAATCCTGACATTCAGCTATTTCCAGTTTTGTTTGTGTCTGTGTTCATTATCTCAAGGGTCATTCCTTGTCGAAATCATTTATATGACAGGTTATAATGATACTTAGGCGGAAGTGGAATCAACGTAGATTAATGAGCAGTAACAGTATGAGAGCTTCCAGTGCGCATGACCGGATGGCCACCACTTACACCACAGTTGACCCTGTATCACAAGGCAATACCGCTACCTATTACAGCACAGCTGAAAACAAGGTAAGTGAAAAACAAAGTTTCAAATATACTCATAGCTCGAGATAAAAGGAGTATCTAGATAATATTTCTTTTTTCTTATTTCTCCACAACAACATATGCGCGTGAGTGAGATCGACAGAGAGGTGTCAGAGAGGGAAATACGTCGTCACCAAAGCTACTATCTGAAAATTTTCTTTATTTTCTGTTATTTTTTAAAGACCGGTGTCTTTCTATATATGAATACACCAGCTCGGTTTTTTTTTTAAATACGCATTGTTTAATGTCATAAATAGTCTGTTATATTACTTTATAGAATGGCATGTTGCCTTGTTTTAATATGCATTCTGATTTTATGTATGTGTATATATTTTTGTATCATGATGGGACTTAAATAAACTATTTAACTATGTTGTGGGTACTCTTAGGATACGGATTTACGTGGGCACTAGTGCTTAAACATCTCGAGACCACATGTCATTAGAGAGATAAGAATAGCAAAACCTAAAAACATATACAGAACTCTGCAGTGTTATATATCGTACTTTCCACAATGTTGTTTTGGGACTTATGTTGATCAGCATTTACTAAGCAATCAGTGCATAAAGGGAGATGAACCGCCCGCATTTCTACCTTTTGTGATTTGGCAAAATCCAAAATACACCGGAAAAATCTTCATTGGTGTCAAACATAAATTCGGACTCTTCTTCTTCTTCTTCATTGTCTTCTCCCCCACTCTCATTCTCTCTCTCTCTCTCTCTCTCTCTCTCTCTCTCTCTCTCTCTCTCAGATTGTTTCTTATTGTCGGAACAATTCAAAAATCGTATTACTTGTTATAGCTTGATTGGTTTCAAAGTTAATACCCTACAGCATTTTGCATGCATGTTAGTAAACTTAATTATCGTTAATAAATTTGCTTCCCTATTTAACTGCACGACGGTGAGTCGGGCCTTAGCCTTCCTGAATATGTTTAAAGGCTGAAGTTTCCAGAATATTTTTTTTTATTTTTTCATTCTCTGATATCATATACAGACATATACCACACTGATTAAACCTCACGTCATGTTATTAATTCTGCAATTTAATTTCAGGAACCACCAATGGAAATGTCAAAACTTGTTCGTGAAGAAAGATAATGATCAAAGATAATCTAGTAAATGTGGTGTCAAAACTAAGTAAAGTATACAGATTAACCTTTACCACTCTCCTGGCTAATTCAGCAGAGGACAAATTGCTGACATTTTTTCTTATTTTCCAAGAAAACAGGTTTCGACATTTCATGCAAATTGTCTCCAAAGGAGACAATTTGCATGAAATGTCAAAACCTGTTTTCTGGGAAAAATAAGAAAAATATTTCAAAATGTCGTCTGCTGAAAATTTTACCCAGAGTGCTAAGCGTTAAGCTGTTGACGCCAAAAGATCAACTAATGCCTTGATGTAACGACAGTTGACCGTACTGGAACAAATAACACATTGAAGTAACAAGCAGTGGGGTGCTACAAAAACGAATATCATATTTACCCTAACTACTGGGACATATTAACCCCTTAGCATATATGTCCTAGAATTAAACAAGTCCATTGTATTACCAGTTGATGTGTTAAAATTGCAGAATGAGTTGCCATCACGAAAACACGCCAAAATAATTTTTATCCCCTTAAACCCCACTTTTATATTGTAAAACTGGGGTTGGTTTAAACATATTATATTGTAGCATAACTATCATTACAACATGATGCAAGTCATTATACAAATTGGGATTAGAACGAAAGCACAAGTACTTATATAGGTCTTCTCCCACTGGGGTTGACAGGGGTATACATATTTTTCATATTACTGTTAAAAACATAGATAATTGGTACTCGTTAGAACCGCCTCGCCGAGGCGGTTCTATCGGGTACCCACAATCTATGTTTTGAACAGAAATATGAAAAATATCAGAATATTTTATCTGAAAATTTTCCGTTTTTGGTTGTAAAATTTTCAATATATTTGAATCGACGTGTTTTCGTAATGAATTGTGTTTGTCATGATTGTACGCGTTCTGATCTGCATCGTTGCTCTGCGTGTTTGTATCGTTATCGTGTTTACCCTAAATTTTGAGAGACTCATTTACTCCTCACATGTGAGCAAATCCATTTTAATATCTGTTCTGTCTAAAACGGCTGAATGAGTATCAAATAACGTAGTCCCAGATCAGACGCCGCGTTCTGCTATGCGTATTTATATCTACAATGTTTACTAATGCTGCCAGTACTCAGTCCCAATACTAAGGGTAAATATGGTAGTTCGTGCGTTTAACACACATATTATGACACAAAAGCAGAGCATTCTTTGATATATTGTGTTGAAGATGGCAAAATTGCGATTTGAAGTAAATTCTTCATGCTGCAAGCGTTTGTGGCCGCAACGAGAGTATCGAGTTTGTAAACCAAGATGGACTTTAAGAGGAATTTATACATTTTGAAGAGAGACCTGTATCAGAAGTTTTGCTCCCTTCTGAACAGGGAACTACTCTAAAGGAAAGACTTGACTGCCCATTCTTTATTCTTACAGTACGCCCATTATCAGAAGGAGCTTGTTGTGCAAGAAATCAAACAGGGCCCAGTTGTTCAAAACTAACGATGTCGTTAGTTAACGTATCATTAAAACTTTGATCATCAAATACGACTTAAACGTTAATATTATTGCTGAAAATGTGAGTAGCATTTGCATTTAGCACAGCAAATTAGATATTGTACTTACTAGAACAGTTAACATTTTGACCACTAACGAGCTTGTTAAGCTAACGACGCTTTGAACAACTGGGCCAGGGTAGTCACGAAAAATTTTTCGACTTGTAGAAAATTAAGCAAGAAGTGTATCTAGTTCCCTTTAAGGGGAAGAATAAGCTTACCATAAATGATAATCCGATAAGCATCACAAAAACATGCCTATATACTATTGACCTCCTTAAACCCCACTTGTATATAGTAAAAGTGGAGTTTACAGAGGTATACAATATTTTGTTTTCTGCTCAAAATCATAGATTGTGGTACTTGTTAGAACCGCCTCGGCGTGGCGGTTCTAACGAGTACCATAATCTATGTTTTGAGCAGAAATATGAAAAAATATCAGAATTTTTTATCTGAAAATTTTCATTTTTGGAGGTGAAATTTTCTATATATTTGAATAGGTACGTTTTCGTAATGCAAGCCCCTTTTATTTGAAAGATACGGATAAAAAAATAAATTTCTATAGCCGGGCAAACTTTTTTGCTCTTCTATAAGAGTAGCCCATTTGAGAGTGCATTCATTAAACAGGGCAGCAAATTATATTTTGCAGATGTGGGCTACCTTTGAAAATGGAGTCACACTTTTCAGCATAGATGCACATATTTTCAGTTTAAAGGCACATATTTTCAGTATAGTGCGTTATCTTTGAGGTATAGTTATTCACCTTAAGGGGGCTAGATACACCCAGTAGTTTTTCTTTTGTTTTGTCATATATTACAAGGGAGGTAATTTTTATAAGTTCCTGTTTGTTTTCTGCACCACAAATCGCTTCTGAAAATGGGTCTGTTTTAAAAAGAAAGAATTTGCTTCCTAGGAGTTTTTTTTTTTTTTTTTTTTTGCTTTAAGACGACCTTTTTGCGGAGGAGAGGCACAACAATTTAATAGAGTTAAAAATATAGCTGAAAATATATCGATGCCTATTTAAAAGTCATGTGTAAATACTAAACATTTTATCAGTTTCTGATAATTATATATTATAATAATTTGTTAAAATGCTTCTTTTAAGCTGTTGTCTTAATTTATATTTCAAACATTTTATTTTTTTTTTGTAACATCCGTATTAGCTGGGAATTTGAACAAGACAAAGTACACTGAAATGCAGATTTATAAAGACTAAAACAGTCATAAATGGAATTGCCGATACACAGAATGCTATACGTGTCTCTTGCCCAACATTTAAAGTCAGTAAATCTGGGTTTGTGCCTAGGGTATTCCCATTGACTGAAAAATGGATAGCAGGTCCATATACATAATATAACGAATTGCCAGGCGAAGCGAAAAACGTGGCATATTAGTATGATTTTGAAGCCGAGTATCGCAGTTTTTGTCATAAAAAAAGCAGTTTATATATTTACATGGACATTTTTCTATGGGAACCCCACATTTGAAATGAAACACTGCCCGTATCAACGAAGCTTTACGCTAGTTTTACCTAAAATATTACGACACTTTACTTTCATACCCTAGTTACCCAAACTTAGAAGAACTCAATTTGCTTGTTCTGGGTGTGTCTAAGTACAATTTGGGTGACAGAGTTGCCTCCTTTTTAAGACAGCTCTACTTGCCATCTGTTCTTTTTGTGGCTGTTTAATTGTATTTGTTTGTCTTTCTATTTGATTTTGAGAACTAAATGTGGATCTGGTTGTATCAGTTCCGGAGTTCACTTAGCTTTTTTAAATGACAAACAATGTGAACCGTGACCACACGCCGCGTGCTGAGTACACAGATTGTTCAAGCTTGTTTTTTCACATAGTTTGCGTTATTACGCTACCCTTTAAATCTTAGTGCCCCATAATTCAGAATCCAGTGTATTTATAACTGGCACGTACTTCGCGAGATATGTGTTTTACACATCATGTTTTCATGTGCCGTGCTTTAGTCTTATCATCCACCTTCTTCAACAATTGCCGGTAAAATCGATGTACGTCCCCGGTAGTCTTTACTATTGATCGTTCTAAGGTGTTGGTTCTGATGTTGTTGCATCAAAATAAAGGGTGCGGTTTCGCGCGAGAAAAAAATGATTTAACCACCACATTCTGTTACATTTCCTTGTTTGTACGTCTGTGGTTTCATATACGGCGTTTTTTTTTTTTTGTTTTTTTTTTAGGGAGGGGTGTGGGGGGTGGGGGGTGTTTTTGTCATAATTTGTTCCGCAGCTTTCCTTCTTCTGGTGTCACGGTAGGACGATGCTTCATGATTGAGGCATTTCCATATTATCTTCTTGTTACTGATTTATTGGGCCTTGTAGCAGTTAGTTGTGGAGGTGTTTCGTGCTTTTGTCCTGCTCGTTGTTTTATTGACGTGTTTGTAGTGTCTTATTTGGCAATGTGATCTCCTCGTTGGGGAAGAGTGAGGTAGTCGCTCTGTGGCTTGTTTGTTTGTAATTAGGGAATAACTGCATTCAAATTTGTCATTTTGGGAGGTAAATCGGCGGTTTTACGGTCGAAAATTTTGTTTTACGGCGACGCGTCAGCGGAGCCGTAAAACGTAATTTGCGACCGTAAAACTGCCGATTTACCCCGAGAATGACAAATTTGAATGCATTTATCCCCTTTCTAATGCTTTGATTCCTTTTTTCTGCTGACAAATATACTATTTGCACAAAGCAACAACTGCTGTGAGCTGCATAAAACCAAATGTCAGCCAATGAGAAGCGACATTACGTGATGGCGTCGGGTTTCCAAAAGTATATCACAGAATATACCGTCGCAAATTTTTGACGCTATCAAGTCAGACGTCGTGCGCGTTACATTAGAATGTATGTTGTCCGTCGTAGTTTGTTTACTCTTCCTCTTGGTGTCAATAGTAGATTATGTTCTATGACTGTGGTTCTTGCTGAACAACACAATTTTCTATCAATAAATTAAATATGTTACACTCACCATTGCCTTCCCTTCTTCACATAACATAATGTACAGTTCCTCTATAGCGGTAGTAAACTATCTCTCTTTACCTGATCATAGTGAAAATAATATTATTTGTTGCTTTATGAACATTGAGTACATTCTGGGTGTCTTTTTTTTTTTTAAATTATATGAGGATTACTGATGGAGCGTACCCAGCTAACATTCTTTATAAATCTATAGCGGGCCGTAATCGACCCGTCAGGGTAGCTGACGGGCCGATAACGAGCCGCTATAGATTTATAAAGAATGCTTACTGGGTATTTGCTCGACACTAGTTAGGAAACGTCCATAGTTCTTTCGCCAATTTTTATTTTTGTGTGCGTTCATGACTGTCAAGGACTGTTCCTTTTAGTATATACTTTCCCCATACCTGCTGTTCTTGCCGGACGTGTCTTTGTACTGCACCTAAGTGTTTTTTACATTTTCTCGTCCTTGTGACCACTGAACCCATTCAGGCGGTATTTGGTGTTTGTATTACCAGAAATGCAGCAACGTCATAGCCAAGAAACTGCATATAAGCTCACAGCTCTTTGTATGAATTTTAAACAGTCTTTATGCTTGTTGTCATATCTGTTGGTATGGACACCGCTTTATCTGCCTGCTTGCTTTTTGTGCACAATTAATATCTTGTGTATTGCAGCTGGTGCCATGTAGTGACAGTAAAAGGCCCCCACCTCTCTACGTCATCATACTGAACTTTTTGTATCTATTTTCTTTTGGAAAATCGACTTTTGCTTAATCCCGCGTTAGTTGGGGTAGGTGGGGGGGGGATGAGGGTGAGGGTCGTATGCAACCCTGGAAACAATAGTGTTATATGAAGAATTCAAATAAAATGATACTCTGATTCCCGTCCTTGCATATGTCCCTTCTTTCCAAGGGTAAATATTATAGACTTTATTAGGACCGGTCATTCACCAAAATAAAAAGAGTAGTCATCTTTGCCTAATTCGTTTTTATAGGCCCCCGTCCCCGCCCCAGTGGTAGTCCTACTAGCTTCTTGTGGTTCCTGTGTTGCAGTTCTACTCTGTTTGTGCATCTGTCGTTTCAAATGTAGCGTTTGTTATGTCTTTCTTTATTCCTCAGTTCCCTTTTGTTTGGTGCCTCCGGAGGGCAATGTTTCGTTATGATGGCATTTCCTGAGTATCTTCACCTATATTTTAATGTCTAACAAGTGCTAATAGTGTAGATCTTTACCAAAAGCCACATTCCGTTGCGTCAGGTCTTGATCTACACTATTTGTGAGTTTCTTTTCTGGCACATTAGACATATAAATATAAGTAAATGAGCCATATGTTATTTATACCACGAGAAAGTACAACTGGTCTGGGTCTTTGCTGCCTACATATCCCCCTAGTCATGTGAAAAGGGACGTAGGAGCAAATGCAGATAGCGAAGATGTATGTTAACTTGAAAATCTGTGCAGTGCAATCAGGGCATTAACTGACTGCTTACAGAATTATAAATATATTTTACCTTATTTAGATGAACTGCAGTCCTGGGTCAGATATGCGAGATTGTCCGGACCATCACTGCCCGAATGTTCCCCAAAAACATATTTCGCCAATGGAGCGGCGTATATGAAAGGCGTATTGGAAGTCCTCAGCGGCTCACAGTTCTGTTTGAAAATGAAGTCATTTGAATACATGTGAACCTAATATATATATATATTTTTGTAACACATATTGGTTTCTCGTAGGTGTCGTATTGTTGACAAAACGAAATAAATTTTACAAAACAATATTGTGTAATAAATAACAATCCTATACTACTTGCCCCTCTGAAATTAGTGTAGATACTGTCGAGACCATGCGTTCTCTTCTGTCTGTCCTAGATTAACAGTTTTTGCATAGGTCCATTGGACTCTTCATAAATCGATAATTACATAAACGTGCAAGGGGTAGAACTATCACAACTGTTACACAACTTTAAAGTCTAAGTGGAACATAGCTATAAGTGAAGATACACAGGAAATGCCACAATCATAAACAAAGAACTGCAACAGAAGAAGCGCTTTGGAACAAACACTGTCACGTGTTAATCAACTTATATCAGCATATTATTTCTTCTGTTCTTCACACTGATATATCTATATGAAGGAGACTTGGGGGTATATAAAGCTATCTTGGGGACTTTGCGCACATGTCAATTAGCAGCAATTGTTTACAAGGAAATCAACTTATAGGCTGAACAGGGAATTAAAAGGACTGGATACATTTGGTAGAGTTTAACCCATTTGGACAAGGAAGAAAACTTTTGTATAGAGTTTACTGATTTATCTAGTATATTAAGAGACAAATCGGTTGTATCTTCTAGTATTGCTTACTTCTTGAATACAGAATCATCCATTATTTGTTACAAGTATAACAAACACATTCGAAATACAACACTTAATTTCAATAAAATTAATTCTGGTCTCGATATTTAAGTTTACCCCAACCCCGCACGTTGGTGCAAACGAACGTTTGCTGAGTCTAATGCTTTAAATGTTTGGAAATCAAGTATTTTAAAAATAACTGATTTATGATATACATATTACTCTAATAATCCAGACATTTACTGCATAAACGTAAACTTTCTTTTCGACATCTGAAGCAAGGGATCCAAGACTTCCAAAGGAAACAGGAGATATGCTTTGGTTCTAGTTGACTAGGCTGCAAATAATGTTGTGACATTTACACTATAAAAATAAAAAAGGTTGCCTTTGGAAACAAAGAACACATTGCAGATCTCGATTTTATTGAGACTCTTCATAAGGAGTAATAAAGTCTGCAACACTGCTTACGCCCTCTAGCGTATACATGAGCAGAACTCCATTTTCAAAGATACAACAACAGACCAAAGATACAACAATAGTCCCAATGATCCCAAAGGAAGGTAAAGTATAATCTGCACTACGGAAACTTTCTACGGCCACCACATGACACTAACACTAGCCAATAGTTTAAAAAAAAGGAACTCGGTAGTTCTAAATCATACACACAGAAGTCTATTATTGACAATCATTGTATTCAGTCTGGCAGGTTTGCAGTTAATATTAAATAAAACCAAGGCAAGCTTCATCCGTTGTATTGGTTACCGAAGCTCCATAAAAGGCCATATAAAGCACGCTTTATCGCAAACTCAAGTTCATGCACTACGACTGAACTCTCAAAGTTATAAACTTCTTGTGTTACTGCTATTCAAAAAATAAAAGATCTGGTAAAATCGCTTTTGGTCTGTAAAAGGTTCCGGTGTGTTGTTAAATAAACTTAAATCTAAATATTTCAGTGCATGTAGTTTGTCTACATATGCCTTTCCACGGTTTATACAGCACTGCCTCATAAACAACTTAAAGATAAACTTCTTAAGAAACATGCTCTTTTCACTTCTTCGGATCATAAGCATTAGTCTGCATGGTTTGGTCAGAAAAATTATGATCCGCTTTCGTTTCTTCTTGATAAAACCTGTCTTCAGTTTAGTACTAAATTGTATAAGCAAATTGTCGGTATACCTATGGGTACAAATTGCACCCACCCAATCCCCCGTCATTCCCTTATCGCAGATCTTTTTCTGTTTTGGCACGAAAGAGATCTTATGCTGTTCCTTTCTCACGAATATCAGACAAATATGATTGAAGCAATCAATTCAACGTCCCGACTGTTGGATGACTTACTAAATATTGACAAAGAATATTTTGAACAAATGGTTGATACAATTTATCGACAAAAAACAACTAAAATTAATAAAACTTATACCCCTTACACCAAACCATCATTACTGGATATAAATTTATCATTATCGTACAACAAAATTTCTACGAAAATATATGACAAACATCCGATTTTCAAAGGCACGAATCAGTGCGAAATTGGCGTATATCTTAGTTTCAGACGACATACAACTTTTAAGCTAATTTGTCATTTATAATCAGTCTGGCAAACCCTGACTGTTCCATCACTGAGTCAAAATGCCAGATTGTATTACCAGTGATATTTTAAAATCCTGTTGTTTTATGCCGCATTCAATGACGTACGGTATTCAAATATACTCAACAAAATTTTAAGGGTCTCTTAGTGCAATTTTTCATCTATGCAAACTTTGACCGAGTCTATAGGCAAAACCACAAAAGATATTGAAATATTGTTGATTTTTTCTTAAAGTGGAACCCAAAAAGGAGTGTTTCCAGAAACAAATTTTAAAGTGAAAATTATTATTTTTAAATTCGTCCTTTTTACTTTTTACCCAATAATAGAAAATTGGCATTTGAACATGATTATTAATGTCTTAACTTCAAACTGTGAATAAATCATAGAGAAAGCTTTAATTTCAATCAAGAACCTCACATTTTCCCACAGGTACTTCTATAGATTATTCACGGTCTATGGGGAATCATCGAGGCAATTTTAGCCTCTTAAAGGGTTGACCTCTTTTTCTGGGCACATCTATGTGTCTTTTACCCCTAAGAAAGTGGAATCTGCAACATTGTGTTTTGGGTAAATCATTGTTTTGACTAAAAATAGAAAATTTTGGATCTTCTGAAAAAAACAACAACATTTTGGGGTAAAAAGTCATTTTTCAGAAATTCCCATTTTTCTGAGATTCTTCTAAGCTGACAATGTTCGCGCCATTGACACTTTGGTAGCTGAACATATATTGCTAACATGTTGAGCTTATTGAAATGGGCTTGCAAATAGCAGTATTGCTCACAGAATAATTTTAACAACTGACGGATCGCATTTCAATGTTAACCAAAGAGAAACTGAAACTGGTGGTCTTTTAATTATTTTGTTGAGTATATAAGATGTCCAAAGTGTATCCTCTGATTTTAAACTGTAGAGTGTAGTATGCTGAAAAAATGCGAGTGCCGGAACATAGCATCTCCTTCAAGATTGCATATGCGCCCAGCGAAGATACAGATCAACCTAACGAGAAACTTCCGCTTGAAGATGTTTTGGAGCTTCGGCTACAAGGTACATGTATCCTCTGCGACGACTGATCAGACTGTGCTGGTATGAAGGCTGATCTTAATCTTCGCTAAGCGCACGCACTGTGTCCCGGCTGAAATATTTGAGAACTTTATAACCTACATTCTGAAGGAATATATAACTACCTGAATGGCGGTGTTTTTGATTTTCGGAAGAAATACTGTCTCTTTTCCTCCCAAACTAATTTAGCTCTGTGTAGTCAATGGCAAATGCAGTGCTGATGCATTTTCCCCATTGCCTATAAATGACGTTTTATATAGTCAGCTTTGGATGTGATGTTTCATTGACCTAAGGGGAATAACCCAATTTACAATATTGTACACATACACGCATTCACTACACCGCATACTGCTTAATTCATTGTTGTCTGAAGACCCCTAAAAGGGTAATTGGCAAACAGTGCAGACCCAGATCAGACGCCGCAGAACGCGGCGTCTGATCAGGGTCCCCGCGGTTTGCAAATAGTTTAACCATTTTTCTCGGAATAACGAAATCGCATAGTCTGATTTACAGTTGAATTTATCTCGAACTCGCTTATCTCGAAAAACCGCTTATTTCGAAGTGAAAATCTGGTCCCTGCCGAAAACATGAACATCTAACAACAGTCAAAAAATATTGTGGAAAAGAGGAAAAATTGCTCCTAAGGAGCAATCTCTCCTCTTTTCCACAATATTTTTAATATATCTCTAACTTCAAGAGTCCAATTATATATATATTCGTTAAATGTGGTTGTTCGAATATTTTTTTTCCTGAATTCTGCAAATCTTTTATTTCGAGGTACGGATATCTCGAAGCATTTAATAGAGTCCCTTGGAATTCGAGATAACGAGAGTCGAGTGTACCTAAAATTGAAATTAGAATCTTCCAATATATAGTATGGGAGAGTTCATTCATTCTTTTAGTCATTTGAGCCGCAACGTGAGAAAACGTACCTTCTGACATGTGCACCCAACGGTGACTCAAATCAGACTGCGCATCCTTGCAGTCTGATCAGTCTTCACACGAGGTCCACATGACGAAACTTTGCATCCTTGGCTATCCAAAATGCACAGTGATTATTCTGATCAGACTGTTCGAATGCGCAGACCGATCTAATAATTCGCTGAGCGCGCATGTCAGTAGTCGACATATTATTTTGTGATTGTTTTAAGAAAACAGGGTTTGGCATTTCATGCACATTGTCTCCCTAGTTTTGACATTTCATTAAAATTGTCACCTAGGTAGACAATTTGTATGAAGTGTCAAATCCTGATTTCTGGGAAAAAATATCACCAAAATGCTGAATAAGGGCCCAGAGAGTGGTAAAGGTTTAGCCTGTTTTATTCACGTTGACCTTACCCTTAATTCTCACGCAGCTACAAATAACAAAGATGTGTTTAGTCCGCATAGAGGATGCTACATCGCATTGAAACACATATAAACACAAACACTGTCATCAAACAAAGCAAAGAACTCAAGGGAGATATGAAGCTAGAGCACAAGAAAACCACAAATAGGGCCACGATGGGCTCAAACAAGTCTATAAGGCTGGAAATAAAGGACACACAAAAGAAAATCGGAAACTCGGTTTTATCAAGTCTCTTCATATGCAGCAAAGTAGTTTGCGAAGCTACATACGCTTCATGGAATCGGCTAAAGGGGTATTCCATTTTCAAAGCAACCAGCATATGCTCAATGATCCCCAATCCACAATCTGCACTATGGTGAATTACGGGGAGACGTTTCACGACTGCCGTACGACACTTTACACGAGCTGCAGTGAAGCAACATAACATCACGAAAACATACCTATATAATTTTGACTCCCTTAAACCCCACTTTTATAAAGTAAAACTGGGGTTTACAGGGGTATACATTATTTTTCTTCTTTCTGCTCAAGAACATAGATTGTAGGCACTCGTTAGAACCGCCTCGGCGAGGCGGTTCTAACGAGTACCCACAATCTATGTTTTGAGCAGAAATATGAAAAATATCAGAATTTTTTATCTGAAAAATTGCCATTTTCGGGTGGTAAAATTTTCAGTGTATTTGAATAGGCGTGTTTTCGTAATGAAAACCAGCGTAAGAAAAAATAACAATTGAGAAAGGTCAACGGGAGACTAAAGAAGCTTGAAAGGAGAGTTATATCAACAGGTTAGCGTTATGTCTGTTTCATTGGAATTAATTTGTATTTAAATCTTTATGCTGATCATTTTGTTGTAATTCTAGCATTGAGGCCAGCCGCTATACGGGCGCGTACTTTGCTTTCTGCTTTTACTAGTGATGCTAGCATTGTGGTCATCTTCCTTTACAATCCGCTTTGCTTTCTGTTAGTATCGTTCTAATGTTTGGAGCTGTTGCCGGAGATAATTGTGAAAGTTGTTTGCACATGTGTAACATTAGTATAAACGTTTATTTCTTGCATGATATGAACATATTTGTACATATACAACACATGTGGTTTCTACATTACTATATACATTACTCTATTATACAATGGGATTCAGAAGAAAGTCAAGTGACTTATGATGTCTGTCGCCCATGTTAGCGAATAAAGACCGTAAAAATACAAACTGTGACTTGAAATTGAACAAACTATAAAAAACAGAGTTAATTTTAAGTAGAGCGATTGTCATTACGAAAACACGCGTATGCAAATATATTGAAAAAGTCACCACCAAAAACCGAAAGTTTTCAGATAAAAATTTTGATATTTTTCATATTTCTACTCAAAGCATAGATTATGAGTATTCGTTCCAACCGCCTCGCCGAGAAGTTTCTAACGAGTACCCATATTTTTGTTTAGGAGCAGAATTAAGAAAAATAGTGTATACACAAGTAAACCTCAGTTTTACTATATAAAAGTGGAGTTTATTGGGGTCAAAATTATATAGATATATTTTCGTGATGTTAAGTACATTTTTCAACCAATGACAGTTCCACGGGGGTGTGGGAATAAGTTATATATATATAAGGAGGAAAAGTAAAACATGTAAATATTTGATCAATCTATCGTCAGGCTAGGTTTATGTCTTTGGCTTGGCCCGCCTTGGTTCAACTATTGGTTTTCATTTACTCTGGCATACTGTAGAAGTAGCCATGAGTACTCGTCTTTGTTTATTATAGTGATTAATTTGATTTTTATGTTTTCGCTTTGATGCATTGACTGAGTTGAGAGCCTTTATGCGAACTGAATTTTTATGTATTTCTGTATTAAGAGTAGCATCGGGACCCAGGGTGAAGTTAGTTAGCTGTAAAAGTGCTTTAAACCCCACGGTGGTTTGCTCTTCTGACCGTTCTAAGGCGGTTGGTCCCCGGTGTTAGTCTTACTCTTTGTTGCTTTGTGGTTTGTTTTACGAGGCGAGTTGTTATATATCTTTCCGTGTGTCATTTTGTTCTTGTGTTTTTTAGTCCTTTTAGTATTGCGATCACCTCGCTTGGGGAAGAGAGAGCTAATCTTAGTGCTTTTCGTGCGTTTGTTCGGTTTGTGCTTGTTTGGATTTGTCGGTTTCCTCTTCCTCTTGGGGTCTGGGAAGGGATGCGGTTTGTGATTGTGGCACTCCCTGGACTTTTCTATTAACGTTTATTAGTAAGGATTCATTTTCCTTGAAGAGACAGCAGGCATAATTGTGATTTGTGTTTATAACTTCGAGTTGAGATTAAAAAAAAACATTGTAATTTTAGACGGTTGTGTCATTTAATAGCAAGTTTATAAAACTGTTCGATACGACTTTTCAATAATGTTAACTGCCAAGGGTTAATTGTATATCTCCTCAAAAGGTTTTGATTTGACTAAGAAATCTTAAACGGCCTGAAATATCTGTTATCAGAGTCAGAGAGTTCCTGACTGTCAAACAGAAGTACATTTAAGAACGGCCGATACATAGGTGTTACTCTATTAACGTGTTTTTATCGTGTGCAAGGCATGAAAATTGTTGAGTATCTTCACAGACGCACATAGGATTGTCGATGGTATTTTGTTAGGAAATGTGAGTATTTAGAGAACTATATTTCATTCTAAGTTGAACATGATAAATTTTGTCAAGTTCCTTACCATCTAATTCGACATTTGACACTCATACACATATGTAACTGTTACGTATGTGTATAGCTGCATGCATATGTAACACATCTGTTACGTATTTGTATATGTGACGTATGCACACTCATAGGTGGGGTTTGGCTCGCGAAGGCTGTGCATGCCCTGGGTATCTTCATTGATATTTTTTACCTTGTAATAACAAATATCAATAACCAAAAAAAAAGTTGTCTGCCAAACGTTTCCAGCATAAATGACAAGGTTAACTTATTTTCAACTGTAAGTATAAAAGTCGGCCGGAGTATAGCATTTCCTACAATATTGCATGTGCGCCCAGCGAAGACTCAGATCAGCCTGCGCAGATGCGCAGGCTGATCTGATTGTTCGCTGGGCGCCTGGATATGTTTCGGATGCATGGCTGCTCACAGAGCATCCTGCGAAGACCCTGATCAGATTGCTGGGATGCGTAGGCTGATCTAAGTCTTCGCTGGGCATACATGCGATCTTAAAGGAAATGCTGTGCCCCGGCTCATATATTCACGGAGGATTGTTCTGGGCTTGCAGAGTATATATAGGGCAGGGTCACAAACTAATCCAGGCCATAGCAAAAGTCAAAATGCCCCTCTCCAAGAAGTTTATCTGTTAGGACAATTTTACCTGGCTTAATGAGCGCCCGACCATATCCTTTAGTCCGGACAGGGTTCCAGATATATATAAATAAATGTAGCCTTGTAAATATTTGAAACCCATGAGTTCAAACCCATATTCAAAACACATCACGAAAACACGCCTATATAGTTTTGACCGTATAAACCCACTTTTATATAGTAAAACTGGAATTTACAAGGGTATATATTTTTTTCTTATTTCTGCTCAAAAACATAGATTGTGGGTACTCGTTAGAAAACGCCTCGGTGAGGCAGTTTTAACCAGTAGCCACTATCTCTGTTTTGAGCAGAAATGTGAAACATATCAGAATGTTTTATCTGAAAATTGTCATTTTTTGGTGGTAAAATTTTCAATATATTTAAATAGGCGTGTTTTCGTGATGGTATAGTCAAACATTCGGTTGGGAATAATAATAAAATGATAAAGTCGAACTTCAACGGCTTGACATCTTCGGTACCATGGAAATTCGTTCGAGTCATGGGTAGTTTGATTCACTGAAGGTTAATCATGGTTCCCGATCACAAATATGGATAATTTAGAATTGTCTTTCCTACCTCTCTATTCAATAATACATGTAGTATGCTGTGTACTCATTAGACTCGCCTCGATGAGGTGATTTAAATTACGCACAACATATACGCTCATGATAAAATAAGAAAATATCACTAAAATATCCCCAAGTATTTGTTTTCTAAAGTTTTTTGAAGAAATTCCTACGGACAGAAAAACAAGTTCTAATCAGCCACGGTAAACGAGTCATCGTTGTTAAGTCGTTTAAGTTTTACTGTAGTTTAATCCGCCTTTCATTTTTTTTTTTTTTTTTTTTACATTCAAACAAAAACTTTAATTTAAGGTGGGCCATGAAAGTGGTCGTACATTTAATTTTATTGAGAAATGTAAAACAGTATGGATTACTCTTCCAGCTTCAAGAAGTTACGATCAAAATGTATATTGTCCCTTGTATCTTTTCTCATTTACCACTGTAACTATTATGGAACGTATGGTTATGTCTGTTATATGGATATCGATTCGGAAATTTCCGGAGTATTACGGCAAACCTACTTATTGTTGCAACTGTTTATTAACCCATTTACGCCTATAGTGTCCTATACAAGGGACATATGCAAACAGTGCAGACCCAGATCAGAAGCCGCAGAACGCGGCGTCTGATCTGGATCTACACTGCTTGCTTTAAGCTCAGAAATTTCTACAAAATACGCTCAATAATAAAACCTAATCAGACACCCCTTATATAGGAAATGGACCTGTCCAAAGACTTAAGGTAGAAGAGTCCATTCGGGATGAATGGATTAATACGACATTTAACACATACAAAAGTTTCATTCTTGTGAGGATAAAACAGTAAATGACCATAAAGAGATACAATCCTGGAGCATATCATACTAATGACATTAAAACATAAAACATATGAGCCACGAATCACGATTTGGGAACAGCTACCTTAAGACACTGTGTATATTCGAATGTCCTGCATATTTTGCACAGCGTCAGTTATATAGTCAGTTTACAGTATTGGGGTATTCTGTAAATGCACAGTGAAGACCCCGATCAAAATGTATAGGCTGACCCGGGCCTTTGTTGTTCGCATATGCCATGCGTTTTTTTTTCTCCCTTTGCAGCTTGAGATCTCCTCTGAGTTGCTTTATGCATTATACCGCAAGGCATAATTCTATACTTACACGTCAGTAGTGTATTTCCGTACTTACATTAAGTATTCGGACACCGAACTTACCATACTTTCCCTAGAATTTGGACAAGTTCATTTGACTACATACTGTTGTGTCAACAAACTGTTTATAAGTGACAAATAGTGTACATGTAGCCCCTTATCAGACGTCGCGTTTTGCGACGTCTTATGCATGTCTACACTGTTTGCTCAGGCCTGACTGTTCGAATATGAAGAGTGAATACGGTAAAATATCAAAGCTGGTGTTGTCCATTCTTAAAATGCACTCACTTGCAAATGTACTGTAAAGTACTTTAAAGCGCACTGTTGTACTTTGGGAAATATCGGAATAATTCCAGAGGCGTAAAACTAAAATAGACAGCTAGGTTCCATCCCTTGAGAATTACAACTAATATTACCATGACATTTATTCTGACATTAAACAATCAAAATGAAATTCAGCGCGTGAATTTAATTTTCTGGGGTTGATTGACAGACAAATTTTCAAATAATGACAAATGTGCCACAACGTCAGAAAACGTACCTTCGGACAAGTGTTCCCAGTGAAGATTCAGATCAGCCTGGGTATTCGCGCAATCTGATCAGAATCTTTCCTGGGTACCTTTTGTAGCCCAATCATGCAAAGTGTTATTCATGCGGACAATGAAGACTGATCGAACTGTGCGCATGCGCAGGCTGAAATGAGTCCTTATTGGACGCTCATGTAAGAAGGCACGTCGTTTAACGCTGGGTTACAAATGACAATAACATTTTACACCTTAACCCATTGTAGACTGAATGAACGTCCCCACTCTATATATTGGAAGAGTCCAATCTCAATTTTAGCTAGGTGAGGCTATGAGAGTTAGCTATTCCTAGAGAAAAATGGCTGAAGTATTTGCAAACAGTGAAGACCCTGATCAGACGCCGCGTTCTGCGGCGTCTGATCTGGGTCTGCACTGTTTGCCAAATTAAGGGTATCCCAACTACAATGGGTTAATAGACCTCTTCGACAGGTACTCTCAGCGCACTTGAAAAGTAAGTGCAAATGGGTATCGTTGTATATCTTAGTGGGCGGTCTTTTAAGTTCATTCCTCTACATTTCTATTCAGAAACTTAAAATTCCCGCTGAGTAACTTATTCAATGTTGTATATCAATTTAGCCAGCGCACGACAAAACCTTAAATACGACTTGTGCGACCAGCGAAGACTCAGATCGGAGTCTTTGCTGATCTCATGTGCCTTCTACAGCCTCCAAGCTATCCAAAGAGGTATAAATGAGACCCCTTGCCGTACTGGGTGGATGTACAGGCTTATCTGGGTCTTTGCTAGTCCCACAGGTCTTATTGCAGGTTTATTCGTTCGCTGGCTCAATTCGAAGCTTATACAGCTGTTTACGAATGTGCACTTTTGGTATGCTGTCACTTACTTCTCAAAGTGAGAAGCTGAAAAAGAATAAGAAAGCTAAATGGTTTACCACAGATATCAGGAATCAGGAAAATATGAAAACTTTCTCCTTTCCCTTTAATTGGACAGGTCTTGTTAAGAAAGCAAACTATGGTAGACACCTTTTATTTTTTATCACTGAATATTCATTTGAGTATGGGCCTCTGACAACAGTAATGTAAAATTGTTTTACAAGTGTTTTAAGCTGATGGAAAATAAAGGTTTATATCTGAGGTTTAAGTAGCCGCATTATTCTTATCACAGTGGACTTCGAATGAATTATCGTTATTGTTACTGAAAACAAATTTTCTAAGAGCAATGCATTCATATCATAACTTTGAATAAAATTGTCCGCTTTTGATAAAGAAATTCACAAAAAAAAAAAAATCGATTTTTTATAAAGTAATATACCCCGCGAGCCTCACCTAATCCTTTGTAGGCATTTGTATAATATGCATATTTTGTAATACATATGTAAATGGCTACCTAGAGCTAAAGATGGGGGAATGATACCCTAGTAAAATACGATTTATTGCTCTCAGTGTAGTAGTTATAAGCCTGGGAATAATAAAAAAAAAATAAAATGAAATGCATAAACTGTTATGTCCTGGCATATTAATTTGTATACGCACAATTATTAAAATAGCCACCTTCCTGCCTTTTGTTACAGTAATACATTTTTTCACTCATTATAGAGTCTGATCATAAATAGGATCATTTGGAAGACAGTTGTATACTAAAATATAACTGTGTATATATTGTATAGATAGCCTATGAAGTGGAACCACAGGTAAATTTTGAATACAACAAATAAGTAGTCAGATGTATGTCTTTTTATCTTACTGTGACAAACGTTACCTAGGAGCTAAAATATTAGTATCACATGTACGTGTTATCTGATAAGACTCCAAACATAAACAGTGCATGGAAATAAAAAGAAGTCAAAATATAGTAATATTTATCTGTATGATAACAAATTAAACTGGACCCTCTCGTTACAAAAAAAAATATAAATAAATTTTCCACACAGGAAAATCCAGTCAACAAACACCGACTTCCTGAGGTACGGTAAGAAGAAAAGGTGATGAATAAAATGACAAGAAACAACGCACAACTGCAAAAGCCGACGCACTAAGAAGAACTGCAACACATCACGAAAACACGCCTATATTATTTTGACCTCCTTAATCCCCCACTTTTATACAGTTTAACCTGGGTTTACAGGTGAATACATTATTTTTCTTATTTTGCTCAAAAAAAATCATATTGTGGGTACTCGTTAGAACCGCCTCGCTTTTGAGCAGGAATATGAAAAATATCAGATTTATTTGTTTGAAAATTTTCCTTTTTTTTTTATTGTAAATTTTTCAATATATTTGAATAGGCGTATTTTCGTAAAGAAGGGAACAGCCTTATAAAGACCTGCACAAAGAGCTATGAGTCGCCCTTACAAGTTTTACTCGATCGATATAAACTTTGCTCCATATTCTGATGCAGCTCAAAATTACAATTACAGTCGAGTCTCATTATCTCGAACCCAAGGGACTCTCTGAAATACTTCGTGATATCCGTACCTCAACGTGTCAGATTTGCAGAATTGATGAATTGAGGGAGACATTGTCCGGTTTTCCACAATATTTTGCAAGCTGTTGTTATATTTTCATGTATAAAGAAAGACTATATGTTCACTTCGAGATAAGCGTAAATTAAGATAAGCAAAGTCGAGATAAGTAGAGTCGACTGTATGTGTTCAGTCCGCGTAAGGCCGCTAACGCATCCGTGAAACACCACAGCAAAACATAAATAAGCTAGGTAATTGAACAATAACATTCTAACGTTAACCTTACAAATCTGCCTATTTCATTGGGTGTTATCTCAGCTTCTCTCCTGGTTATTCTGTAGCAGTATAAACATTGAAGTGCCTCAATGAAACCCGATGTTTTTTTTTCTTTTATGTGTTCGTTGTTTCCAAGAGAAACCTTTATAGATTTTACTTTACTTCACTGCAGCGTTGTTAATTGCCGAGTGGCGACCGTAAAAGTCTGCACGTACAAGTGCAGTCTTTATTTCTGTTTGCCTTAGGACAAATGGGCACGTTCTTGCATCTCGGAACATATAGTTCCGCTTAAGCCGGTCCTAAGAGAAGGAAAGGGGCGTATGCAGCCCGTCAACCATAGTTTTCTCATATGAAGAGTCTCAATGAAACCGAGACTCCGCATTTCGTTAGTTTATGTGTTTGTTGTTTCCAAGGGCAACATTTATTGTGTTATTTCGTGATTTACATTGATGCTTTACTGATGAATATAAACCATACGCCGACTGCTCAAGTCAGATTGATACAGGAACTATCTAATGGCGATATTCATAGTAATCCTTTAGTATGAAGGGTTTTAGGTGTTTACATGGCTTCAATACTGTACGGTACGGTTAACCATTCTATTTATAGAAACAATCTCCAATTTTGCATATAATACAATGACCTGACTTCGACCTAAAGAAATTTTATTTGAAGTGCCATTCCAGATCTTTCAATTGCCTTCCTTGAAACCTGTCACGCGTTTATTTCGGCTTGTTTTTTTTTTTTTTTTTTCTAAGCAAATTGGTTTGATATGCTGAAATCCATAAAATATTCAGATAATTCCAAATAATCGCTTTTATGTTTCAGGATAATGTCAAAATATAATGAAATGAGGCGATTACTTTAAAAGGCTTTAATGCGGGCTATCCGTGATTGAATGCGAAGATTTAAACAGCTATTATTTACTAAACAAATTGAGGCAGAAGATACATGTAAACGTCCTTATTTTTTTTTTTTTTTTTTTTTTTTTGTTTTTTTTTTTTTTTTTTTATTTGTTTGTTTGTTTGCAACGAAAACACATATGGTTCATCAACATGTAAACATTTAGCCTAAGGACCGACCCTCCGTCGTTGTTCGATTCATTGCTGTTTAAGTCTCAAACTTGCACCGTCAGATATTGAATAAAAATCGTTAAGTGTCCTAAATACTCACATTACGAAAACACACCTATTCAAATATATATAGAAATTTCATCTCCAAAATATGAAAATGTTCTGTTAAAAATTCTGATATTTTTCAAATTTCTGCTCAAAACATAGATTGTGGGTTCTCGTTAGAACAGCCTCGTCGAGGCGGTTTTAACGAGTACCCACAATCTATGTTTTAGCAGAAATAAGAAAATTAATCTATACCCCCGTAAACCTCAGTTGTATTGTATAGAAGTGGTACTTAAGGGGGTCAAAATTATATAGGTATGTTTTCGTGATGATACTCAGGCATCTTAACTCTTTACCACACTTATCTTAAAAATGAACAAAAATATTAAGTGAATATACCCAGAAAATACACTAATCAGGAAGCGCGCTGCCCTTCGGAAGCACTAAAACAACGAGACGTGGGAACAAAAAAGGACAAAAGAAACATTACATGTGAAACAACAGATGCACAAACACACAAAGAACTACAACAGAGATATCACCTTTGAACGACCAGTAGAAAAAAACCAATCGGGCAGCTTTTACCAGTTTTGCTCACGTGCCTTATCAGCCTTAATTCTGATGCAGTTCCAAATAACAAATACAGTCGAACTTCAATGGCTCAAACATCTTTGGGATCATAGAAAATTGTTCGAGACATGGTTAGTTCGAGCCACTGAGGGTTAATCATGGTGCCAGGTCAGGAAGCAAATAGCGATAATTTAGGAATTTCTTCTCGATTTTCTACACAATAATTGTATGTTGAGTGTACTTATTAGAATCGCCTCGATGAGGCGATTCTAATGAGTACACACAACATACAATTCTATGTTAAAATAAGACAAAAAAATCCCTAAATATTTGTTTTCTTGAGCTATTGGAAGGATTTTGTAGGGACTAAAAACCGAGTTCGAATCATCCACGGTAAACGAGCCATCCGGGCTCGAGCCATTGAGGTTATACTGTATATGTTCGGTCCGCGTAGGGGTTCTCTACGTCTCTATGAAACATCATAGTTAAACTTATATAATAAAAAAAGTAAGAGAAAAGTCCAGGGAGTGCCACAATCACAAACCTCAGCCCTTCCCAGACCCCAAGAAACACCGTAAACACCTATCGTCGTGCACTTAAAGGGTTGAGCATAGTTGGCATGTTTATCTAACGATCTTCTGGTGTTTCTAACATGAAGTGACGGATTTCAAAAAAGTCTCTATCCAGATTAAATTACTTGTAGGAGCCGTTGCATCTGGGTCTTAACATTTTACACATGCATTTTTCTCAGAATTTTCTGGGTAAATATCGTTCTTTAGACATTTTTCTAATAATCAGTACAACGACCAGCATGGAAATTGTGTACAAAGTACTGTATTAATCAAAACATAAACAACCGTCAATCTTAACTCCAATAGAAGATTATTTGCATTAAGGACTAAAACCCTGCTGTGGCAGGTTTAGATAAAATAATGAAAACATATAATACTATATAAAATTTGTACTGGGATATGTAGCTCAGGCTATATAAAACGAAAAAAAATTCTCTTGCATATTATGTAAAATAATTTTCTTTTCAAAATGCCAGATTATTTGTGATCATTGGCATTCCAGTTAAGTAAATAAGAGAACTCAATTACTGATACAAGCAGATCCACATGAAAACTCCTAACATCAAACAGAAAGACAGAAAAATACAATAAAGCGGCCAATGAACAGACGGCAAGCTGAACTGGCAACTACTCGTATTTCCCAAAAAAATATGAGAATTGTTTTACCAAAACGTAACTGAATATATATATACACCAACTTATATAAATTATCAAAAGAAAAACATGAGAAAGTGAAACACTATATAACACTTAACAAAAAGTACCGCAATTAAAGTGCCGCTTTGGAACGGTAAGTAATGAATTACTCGTGTGTGTGTGTGTGTGTGTGTGTGTGTGTGTGTGTGTGTGTGTGTGTGTGTGTGTGGAGTGGGGCTTAAGTTAGCTCTACGGGATCTCAAACCCCGCCCTCAGCTTCAGATTATATTTTGGCAGATTATATTTCATTTCCTTTGGAATCATTGGGCCCATTATGGTACTTTTAAAAATAGAGTTCTGCTTATGTATACGCTAGAGGGGTGGTGTTGCAGACTTCGTTGCTGCTTTTGAAGAGTCTCAGTAAAACCGAGACTCCCATTTTCTGATCTGTAGTGTGTTCTTTGGTTCCAAAGGCAATCTTTTTTTACGTTTATTCAATAGTAGTAAAGACATATATTTGTTTGATTCGTGCTGAGGTTTTTTAAGTCATCCATGAAACACCGCAGGCTATACATAAGTCACAGATAAAGGTTTTCATGAAGTAAAGATGAGGACTCAACAGAAACCATGTTTTGAGACATTTGGAAATCCCTGGATTATAAACAACAGCACTGGAAAAAAGGTAATAGAAAAGTCCAGGGAGTGCCACAATCACAAACCGCAGCCCTTCCCAGACCCCAAGAGGAAGAGGAAGCCGACACATCTAAACAAGCACAAACCGAACAAACGTACGAAAAGCACTAAGATTACTAAAAGGACTGAAAAATACAAGAACAAAATGACACACGGAAAGACATACAACAAATCGCCTCGTAGAATAAACCACAAAGCAACAAAGAGTAAGACTAACACCGGGACCACCGCCTTAGAACGGTCGGTAGAGGAAACCGCCGGGGAAATACTGGAACAAAAAAAAAAAAAAAAAAAAAAAAACAATCAGTTGAACCCCAGTGAGCCGAGAAACAGACATTAAAAGTTCCGGCCCAGACCGGAACAGTTTTTAAGTCGGGGCCATCAAAGAGCATGAACCATGACCCACCAACGTGCAATTAAAGAGGTAAGCAAAGAGGTAAACCATAATTGGTTGGAGACTGTTTTATGACATCAAAGTTATATGGATTTTTTTTAGTTTGCTAGCCACTTTAAGGTACAAAACGATATGCAAACCTAGACATTTTTATCAAGATTATTAAGATTCATACGCTCTAGTGGTCGAGACGGAAAGAGGGTTTCTTATTGTTTAAGCATCATTGAACTCTATGTCCGGCTTATTCTTCTAAAGCCAACTCAATCCTAGGATTAAGTTGGCTTTAGAAGAATAAGCCGAATATGGAATTTTATATTTTACAGCAGTTCGCTGTGGAATTCTGTCGGTTCTATTTTCTCTTTCATGTGGTAATCGGATTATGTATTCCATGTCATTGCAGGCATATTCGTGTCTCCGATCAACCACAACATGGTTTTCTTCCCTGCGGCTACTAAGTTATTAATGCTCCGACCAGGGAAGGAGAGGGCTAACACAAAAAACAAAACCAAACACGCGCAAATCGAACAAACGTACAAAAAGCAACAAGATTAACTCTCTCTTCCCCAAGCGAGGTAATCGTAATGCTAAAAGGACTGAAAAAAAAAACACACACAAGAAAAAATATAACACAAGGCAATACTTACAACAAATCGCCTTGATGAATGAACCTAGAAACAAACAGTAAGATTAACAATGGGGCCATCGCCTTAAAACAGTCAGTGGAAAAAACACCGGGGTTGGAGAGGGGCGGGGGGGGGGGGGGAGGAGCTAGCCATCTTCACCCTGGGTCCCGATGCTACTCTTAATACAGAAATACATAAAAAAAAAAGGCTCACAACACAGTCAATGCATCAAAAAATGTAAGAGAAAAGTCCAGGGAGTGCCACATTCATAAGCAGCAGCCCATCCCTGACACAAAGAGGAGGAGGAAACAGACAAAACCAAACAACCGCAAATCGAACAAACGTAAACTGATGATAATTTAAAAGAGGATTTTACAACACGGTACTCTTTTTGCAACAGATTTAGCTGTTTTGAGGGGGTAAAAATGGCCAAAAATGCATGCATTTTTTTAACTTCTGCCAAACAGAAGTAAAATATATGCTATATTGTAGGTTTTAAAAGGTGTATGTTTTTGCATAGAGGTAAAATATATGCAATATTTAGGGTTTTAAAGGTATATATGTTTGCATAAGGAGTGGTACACGTACCACCCCTGTTGATAATTCAAATACAGTTTACTCTCATAAGGACTGTTTTACAACTGGATAGCATCCCAAGCTTTCTTCTTGCTTTGACAGGGGTGGTACATGTACCACTCCAGACCCTAAATCCAACCGTCGCATTGTCCCATAGATATATTTACCACAAAAAAAAAAATGAAAATAGTGATTTTAGACTCTTCTCTGGAAGTGGTACAGTACCACTCTCTGGGATCTTTTTTCTGATTGTTGTTATTGTAACAGTTGTTATCTCACTACCGATAATTTTTCGGTTCTTAACAGCAAGTGGTACACGTACCACTCCAGACCATAAATCCATTGTTTCTCAAACCCATAGGCATATTTACCATAACTTTGAAGATAAATATTGTTTTAGACTTCATTCAAAGTGGTACGTGTACCACTCCCTGGATTTTGACCTCTTATGATTGTTGTTATTGTAAAAGTTATCTTATTTCAGATAATCTTTTGGTTTCCTCGATGACAAGGAGTGGTACACATGCCACTCTAGACCAGAAATTCATCGGCTTCTCTGCCCCATAGAAATGTTTACCATCAATTTGAAAATATTGATTTTAAGACCCTTCTCTTAAAGTGGTACACGTACCACTCTCTGGATTGTGACCTTTTCTCCGATTGTTGTTATTGTAACAGTTGTTATCTCCACTACGATAATATTTCGGTTCTTAACAGCAAGTGGTACACGTACCACTCCAGACCATAAATCCATTGTTTCTCAAACCCATTGGAATATTAACTATAGCTTTAAAAATAAATATTTTTAGATTTCTTTCAAAGTGGTACGTGTACCACTCCCTGGATTTTGACCACTTGAGATTGTTGTCATTGTAAAAGTTGTTAATCTTATTTCAGATAATCTTTTGATTTCCTCAGTGACAAGAGTGGTACACGTACCACTCTGGACCAGATATTTAGCTGCGTCCTTGCCCAATAGAAATATTAATCATAATACTTCGTTTTACTGGTAGTAAGGGCCCCAAATAAGAAGTCAACCTTATGAAATACGCGACGAGAGGGGAACAGCTCAGCCGGAGCAGCCACGGAGTTTTATGCAGGGCTGTGCTGCTCTCTGTTAAAATATACACACCAAGACTTATCCGGGCCTGTGCGGTTCACTGTTAGAAAGTGCACATCCTATATGCTGTTCGCTGTTTGAATGTCTTTGTCCGCATAGTGTTTGCCGGGCCTGCACTGTTCGCTGTTGGAATATTCAAGGACCATTCTATATGTAGCACCAAACGTAAACTCAGATGTGACGTGCAGGCTCATGTAAGGCTACGATGGTCGCGTATCATAAGGCTGTTTTATTATGTGGTTTTTCGTTATAGGCAGATTTTTAAAACTGCATGCCTGTCCTAAGTTCAGTTAAATTCACTTGATTTGAGGGGAATAAATTAGATAAAAAATATAAGTAATCCATAGTCCAATATCCATTAAAACACATTCGTTGTTCACAAATTTCTAAAATTATAATTCGCTGTCAATAAAACTGTCGCTGTCCAGAATTCTGTTAATCCCCCAGTTAAGCTTAAGTTGACCACCTGCGGAGTACACTTATGTAACCTAGGCCATGTGTATTTCTTTGATATGTCAAATCCTCACGACAATGTATACGCGTAAAAAAGAACTTGTGCAGAAATAAGATGTTGTTACCGTATTTACCCTAAGTGTCTGGACACTTCAACTCCTTTAAATACTTATTCTGAAATTTTAATAAGTACAATTTTCTACCCAGTGTGCTGTCTAAAAATTTCTCGATGGGTGGCAAACAGTGTAGACCTAATGAGACGCCGCGTTATGCTTGTCTGTCCGAATGCACACGGTAAAAGGGTAATTATGTAGTAAGACATATTTCGGCCCAGAAATATTTTGTAAATAGACTGTAATGCGAATTAAGGTTAACTTGTGAAATTATTTATTTGGGTCACGTTGCACAGTCTAATCAGAGTACTTGTCGTTCGCTTGCATACCTTTTGTGCACAGAAGAATCAACTAGTGAATAATTGCCATAATCACTGTCACTATAACAATTGCTATAAATTCCATTTTACCTGACTCGACTCAAATAGTTAAGAACATAGATGATTTTATTGTTTACGCATATATTAATGCCTCAATGCTATTATCATTGCTATCATTAGCCAGAATGTCATCGGCATATTGCGTCCAAAGTAGACTCGACCAGACTTTGCTGTATCAACATTATATATACTCAATTCACAATGCAGAAATCTGGGATAATTTAATAGACTGCAAATTGATTTTTCCCTAGGCAACAGGATTTGACATTTCACAATCTTTTATTCTGTGAAAAATTTGAAAATGTTTCAAAATGTCGTCTGCTGAAAAATTTACCCAGCGTGCTAAGCGTTAACTGAGCATACGCAGGGTATTATAATATATACATATTTTATTCGGGTGTAAAGTCAACTTCAACAATCCATCAGTCACGGTGTCTGGATGTGGCAAGTATCTCAGTGCTCACTTTTAGTGTATTGCCTCGCTGAATATCACGCCACAGACACTTGGCAAGATATTCCACCCAGTCACATTATACTGATACTGAGCTGACCACTCCAGGTTCCAAGATCTTTACTAAATATTCGGCTTCAAGCGAAAGAGCAGCTTGCACAATTTTTAAAGTCTTTAGTATGACGGTCGGGGATCAAGCCGCAACCTCCCGGTCACAAAGCGGATACTGTGATATAACAAAGGCCATGTGGTTTGTCTTAGCTCTGTCAAAGTTGAGTAGACAAAATGGAAAATGAGGCGAATTTCAGTATACACGAGATCAGGTATATGTGAAATGGGACAAAATATAGGCGGTATTTGATCAAGGCGAAGCAAGAAGACTAACACTATATTTGACACCAAAACTGGTTATTTTTTTCTGGATTGAAATATACCTAAAACAATATTGTGAATAATAGCATCTTGCGAATGATAAGAGTCCACGCAAGGAAGTGTACATTTTTAATCACAGCGGATTATAATGTGTGTGTGTGTGTGTGTGTGTGTGTGTGTGTTCTAAAATACAAGTGGTTTGATAAAGAGTAGTGTATACTTATTTATAATAGCATATTACATAAGGTTGTTTTATTGTTGTAAGGACACATTATTTGCAGTCTTTTGTTAATAGCCAATATTAAGGCCACAAGCATACTGTCAGGGAACAGTTATCGAACAGACCCTGATCATAAAAAGCGCGAAAGGAAGGGTGATGAGAATCTTCGATTTTTTACACATGACATAGTGATTATACATTATAACTTTTCAAGTATATCTTGGCTGGATAATGATGGCAATAATAATAGCCTAGAGGCATTTATATATATTGTGAACAATAAAATCAACACTGTTCTTAATTATCATTTGTGTCGAGTCACGTAAAATGGAATTTAAAGTAATTGTTACAGTGACAGTGATTATGACAATTATTCACTAGTTGGTTTTTCTATGAACAAAAGGTTAAAAAAGCAAACAACAAATACTCTGATCAGACAGCTCAAGTGACCCAAAGAAACAATTCTAAATTCATTTATATACTAAAATATTTATGGACTGAAATATTGTGAATACCCTATCTACAATAGGCATTCGGACAGACAGATAAACGCCGCTTAAACGCTGCCTTTCATCAGGGTCTGCATTGTTTGCAACACATCCAGCAAGTTTTAGACACTTTATCAGGTGGTAAATTGTACTTGTTCAAATTTTAGAACAATTATGGTAAAGGGTAAATACGGTAACAGCAGCTTCTATCTATTTTTATACAAGTAACGGATGGTTAATGCAATGAAAGAACGTGTACCTATTTTATTTGTTTTTACATGTATGCATTGTCGTGAGGATGACACAGATCTGAGAAAAACACATGGATCCCGGTTACATAATTGTACCCCGCAGGTAGTCAATTTAAGCGTAACTGATGGATTAACAGAATTCTGGACAGCGACAGATTTTTTGACAGCGGATTATAATTTAAAAATATGTAAACAACAAATGTGTTTTCATAGATATCGGACTGCGGATTATTTATATATATATATATATATATATTTGTTTTCAAATCTAATTTTATTATTATTATTATTTTCAAAATCTAATTTTATTTCGAAATATCAAAATAGAAATGAAGATATGCTTGTGGTTAAAAACATCTGCTTATTGTGAAATTTAGCAGATAAATGTCTACTTATTATTAACAATAACAATACAACATTATTATAAGCGACCTACGTAGTCTTACATCAGCCTGCACCTCCACAAAGTCTGATCTGAGTTAACATTGTGCGCTATATACAAAATGTGCCAGCAAACAGCGCAGGTCCGACAAAGACTCTGCGGACAAGTGCATTCAAACAGCGAGCAGCACAGGTCTTGTTAAGACGTCTCTGCGCATATTCTAAAAGCGAACATCACGTACGGGCCCTGATAAGAATGCACGAGATCGTACATTCTAGTAGCGAACAACAAAGGCCCTGATCCGTGCCTTTTGACAGATCCATTTTAAATTTAAGGGGTGTCAGACTTTTTTCGTAAGTTATTAAAACTTCCTGTACACAAAGTAAACAATGGTGACCCTGATCAGATTCCGCGTTCTACATTTGATCTGGATCTAGAGTAATCAGATTCATTTTTGTCCTGGGCTTGGCTTGCGGAGCCGCAAAGGTCAAAGTAATCATATCAAATTTTAACTCAAGTGACAGCATTTACAAAAAATACCGGTGTAAAAATTAAAAAATGCAAAGTATCGTTTGCAAGGCATTCAGCGGTTTATAAAGATGAACGGATAGATAGATAGATAGATAGATAGATAGATAGATAGATAGATAGATAGATAGATAGATAGATAGGTAGGTAGGGGTAGGTAGGTAGGTAGGTAGGTAGGTAGATAGTCTTTCATCCTTGATTTAATTGATTAAAGTATTAATGAAATCCGGCAATCATTATTGATGTGCATGAATATTTTTATACCTGGTTATCAAGGTGAGAAAACTCGGCCTAATTGTAGGTAGTCTGTAATCCTTAATGATGATCCAGGTAGTGAATGTGAATATTTTTTTGCTGCAAAAAAAAGTTATGAACTTCATCGCGAAAATATGGAGTCAGTCTAAGCTCCGGATAAGGAAACTATTTTCTTATTTTTTTTTTCATGAAAATATATAATGTGTAGAAGCACCTCTACGAGATACTCATAAATTTTGTTTTCATTGAGAAACAAGATCAGTTTTTGCCTTATCTGGAGTCATGAAACCTTATCACATAATGCGAACAGTGAAGGTCTAGATCTGCCTGCGCATCCCCGCTGTAGGCTTTTGTCCAGTACACTGTAATAAATGTAAACAATTAGATTTTCTGATCGCATTTGCGGATGACCAGGTTTATCTGTGACTTCGCTGATTGAGTATGCGCTATGACCCTGAAATGAACTGCTGCGCGACTTAAGAAAATGGTGCGCTGTCTGATCAGGCCTTTTTATATCCAGCATACATTGATTGATACTGCAATCAAACTCCAATCAGACTGTGTCGAGCATTTATTGGTGTAAAGTGCTAATAAAACTTGACATTTCATATAAATTGTCTGCTAGATGGCCGATTCACATGGAATGTCAAGTCTTATTTTCTCTCGAAAGATAATTGTAACGCGTGATATATAACAAAGGATATCTAAGACAAACACAGAATTCTTATTGACGAAAAGGGAAAGCCGTGATCTGTTGCATGAAGTATCAAATATTTTAGGGAGTGGGGGACGGGGGACAAATTGGGTGGGGGATATATTTCAAAATGACGTCTGCTGGAATTTTGCACAGTGTGTAAAGCGTTAATTGACAACTGGCGGGGTTCTATTATTTAACTGAGGTCGAGTGGTTTTGTCTTAGAACGGTCAAAATAGAGTTGATAAAATAACAAAAATAAAATAATAATAATAAGAATAAAATAAAGCTGCCAAAAGAGATGACAGATCCCTCGACCGAATCACTACTTCTACATTTGATGTGACTGTATATGTCAAGATATCATAAAATATTGAAACAACGCAAAGTTAAAGATGCAAAGATAGTACGAATGTGGCAAAATTAATAAGTAAAAACAATTATAGGTGCACTGTAAATGATTTTACTTTTGCATGTTCTTTATTCAATTTTTTGCAAAAATAATCTGTTAGTGACTTTTGATGTGATAACTTAATATTATCTGCACAGGACATACATTATTTCCAAATACCTCAAATTTGTGAGTCTACATATTCACAAAAAATAGCCAGGATAAATGTCTTGTAAAGTTATCTGCTGTCTGTTTATTAGGGTAAAACTGTCACAGAGCAAAAGTTGTCCTTCTTGCACGCGACACTCCTACTTGACCTTGTTTGTTTGTGTTGAGGTTTTACGGACCAGTCAACCCAATGGGGTCATGTCGAGCGCGGTCAGTTTACTTAACCACACGTTTACTGGGCAGGCTTAGTCCTCTAAGCGGTTAACCAGTATTGTGCACATTCTTTCGCCAGAAACTGACAACTGCCCTTCTTGAATCAGCGGAAGGGTGAGAATGACCGTAGAAAATATTTCATGATCAATCTCCACGAAAGAATGTTGCCGACCTCGGCGGGGGTTGAACCCGCGACCTCCTAGTCTCCAGTCGGACGGCGCATCCAACTGAGCCACCGAGGACCTATTATGTCCCTACTAAATATTGTCAACTCAAACAGATGGGAGTTATGGCCTGCACAAGATATCGGTTTCACGGGAGATTATTATATAATGGAGAAAGTTCTCTTGCACGCGACACACTACTGGTCCTTATCTATGCCTCTGTCAAATATTATCAAAACATTGGAAACCATTTGGAAGTTATGGAGCGCACAACAATTCGACTAAGAAATTCGTTTAGGGGAGATAACTAGATAAAGAACAAGGGAAGCGTTATTCTTCTTGTGTATGGCATCTACCCAATATATTTGAATTACCTCAGACAATATGGAAGTTATGGTCTGCACAAGGATTCGGCTTCACGGGACATAAGTATATAACGAAGAAAGTGAGAGTTGTCTCTCTTGCCGGCGACACGCCCAAGAGGCAGATGACTTTATGGTCTGGAGTGGTACGTGTACCACTTTCAGTCAAAGAAACCCAAAGAAGAACTGAAGTGTAGATAACTGTTACAATAACTACTGGTTAAATCAAAAGAAGTCTATATCAGTCGAGTGGTACATGTACCACTTTGAGAAAAGAGTCTTAAATCAATATGTTAAAATTTATGAATAATATTTCTATGGGGCAAAGAAGCAGAATTTCTGGTCTAGAGTGGTACGTGTACCTCTCCATGTCATTGAGGAAACCAAACGATTATCTGAAATAAGATAACAACTTTTACAATAACATAATTCCCAAGAGGTCAAAATCTAGGGAATGGTACACGTACCACCTTGAATGAAGTCTAAAAACATATTTTTCAAAGTTATGGTAAACATGCCTATGGGTTTGAGAGAAAATTGATATATGGTCTGGAGTGGTACGTGTACCACTTGCTGTTAAGAACCGAAAGATTATCGGTAGTGGAGGTAACAACTGTTACAATAAAAACAATCAGAAAAAAGGTCACAATCCAGAGAGTGGTACGTGTACCACTTTAAGAGAAGGGTCTTAAAATCAATATTTTCAAATTTATTGTAAATATTTCTATTGGGCAAAGAAGCAGATGAATTTCTGGTCTAGAGTGGAACGTGTACCACTCCTTGTCATTGAGGAAACAAAAGATTATCTGAAATAAGATAACTTTTACAATAACAACAATCTCAAGTGGTCAAAATCCAGGGAGTGGTACACGTACCACTTTGAAAGAAGTCTAAAAAAATATTTATATTTAAACTTATAGTAAATATTCCAATGGGTTTGAGAGACAATGGATTTATGGTCTGGAGTGGTACGTGTACCACTTGCTGTCAAGAACCGAAAGATTATCGGTAATGGAGGTAACAACTGTTACAATAACAACAATCAGAAAAAGGTCACAATCGTACGTGTACCACTTTAAGAGAAGGGTTTTTTTAAAATCAATATTTTCAAATTTATGGTAAATATTTCTATGGGGCAAAGAAGCAGATGAATTTCTGGTCTAGAGTGGTACGTGTACCACTCCTTGTCATTGAGGAAACAAACGATTATCTGAAATAAGATAACTTTTACAATAACAACAAATCTCAAGTGGTCAAAATCCAGGGAGTGGTACACGTACCACTCTGAAAGAAGTCTAAAAAATATTTATTTTCAAAGTTATGGTAAATATGCCTATGGGTTTGTGAAACAATGGATTTATGGTCTGGAGTGGTACCTGTACCACTTGCTGTTAAGAACCGAAAGAATATCGATACTGGAGATAACAACTGTTACAATAACAACAATCAGAAAAAACAGGTCACAATCTAGAGAGTGGTACGTGTACCACTTTAAGAGAAGGGTCTTAAAATCAATATTTTCAAATTTATGGTAAATATTTCTATGGAACAAAGAGACGGCGGATTTTGGACCTAAAGTGGTACGTGTACCACCCCTGTCAAAACAAGAAGAAAGCTTGGGATGTTATCCAGATGTTGTAAAACAGTCCTTATGAGCGTAAACTGTATTTGGATTATCATTAGGGGTGGTACATGTACCACTCCTTATGCAAAAATATATACCTTCAAAACCCTAAATATAGCATATATTTTACCTCTATGCAAAAACATACACCTTTTAAAACCTAAAATACAGCATATATTTTACCGCTGTTCGACGGAAGTAAAAAAATACATGCATTTTTGGCCATTTTTACCCCCTCAAAACAGCTAAATCTGTTGCAAAAAGAGTACCGTGTTGTAAAATCCTCTTTTAAATTATCAGCAGTTCGTACAAAAAGCACTAAGATTAGCTCTCTCTTCTCCAAGCGAGGTAATCGCAATGCTAAAAGGACTGAAAATGCAAGAACAAAATAACACAATGCAAGACTTAAAACAAATCGCCTCGTAGAACGAATCACAAAGCAATAAAGAGCAAGACTAACACAGGGATCACCGCCTTAGAACGGTCAGTAGAATAAACCAAAGCAAAAACATTAAAATCAAATTAATGATAAACAAAGATGAGTACTCATTGCTAATTCTACTGTGTGCCAGAGTAAATGAAAACCAATAGTTGAACTACAGCGGGCCAAGTCAAAGACATATCGCCAAGCCCCAACCCACTGATTAAATTTTTACGTAGAGGCCGTCAATTAGTCTGAGGCACGGACCGCCGTCGTACAATTAAAGAGAAAGCGTAGCCATCAAGAATGATTGGGTTTGTGACTGTGGCACTCCCTGGACTTTTCTCTAACATTTTTCTTGATAACTAGGCATGCAGTCTGTCGCTTAATATTAAGGATATAGCCAATTATTCTATAACGGTTTAATAGTTTTCTGAATTGCACCGAAAAGTTAGATTTTCCAACATGTTTTCTAAATCTGTATACTAAGTTACCATAAAATTCTGGTTCCGATATACCTTGTTGCAGAAGTGTTTTCAGACCGACGTTATATTTTTCTACCAAGGCACTGTGTCTGCAAAAAATTTCGAAAACGACTTACGAAGTTTAAACTAACGATAACACTGCCTAAGAAGTTTGGCAGTAAGAGCTTAATTACGACAGTTAAAGTCACTAAGATTTGAAGAAGCTCTGGCGAATCTAATCAAATGAGATATGTATACCCCATATGATGTATGCCGGGGACATCGCCATCCAGAAAAAAGGGAAATTGACTATATCAAAATCAAAATCGTCCCGTTTATCATAAATTTTGATAAGATAAAACTTGCTACTATGTGACACTATGCTATTATCAGACAATGACGACCACGCTGATCGGTAGAGAAAGTGACGCCATTGGCGTCGCAGCCGATTTACTGACGTCATAAGTAACCCGTCACTGGCGTCGATGTGACTCCCCCATTACCGACCTTTCGTCTGCTGTCCTTAGTGAGCAATGCATACACTGTTGACACCGTTGCTCGACATCAAAAGTAAAATGCAAGCTTCATTTCTTTCAAAAACAATCATAATTTAAAACATCGATTTTTTCATTAATAACATCTATAATGATGTCATCATCAGAATGTCATGAGGACATAACAAATTTTTGCCAATACCAGCAAAAGTTGTATCCTGTTGAAATCATATAATTTACAATATTTCAATAAGTTATACTCCAGGGAAGATAACTCGATAACCAAAATTCACACAATAAGAATGATCGAAAATCTGTCTGCCCAGATCAAATGCTCCGTCTTCTTACAAGGGCCATGGGCATTGGGAGTCCAGCTACATACACCTTAAACGGGCCACGGGAATTTGGAGTCCAGGTAAATACCTTTCATACGGGCCATGAAACTTTAAAATCCAGCTATATACACGTTATACGGGCCTTATAGGAATAGAAAGCTCAGCTACATACACCTTATAGGTATCGAGAGTCCAGCTAAATACACCTTATATGTGCCTTATAGGAATTAGGAGTTCAGTTACATAAACCGTATATACTCTTTATAGGAATAGGGAGTCCAGCTTTAAACACCTTATATGTGCCATGGCAACTGGAAATCCAGCTCCATACACCTTATACGGGCCATGGGAGTTCAGCTACGTACACCTTATACGGGCCTTATAGGAATAGGGAGTCCAGCTACGTACACCTTATATTGGTCTTTGGCATTGGGAGTCCAGCAACAGACATCTAATACGGACCATGACAAATGGGAGTCCAGCCAGACAAACCTTACATGGACCATGGTAATTGGGATACACATACCCTATAGTGATCGTACGAATTGGGTGTTTAGCTACACATGCCTTATATTAACCATGATAATTGGTATTAAAACTTAAAAGAACCAAGAAACTTTTGAGTTCAGCTACAAATACTCTATATGGATCATGTGAATTTGGTGTTCAGCTACATAAAACTTATACGGGCCATGGGAATTTGGATTCAAGCCACACACGTCTATATGGGCCATGAACGTTAGCTGTTTCGTATACACATGTAAACTGTAAAGATCTATACAAGTATAGACACGTCTTATACTTAGTCGCCTCACGTTTGAATTTGTGCACTTGACCCCAATAGAGCACATGTGGGATGAGCTGGACAGAAGGGTTAGGAAGCGCCGAAATCCCCCCGCAACTCTCGCACAACTAAGGAATGCGTTGGTCGATGAATGGAATAACATCCCGATGCGAACTGTCAATGCTTTGGTTAACTCTATCCAAAGGAGAATTAGGGCATCAACGGCAGCAAGAGGGGGGCACACCCGATATTGATTTTCAGTTTGATTTTGATTTCAAGATTTGGTGGGGTAGCTACCAATGAACTTCAATAACTCGAGACTTGTTGATCACAAACCAATGAAATCTGGAACTTTTGTTCCATACATGTACCGTTTTGTAATCATAGTAAAATATTTAACAACCTTTTTCAAACTTGAATGAAATTTAGGAATAAAATTTACCCTGCGTTTCTTTTTCCTTTCAGTATATGTAGATATTAAATATTTATTGTATAGTTTTACACTAGCACCAAAATACAAAAAAAGACGAGTGACATAATGATCATTGCCGTATGACCGGAAGTGATATCTCCTCTGTTACAGTAGGTCGTAGTACATGAACAGAAACCATGACCAATAATGTTACTACAGCTGACCGTTGTTGACGGGCTACATGCTCTTACGATGTTAGACCAGACTGAAAAATGAATAAAAATAAATATAACTGATAAAATGTTGAAGCAGGAACAATCATTAGTACGCCATTTAAATGCTCCAAAATAGACACTTTTTGTTAAAGAAAAGTTTGATGAATTGATTTATGGTATTAATACGATCATGAGGCACCTGACAGCCTGTATAATTTCAGTCTCTCGTTTTTAAAATGGATAAAACATGAAGTAGTTGCGGTCATGGTACCAAAGCCGTAATCCAAACTCATAAATCCATAAACGAATGACGAATCAGAATGTTCAGACCAACAGACATAGACCCCAGAACAAAGGGTGTAATCAGGCTTCCGCGGATAGTAAGCATTACTTGGTAAGCAAGCTTCGCCCACCACGCCCATAGGCCTGAACGAAGGAAATATCGGTAGAAGCGTATGTCCGGGATTTGGGAAGTCTACTTATAGCGCGTCACTGGCAAAAACATCAGAAACAATTCTGGAAACTGCCGCATTGTAGGGATTGACTAGATCATGATGTCTCCCATAGATAGAACTTCTGAAGTGTTCCTACCAGTTTGTTTTTTTGATACCCCTGGCTCAGCAACTTTGTAGTGAGCACTTTCTAGTGAGAAATGATTTAATCGTATGTCTGAATTAATATTGGCAATATTAATTCAGAGGTACGATAAAAATCATTTCATTTTGAATAATTTTTCATCGTATCTCTGAATTAATGTCAGCAACATTGATTCAGAGGTATGATAAAAAACCATTTCATTTGCCAGGTGCCACATTTTATGATTGCATTAATATTATATATAAATTTATTAAACCTTTCTAGGGTAATAAAATGTCTATTTTTGAGAAATATGGAGGCTTTAATTACGTTAGCATGCCTATTTAATATACTGCATATGGGGGTAAACATAAAAACAACACACTAACAAAACAGAACGAACAAACGACGAGAAACTACAACCGAAACACTGCATTGGAGCGGTCAAGAAACGTTTCTCTTAAATTACATTTTATTTGCACTCATCCTTCGCTCTTTTTAATTTGATAGAATCCCAAGTACACATGATAGCGATAGAGTTCGCTAAATCGTCAGTGGATCAACACAGACACATATAGAATAACTTATGAACAAAAATAAAAAATGTAAAGAAAACTCTAATGGACACACACATGATACAAACGAACGAAAGCAAATCAATCGGCTTCCGTATCCCCAGTGAGGTGATCATAAGACCAGAAACAATCCAACAAGACAGGTATGAGCTCAACAATAAAATAAAGCCAGAGCAAAAGGTGACCACTAGGTGAATTCGACCATAGACTAGTAAAGGTCAAGTACAACCAATTTACTAAATCTTAAGGACTGGCCTTCATTAAAGTCTGCTATCCGATATAACCGTTGTGCAATAAAAACTAAAATATTGTGTGTTGCATAATATTTTCACTATATCCTATTCTTTTGATATCGATTAATAACCGTTTCGAATTGTTCAGAAAATCAGATTTACCAACAACTCACACGAGTTTATAAACTAAATCACTATAAAACTCGGTTTCAATAGTCCGCATTGAAGCAGTTCTTTTGAGCCAGCGTTTTACTAAAACATTTATTCAGACTGTTGACTATACAATTTAAAACCGTTTTTTCGAAGTTTAATAGCCTTGTTTTAAGCAGTTAAAGTCACGTATAATGGTTAGTGGTGTATAGTGGATTATTATGGTCATTATTAGGCAAACTTTCATGAGTTTTTGTTTCTAGAAACTCATTTCAAATTGCTTGTAACTTCTATGAGCCTGGTGTCTTCTCCACAGTATTGGTCTATTTGTGTGACATAATAATCTAGTTTTGATGTTTTATTGTAATGTTTAGTTGATGACTTACTGGACGATTTTCCAAGTTGAACACATATTTGTTCTATATTCACATGATAGTTCTGTAGTTTATGTCCAAGTATCTTTTTGCTGACCCGCACTAATGTATTCCTCTGTTACAGGCCTTGTTTTGCTTCATATGTGTATTGTAAAAACATCCTATCATGATTGTGATCGTTTGTTATAATTACACCGTCTTCAAGATAATGGCGTTTCCTAAATACACTTCATTCATGTATATTTTATTGTAAACACACTGTCTTCGTATTTGTGGTATTTACTAGGAACATTTCATTAACGTATATTTTATTGTAAACACAACGTCTTCGTGATTGTGGTATTTCTTGAGTATACTTCATTAATGTAAAGTTTATTGTAAACACACTGTCTTCGTGATTATGCTATACCTAGGTATAATTCATTGTTGTCAACTAACAGTCCTAGTGGGTGAGGTCATTTATTATAAAAAAAAAAAAAAAAAAAAAAAAAAAAACACCGTCTTCGTCTTATAGTTCGTCTTTGAATGTGTGTGTCGCTTACATATTTTTGTTTTGGATAGCCATTTGGCCATTTTGTGGGAAAGCAACTGTCCGTTTGGTCTTCCGCTTGTGATGTTTCCATTAGGGTCTAGTTATTTCGTGTTTGTATTTCTTTCCCTTTGATGTCTCTGATGGGAGGTGTGGGATAATTGTATCGGTTTCTGATCATTGCCTTCCCTCCTATTTCGTGATTGTGGAATATATCAATTTATTAAAACTTTCTTGGGTAATGAAATGTCTATTTTTGAGGAATACGGAGCCTTTAGTGTATGTTTTATTGTAAACACACCATCTTCATTATTGTGGTATTTCCTAGGTTCACATCATTTATGTATATATTATTTTGTAAATATTTGTGGCATAAAACATATATTTCACTTTGGCGTGATAAGGTGTTGCACTATATACAGTTAGAAGGTCTCTAAGCTAATGTCGATAGGAATGATGCTACTGTTCAATATGATACTGTTCAAAATGTTGAACATGGTACAGGTTTTCTGAATGATTTAATAATGAAAAAAAACATAAGTTACCCAGGAAAGGACATCGATCAACAAGCACCAACCTTCTGAAACAGATCGTGGAAGTAACCCAGCAAGCAAAAGATATAGGACCCACATGAGCCACAAATGGGTATTTATATGGGTCCTATATGGGCAACCCATAAGGGACTCATGAGGGATTTGCAACATGGTTCAACGTTGGACCCACATGGGCAAAGCCATATGGGAACTATATGGGTTCAGTATGGGAAAACAACCCACATTTATCTTCCAGACAAAAACAACAAACTTTTAGACATTTTTATACAAATGATTACAAGTCCCCAGTCCCAGCCCATATGATGGACTGGTAAGGTCCCAACAGAGAGAGACCTTCGTACATGTGCAAGTTATTGCACATGCGTAGAATCAAGAGGCCTTAAAGATATAGGCGTCCTTTTTAATAGTTGGACATGGTGGCCTCATGCGTATTTATATATACCTCAATTTTAAAAGTAATAGAGACATACAAGTTAAAATAAAAATATGACCATGAATCGACGTCCATGTCGGAAAAATTGTCAAGATAAATTTAGTAAATGCATTCATTTTGTAATGAACAAACTATTATTTTTATTTTCTTATTATCATTATTATTTGCATTTATATCAGAAAATTTACTATTTTTTTTTAATATTTTGTTTAAATAGTGGTACAGTTGTTCCCCTTAATGCCCATATTGACCCTATATGGGTCCCATATAGTAATGGGAGGTCAACATTGGAACCATAGAGGTCCATAGGAGCCATTTGGGCCCTAATTATGTATCTTGAAATTATCATTTTTCCATGATTATTTCAGTTTTATCTCGGGGTTCCACAGATTAGAATTTATTTTTATAGTTATCGAATTTTATCAATATGCGACCTGTATGGGTCTAATATGGGCAAAAAAGCCTATATAGGGCCCAATTAGGACCCTAATGGGATAAATGCCCAGAATCTGCTCATATGGTTCCCATATATACATGTTTGTTGGCCAAATTTTACCAATATGGGACATATATGGGTCTTATATGGGCAAAAAAGCCTATATGGGGCCCATGTAGGACTTGAATGGGATAAATGCCCAGATTCTGCCCATATGGGGCCAACATATACATGTTTGCTGGGAACCGTCATGCAGTCTAAGGCCCGACTCACGTCGGAATTTTATTGCATAAAGGCGAAATATGATTATTGTTTAACCATCTTAATATGACAAATGCACTCATATCAGAATATTTCGCAGTATAAATATTGTTTGCATGATAAAAATGTTTAATTCGCATGAACAGGAATAATAATAGTAGTAGCAGTAGTATCAGTATTATTATTACCATTGAGTTTACTTCTGTTGACTAAACTTTGGATACGAATGGATTCTTTATTTCTCCAGTTGTGCTCTAATAGCTGTTCTCATCTTGATAAAGGCCGTAATGATGTAAGAACTCCTCTGTTGTAATTTTCATAGCTATAAAATATGTTTTAACTACTAGCGTTCAAATTCAAAGTAATCTCTGTCACTATTCATAGAACAGTAACAAAACTATAACACTACAGTTTTTGTTATTGTTGTTGTTTTATTATTTTTTGTTGTTGTTTGTTTTTTTGTTTTTTGTTGTTTTTTTTTGTTTTTTTTGTTGTTTTTTTTTGTTTGTTTTTTTTCTTTATTGTTTTTATTTTCTATTTGTTTTTTTTTTTTTTTTTTTGTTTTTTTTTTTTTGTTTTTCAGATTTCTTAAAAAAATAGAATATGTAGCCTCCTCGCCATTATTCCTTATTGAGAGCATTAATAAACACAATATTTGTTTGAGTTGTTGTCTGACTCCATCGACATTATATTTGTCTATGTCGCTCGCTCAAACATATCCCTCAAACATACGTATCAATTATGCAAGTCCCGCAAGAATCTTCCTGTCAAAATCCAATAATGACAGGGCAAAAATTAAATATGGAGATACCGCGGAAAGGTCACAGTCATGGAACACAATCCTCCCAAGGCATCGGCTATAGTTTAACTACAGAAAACAACCATTCCATTACGAAAACATACCTATATAATTTGACCCCCTTAAACCCCACTTTTATATAGTAAAACTGGGGTTTACAGGGGTATACATAATTTTTCTTATTTCTGCTAAAAACATAGATTTTGGGTACTTGTTAGAACCGCCTCACCAAGGCGGTTCTAATGGGTACCCACAATCTATGTTTTGAGAAGAAATATGATAATAAATAATTTTAGACGCGTTTTACTGTGCTTTATTAAACCTGTAATGGAGAACCCTGACAAACTGTTCTGTTGAAGGATCGATTTATGGTGTCATGGCGAAAAATACATAAATTGATGAGCTAGATCTGTCCGCGCAGTCTGATCAGTTTTTGCTGGCCGCATGAAAAAGCCTTAGATCCTATCAATTTCATCAGACTGCGCGGAGGCAAGGCTGATCTAAGTCTTCGCTGGGTGCACAGCTATTTTGTAAGAAATATGCGCGGATGCAGTATTTGCTGACTGCGCATGGTATATGTGTAGGAAATGTGCAAATTCAGACATCCTCGTGATTACAACCAAAGATGTGCAGTAGTCAAAGATCGAGTGTTTTTATGATAACTTATTTCGGCCTTTTTTTAAATAAATAAAAATAAAGTCAAACTGGCACAAAACAATAAACGAGGCTCAACCATCTTAATAATGTTCTCTAGCAAAACGGATATAATCTTTTTTCGCGTTTACCATTAATCATTTACACATTCACGATCACACTCGAGTTGCAAGAGTTCTCCACGCTTCACGCAATACTCGTGCTAGTTCTAAGAAAATCCTCGCCCAGAAGTCCCGTGGCATTCGAATACATCGAGTGCGATCGTCATCACGTAAACATGCCTATACAGTTTTGACCCCCTTAAACCCCACTTTTATATATAGAAAAACTGGGGTTTACAGGGGTATACATTATTTTTATTATTTCTGCTCAAAACATAGATTGTGGGTACTCGTTAGAACCACCTCGCAGAGGCGGTTCTAACGAGAACTCACAATCTATGTTTTGAGCAGAAATATGAAAAATATCGAACAATATGAACATGTCGCTGCCTATACTGTAATATACTAACTGGTTCCCATAAAGCTGAATGTCTTTGTACAGGAACCACACCCTGTCGCTGTTAATGAGTTGGCGATAAGACTGTCTGTATCCGGAACCTCGCCACATCCATAATGCGCAGCAGAGGCGCATACGTAACAGTCGATGGAATCACCTATGTGAAAGACACATATTCTCAGTTGTACTGATCTTAACTTTTCTGCACAAGACAACTACCACACAATAAATAAATTATAAAATGACATATATGAACATGCCTAGAAGTTACTATGTTGTTGTTGTTGTTGTCTCTCTCTCTCTCTCTCTCTCTCTCTCTCTCTCTCTCTCTCTCTCTCTTCTTGAAAGATTCGAATACATCTCCATTTCCAGTTTTTTAGGTGGTGAATTGAAGGTGTGAAGGTCCTTCTGTGGTACAACAATTAAATCTGTCCAATGGTATGTGTTTGTCTGTGCATTGGTGTCGGCGATATTTATTAATACTCTTCTTTGTCCTTTTCTACTAATCATGTAAGTGTACTATACAAATCTCTAAGTAACCAGGCATGCACACACTCATCAGGATCTTTGCTGACTTTTGTTACATTGTATTGTACGAACAGATTCAGTCAACAGACATGCACGCGCTCGTCACGATCTTTTCTGTCTGCTGTTATACTGTGTAGTACGCAATGATTCAGTAAGCATCTAGTTCTTTACCGTATACTGTTATATTATAAAGTACTAAGTGGTTTAGTAAGCAGACATGCACACGCCCATCAGGTTCTGTACTGCCTTTGATGATATATTAAGCTCTCCGTACTTCTTCATAGTATAGAGTGTCTAAGCGTACTTCACCATAGTGCAGATTACATTTTTATTTCCTTTGGAATCACTGAGCCTATTCTGGTTACTGTGAAATCCGAATAACGCTTAAGCCGGTGCTAGGGTGTGTGTGCGGGGGGGGGGGGGGGTGGGGGTCGTATGCAGCCTTGCAAACTAAATAGCTGCATATGAAGACTTAATAAAACCAAGTCTCCAACTTTCATTCTTTTACGTGTTCTTTGTTACCAAAGACAACCTTTAAGATTTTTATTTTACTTCACTTCAGCTAATGTTATGTGCCGTGTAGGTCCGTAAAACGTCTCCTCGTGCTTCATCATATTGCAGATTATCTTTTATTTCTTGTAGGATAATTGAGTCCATTTTGGTTACTTTGAAAATAGAATACCGCTCAAGTCGTAGGCAGGGGGCGTAGGCAGCCTTGCAAACTATATAGTTGCATATAAGGCGACTTTATAAAACCAAGTCTCTGATTTTGGTTCTTTATGTGTTTGTTTGTTTCCAGGGGCAACCTTTTAGATTTTTATTTCACATATAATCGTTCAGTAATAAGACACGACATGATCTTCATCAGGACTTTTGCTGTCTGTTGTTACTTTATGCAATACCCAATGATTTAATGAGCAGCCATACATATTTCAGGTTACATTGTTGTTACTTTATGCAATACCCAATGATTCAATGAGCAGACACATATTTCAGGTTACATTGTTGCTATATTATGCAATATCCAATGATTCAATGAGCAGACACACATATTTCAGGGTTTTTTTTTCTGTCCGTCTTTGCACTCAGCATTACCCAATGATTTACTAAGCAAACATCAGTGCTCTCATCAGAGCCTTTTCTCTCAGTTATTACCTATTACGTTTTGCAGTACCATATGCTTTGCTAAGCAGATATCCACACCATGAGGGTAATTTGTTGTCTGCTGTAATCTTCTGTCATTCCCAATGATTCATTAGCAGATATCCGCAAGCTCATGCCGACCATTGCTGTCCGTTGTTACATCTTTTAATACTCAATAATTCAGCAGACATCCCCGGACCTTCACTGTCTATTGTTACAGTCTGCATTACCCAATGGTCAGTTAGCAGACATTACCCGGACCTTCACTGTCTATTGTTACTATCTACATTACCCAATGTTCAGTTACCAGACATTATCCGAACCTTCACTGTCTATTGTTACAGTCAGCAGTACCCAGTGTTCAGTTAGCAGACATCCCCTGGCCTTCACAGTCTATTGTTACAGTCTGCATTACCCAATGTTCAGTTAGCAGGCATTACCCGGCCCTTTACTGTCTATTGTTATAGTCAGCAGTACCCTGTGTTCAATTAGCAGACATCGTCCGTACCTTCACTGTCTATTGTTACAGTCTGCATTACCCAATGTTCTGTTACCAGACAATACCCGGACCTTCACTGTCTATTGTTACAGTCAGCAGTACCCAGTGTTCAGTTAGCAGGCATCCCCGGACCTTCACAGTCTATTGATAAAGTCTGCATTACCCAATGTTCAGTTAGCAGACATTACCTGGACATTCAGTGTTTATTGTTTCTATCTACATTACTCAATGTTCAGTTAACAGACAGTACCCAGACCTTCACTGTCTATTGTTACAGTCAACAGTACCCAATGTTTAGTTAGCAGACATCCCCTGGATCTTCACTGTTTATTGTTACTATCTACATTACCCAATGTTCAGTTAGCAGACATTACCCAGGCCTTCACTGTCTATTGTTACAGTTTGCAGTACCCAGTGTTCAGTTAGCAGACATCCCCGCACTTTCACTGTTTATTGTTACAATCTGCCAACCCAATGTTTATTTAGCAGACATCCCCCGGATCTTCACTTTCTTCACGTGTTACTTTTACAGTCTGCCAACCAAATGTTCAGTAAGCAGACATTCCCCCGACATTCAGTGTTACAGGCTGCAGTAACTACTATTTAATTAGCAGACATCCCCCGGATCTTCACTGTCCTTCACTTGTATAGTCTGCAGTACCCAATGTTCAGTAAGTAAACATCCTCGGACCTTCACTATCTATTGTTACAGTCTCAGACTGCAGTACCTAACGTAAAGTAAGCAGACATCCGAAGGCTCACAGGATCTTTGCTGTCCATTGTTACATTCTACAATACCCAATGATTTACTGAACAGACAGCCGCACTTTCATCGATTATTTTCTGTCCGGTACTACAGAGTTCCTAATGAATCAGTGAAATGACATCTGCAAGCTGATCATTGCCTTTACGATCAGTCCTTACATTCTGAAGTACTCTGAGTAATCGCAGTTTGACTGCGAGGTACGGTCTTGAATTTGTAAAATAATTACTTGGTGTTTCAGGTTAATACATATATCGTATGATAAACAGAGCCACATTAAGAAATGGTGTGTTACTATCAATATTATCTATATATTCGTAAAATCTATTCATTCTCTCTGATATATTCTTAAAGTTAATTTACTGATATACACACGTACAAACGCACAACAATGTAAGTTTTTAAGTGATACCTACCTCGTTGAAAAAGGCCGAAGCAAATCAATCCAAAAAGTATCAGTTTCATGACCAGTGTTAAATTCTTGCTGGGAAAATTTGCTTTTTAAGAGAGCTGAATGACAGACTTTGACATAAAGCATTGGGTCCGCATAATTATATGTTTATATATCATTGATTAGTTTTTGCCTTTTTGTAAATAGGACCTTTGACTTTTTAATGTATTCAATGTCGCCCATGGTCTAACGATCACTGATTTACAAATACTAGTACTATTTATATTTGCTAACAATATTTCAATGCATATTGAAAAAAGAATGTAGAGGCTTACTGGTCTGTTTTGATATAAATATAAAATACACCCAGGTTAAACAGATTATTTGAATGAAAATAAAACCATGCATAACATATCCTGTATCATAGAAACGGACCAAGCAAACAGAGTATTATGCTGTGGATGAAAAGCAACCACAAGCGAGACTGATCGGACTGGTATATAAAATATATCATTTTATGAGTTTCACGTTTTTCTTCTTCGCGTTTGCCCTCTGCTTGGCAATATATATCTAATGTTTGAAATCTGTTGATCTCATTTAGGACAGACGACTGAGTCAGTGGACTTGATATACAGATGCATAGGAAAAAGGATCTTCCCGTCAACCCATGTGGCTTGGTTTACTTAAGAGCAACAAACATTCTCGAAATGTCGGACATTTTATACCCCGCCAAACGATAGTGGTGGGGCATTATGGTATCACGTTGGCTGTCCGTGTGTCCTTCCGTCCGTCCGTCCCATTGTCCGTCTGCCGCATGTCCGTCCGTATTTAGTTTCTGATAACTTGAGTAAATGTCAATAGATTTTCACTAAACGTGGTTCATTGATATTGTGGAGATCTGGTTTGGTTATAAATGGGGAAATTTTGTCAAGTTTTGACAGAGTTAACTGACCGCGGCAGGTCTGTATTTTCATTTCCAGATGATACCTTTAGTAAATATCAATGGATTTTCACCAAAGTTGGTATGTGCATTGATATTGTAGGGCTCTGCTTTGGGATTGCTGATGGGCAAATTTCGTCAATTTTTGACAGGGCTATCTGCTCGCAACACGACCGTATTTTAATTTCTGGACGATACCTTTAGTAAATATCAACGCATTTTCACAAAACTTGGTATATGCATTGATATTGTGGACATCTGCTTTGGGATTTCTAATGGGCAAATGTCGTCTTTTTGGACAGAGTTATCTGCCAGCAATACGGTTTGATCAGATACATTTCAGGCAGGTTTTATTTATTACTCTTATTTATATATTGTTGTATGATTTAAACTGTGTGAAAAAAAAACGTAAGAGAAAAATCCAGGGGGTGCCACAATCACAAACCACAGCCTTCCCAGACACCAAGAGCAAGGGGAAACAGACAAAACAAAACAAGCGCAATTCGAACAAACGTACGAAAAACACTAAAATTAGTTCTCTTTTCCCCAAGCGAGGTAATCGCAATGCTAAAAGGACTAAAAACACGAGAACAAAATAACACAAGGTAAGACATAAAACAAATCGCCCCGTAGAATAAACCACAAAGCATCAAAGAATAAGACTAACACCGGGACAAACGCCTTAGAATGGTCAGTAGAATAAACCACCGCGGGGTTCAAAGCACTTTGACAGCTAGCCAACTTCACCCTGGGTCCCGATGCTACTCTTAATACAGAAATACATAAAAAAATTCGGGTCGAATAAAGGCTGAAGTCTGATATATGCGACTAGCGTACGCTCAGACCAGACTGCGCATTTGTATTATTAGAGAGCGTCCCAGACTCTGATTAGACTGCGCGGATGTACACGCTGCTCTGTGTTAACCCTAGTCAGACATGTCATATCCTTCTTGTCTGGCCACTCCAACTTGACGCTTCAGCTATTACAATGTTCGTTCCTCTCAAGGGTCAGCCCTTTTAAAATTATTTACGTTCGTTTAGTTGAAACCGGTTTGGGATAGCCGTGTACCCTTCACAGGTGAGTTTTAGGTTTCAGATTTAAAACACCAAAAAGAAATTAGATCATTTACGGAATAAAGTACATATATTGCACACAGAAAACATTTTGAGAAAATCTATTTACTGTGTAAAAATCAATACTTTTTTATTACGAATTATACTCCGCATCTGATCTTCACTATTCACAACATAGTTTTATTTACACCAACTCAATGTGGACTTTAACAAGTTTTAGTAGGGTACATGTATGCACTCTGAAACCACTGACTTTAAGGCAGATCTGTAGTCTCATCAATATCTTCACTAAATACTGTTTTGAACTCAGCTGACCCTATACTTTGCATGTAGATTAGCACTGTCAACTAAGATTGTTTTAAAATTTTCTTCAGGTGGCCTCAAAAATGTTTTGTGTGGGTCGCTCAATGTCGTCCTATCAGTATCTGCTTTATCTTCAGTACAGATATTCTCTACATGAATATCCACGCAGGCTGGTTAGGGTCGTTTTATTTTACATGTTACGCACGATAGCATCACGAAAACATCCCTATATAATTTGACCCCATAAACCCCATTTTTATAAAGTAAAACTGGGATTAACAGAAATATCCATTATTTTTCTTACTTCTCGTACTTCTGCTCAATAACATAGATTGTGGGTACACGTTAGAACCGCATCGGCGAGCAGTTCTAACGAGTACCCACAATCTATTTTTTAAGCAGAAATATGAAAACTATCAGAATTTGTATCTGAAAACATTTTTGGTGGTGAAATTGTCAATATATTTGAATAGACGTGCTTTCGTAATGGTAAGTGTAGGCGATCTGGTTAATTTCGCCATCATTCTCAGCATAGGTACACCAATATCCTTTGTTGATGTAGGAAGCCGCACACTGTTTGCTAAAGAAAGATTTTTTTTTATGTGGTTTTGTTTTGTACGTATCATCACGAAAACACGCTTATATAGTTTTGACCCCCTTAAACCCCACTTTTATATAGTAAAACTGGGGTTTACATGAGGTATACATTATTATTCTTATTTCTGCTCAAAAACATTGATTGTGGGTACTCGTTAGAACCGCCTTGGCGAGGCGGTTCTAACGAGTACCCTCAATCTATGTTTTGAGCAGAAATATGAAAAAATTTCAGAGTTTTCATCTGAAATTTTTCAGTTTTTGGAGGTGAAATTTTCTATATATTTGTATAGACGTGTTTTCGTAATGTTCTAAAGAATATATCTGTAAGCAAGAGTATCCTAAATAGGCGGTTTCGTCGTACAATCGAAAGATGTAATTCTCTGTAATGTCAATCTGGTTAGGGCTTATTTTCGATATTAAATCTAAAGATGCCATGCTGTGAAGGCAGACCATACCCGTATGGTTACATTGTTATTTATTTTCTTCATATGCTATAAATACTTTATGTTGTGTAGTTTGACCCGTCTGGTTTAGCTCTTTTAAATTTGTGTTATATACTATAAAAATGCTGTGGTTTGTAGGTAGTACCGACCCGTGGAGAACCTCTGCTTTGTCATATGCTCTAAAGAAATCATGTTGAGAAGGCAGCTCTGGCCCATCTTGTCTAGCACTCTGCTATATTTGAAATATATTGTGTAGGCAGAACCATACCGTCTAGTTATCCTGTTTATTGTTTTCCTCAGATGCTCTAAAGACGTTATGTTGTGCCGATAGATTTGCCCAGTCTGGTGGAGCTCACTGCTATTTTCGTCATATACTATAAAGTCCGCTGTGTTGTGTAGGCAGATTCACACAGTCTAGTTATGCTATCAACTAGTTTGTCATGTAACAGAAAAGAAAAGAGAACAGTCCAGGGAGTGCCACAATCACAAACCGCAGCCCTTTCCAGACATCAAGAGGAAGAGGAGGAAACAGACAAAACCAAACAAGCGCTAATCGAACAAACGTACGAAAAGCAAAGTTGTGTAGACAGATATACCTGGTCTGGTTAAGCTTCTTGCTATTTTTATTATTTACGCTAAAGACGCTACGCTGTCTAGGCAGATCTTGCTGTCTTCAATGCCCTTAACTATTTTGTCATTTACTCTAGAAATGTTATTATCTGAGGTCAGAGCAGCCTCTTCGGGGGTTCCTTCAGCACAGCATATAATCTAAGTGCTAAAGAAGATATTCAGATAGAGCCACTGTAACAGATGGATTAAGGTTAGGGTTAGAGAAAAGTCCCTGCCCAAGTGAAGAAAAAACTACGACAGACAACACTCACAACTTAATGAAAATTCAAAACAACCATCTTCTTTCTAAACTAGGTGATGACAGAGCCCGACATGACCCACCAAACACAAGAATAACGCAAAAAACGCATTAAAAGACAAAAAAAAGCCCCGCAGTGAGCAAGACTAAGTCACCGCAAAGAACGAACAAAAGTAGAACTTTCCTCTTAGAATGATAGTTTTTTAGATTGTAAAAAACTACCAGGGCTTTTAAATCAATTTTAGAGTTACCAAATCTTCACCATAGGTTTAAATGTTCTAAACAGACAAAATGATTGTTCTGCTCGCATAGCGGCTCCCCAAATCGATTAGTGAAACATCACAGAAAAGAATGACTATCTTCCTTGTTTCATCTGAGCTATTTAGTACGATTTACACTTTTGTTTTTCTGTGATAACTTTATGCAATCCTTTTTGACTTTTATTATACAACTATTTTGTACGTTACAACATTTGAAGTTTGGATGAATATTTGGCGCTTTAAGCGCCGCTCCCTCAGATATGTTTCATTACTGATCGTTACATCAGGAAAACATACCTATATAATTTTGACCCCCTTAAACCCCATTTTTATATAGTAAAACTTGGGTTTACAGAGGTATATATTATTTTTTCTTATTTCTGCTCAAAAACATAGATTGTAGGTACTCGTTAGTAACGAGTACCCACAATCTATGCTTTGAATTTTTTTATCGGAAAATTTTCAATTTTTGGAGGTGAAATTTTCCATATATTTGAATACACGTGTTTTCGTAATGATAAGGCGATGAGTCTGGCTGCTATTTTTCTTTCTTCCTTTCTTTCTTTTTTTTTTTTTTTTTTTTTTTTTTTTTTTTTTTTTTTTTTTGTGGCCTTGTGGCAGCTCTTTGTTTCATTTTCTGTCCTATAAGTTTTCTTATTATTGCGTTTGGTGGATCCCGTCTGGCATTGTGATCATCTCGTGGAAGCTGGGTATTTTGTATTTCTTTGGTCTGTGGCATGTCTATCATACTATCATAGTTTAATTGCTCTTCTTCTTTGTATCATCGGTGGGCTATGTTCAGTAATTTGGCCCATCCAGCACATCATCATTAATATTTAATACGTCTTTATACAGGCGGTCTTCAATAACTCAAACACCGATGGCTCGTTTACCATGCCTCATTCGAACTCGTTTTTGAGTCCCTACGAAATTCTTCGAATACCTCAGGAAAACAAATATTTAAGGGATTTTTTTTTTTTTTTTTTATCACGATTTTTTATATTAACAGTACTCATTAGAATCGTTTTATTGAGGCGATTCTAATGAGTAATGTCAACATACCATTATTTAATAGAAGATCAAAACGACCTCCCTAAATCATCACCATTTGCTTTCCTGATTCGGCGCCACAATTAATCCTCACTAGCTCGATTAACCTATCTCTCGAATACATTTTCGTGGTCCTAAAAAGTTTCGAGCTATTGAGGTTCAACTGTATATAGAAATCTAATGTTCGTTTTTCAGATGTGGTAGAAATGGAACGTATTTAACAAATTTACACTCCAGGAGTCTCCTAGGTAACAGCGGTAAATATAGATTATAACCGTCTTTAAGACCCAAGTCAGCAGCGCTTTTCCCTTCCTCTTCTTTTGTAACTTGCCAGGCCGAGATCCCACGCTCATCTCTGGTACCTAGATGTGACAAACATTCTATTCAGTGCATTGTTCTACTACTCAGTGACACACTAACATAACATAAAGAAAAAACCTAACGGCATCATGAACGGGTTTTTTCAACTGAAGAATAAAGCTAACATATCACTTTGAAAACCGGTTAATTAAAAGGTAAAAAAGGGTAAGAGAAAAGTCCAGAGTGCCACAATAACAAGCCGCAGCCCATTCCAGACACGAAGAGGAAGAGGAAACAGACAAAACCAAGCAAGCGCAAATCGAACAAACGTACGAAAAGCACTAAGGTTAGCTCTCTCTTCCCCAAGCAAGGTAATCGCAATGCTAAAAGGACTAAAAATTACAAGAATAAAATAACACAAGGCAAGTCGAAAAATAAATCACCTCTTAGAATAAACCACAAAGCAACAAAGAGTAAGAGTAACACTGGGACCATTGCCTTAGAACAGTCAGCAGAATAAACCACCGGGGGTTTAAAGCACTCGTACGGTCAGGCAACTTCATCCTGAGTCCCGATGCTACTCTTAATACAGAAATACATAAAAATTCTGACGATGCTTGACCGCCCTGTCATCGCTATTTTACAGGAAAATATTTTTCCGTGAAAGGCCTGTCCAAAAATACAAATTATATGATAAAATGCAGTCACTGTTAATTATATAGAAGAGATTCATCCACTGAAGCTACAACCTGCATTAGTGAAAAAATAATCAGTTTTAACCCCCAAAATGCTACAACCAGCATGGGTGAAAAAAATCGTTTTGGCTGCACAAGCTTTCGGCTTCAGGAGAGATAAATACGTAAAACAGAAAGTCAGAGTTGTCTCTCTTGCATGAGACTCGCATAATGGTCCTTATCTCTGCCTCTACAAAATATTATCAAAATATTTTAAACCATTAAGAAGTTATGAAGTGCAAAAGAATTTTGCTTAGAAATTCTTTCAGGGGAGATAGCAAGAAAAAAGAATAAGACGGTTGTCCTTCTTGCATGTGACAATCTTCCTTGAACTGACACATGTCCCTACCAAATATTATCGAATTACCTCAAACAGTATGGGAGTTATGGCCTGCACAAGATTTCCGTTTCAGGGGAGATAAGTATATAATGAAGAATGTTAGAGTTGTCTCTCTTACTCTTAATATCTATGAGATAGATGTCTGTAACAAGCTAAATTCTATAGGTCTATAGTATGTTAAAATACACAAAAAATGTCCCTTTAAGATCTTGATTAATTGTGCATGCAACTGTCAGTTTTAAACATAAGATTTTGCACATGCTCCGACGGATGAACTCATCATAGAGAGAAAACGATTCTTCTTCCCCCTCTAATAATAAATGAGGATCGGTATAGTACTCACCAGGAACAGTGTTATCCAGAAAAAGGGCAATCATGGTTCCAGGAAGCATAGGGTTTCCTAGGATAAGTTTTATCGCCGGGTTTCCTACAATCAGAATCAGGAGAGAATTAGTGTTAGGCCGTGAGGCTTTTGTCCATAGAGCATTGATATATAAAATGGTAACCCTATGCCAACAGCATAGTTTTCAAACGCAGGTGGTTTTCTTACCATTTCTTAGTGCTTCTGTTTTATTTTGTTAATGTATTGGCATTTAGCCAATTTTATGCAACTGGAGGTTGAAAGTTAAAACGTACAAATCACTTAATTTTAAATAATGACTGCTCCCATTCATTTACTCTTTGGAAGCAAGGACTGTAAGATCTGTCAACAATGATAAAATATATAGCGTTGGAATAATGGTCTAGAAGTAGTGGGTTTCTTTAACCAGTTGCTACATTTACACCAATGATGGTACTATGCGTTGCAGAGATTTATTTCCAGTCGCTTACATTAGAAAAAAAATCTAAGTATAGAAGCTGTCCAGGAAGAGGCACAATCACAGAACGTAGCCTACCAATGGTACCAAGCGACAGAGCAACTAAACCATGACAGACAGTACACACGCTACCAACCCATCATGAAAACATGCCATTATAATTTTGACCTCTTTCAACCTCACTTTCATAAAGTAAAACTGGGTTTTACAGGGGTATACATTATTTTTCTTATTTCTGCTCAAAAACATAGATTGTGGGTACTCAAAGAAAACCAAAGTGACCAGCTCTCTCTTCGCCAATCAGGTAAACACAAAGCCAGACAAAGCTCCACAAAACACAACAATAAGTAATCGCAAGTTAGAACTGACAGTAGTAAAAGCTACCGGAGTTTTTGAAACTTGGCAACATAGATTCATATCTTGACGTCATGTCAGATATGCTATAAATGTCAATATATAAGACGTACAGAGTTGTCCTCGTCATTTCAGCCAGCCACTACGGCAAAGTGGAATAAACAGTTCTCGGAATGGCTAGTGTTGTAGCCCTAGCCGCAGTGGTTTCGAAACCTCGCACTTATTAGTAAAACATATACAACCATACAACTCATCACGAAAACACGCCTATGTAATTTTGAGCCCCTCAAACCCCACTTTTATATAGTAAAACTGGGGTTTACAGGGGTATACATTATTTTTCTTATTTGTACTCAAAACATAGATTGTGGGTGACGAGGCGGTTCTAACGAGTACCCACAATCTATGTTTTGAGCAGAAATATGAAAAATTTCAGAATCTTTTATCTGAAAATTTTCAGTTTTTGGAGGTGAATAGGCGTGTTTTCTTAATGTGAATATTGACTTTTAACCTTTCAAATATTCTTCTTCAGTCATTTTCTTCAAATGTTGAAGTTTGGACATATATTTTCGAGAAAAGATTAAGCATAATTGGGAAGCTTATCAAAAATCAGAATATGACTCATATGATATATTTGCATACACCTTACATAAATTGCTTATAAAATACAAGCATTTAAACAATATCATGCTTTTGTAACTGAGAATACATTTGCAGTCCGTGACATAATGTTCTCGCATCAAAATCGCTAGTTGGGTATTGAAATGTTTAAAGGTATCACGGCTGGAAATGAAAGACAGATGGCGCATATATTTATGAGAAGTATTGCAAATGACTATATTTTAATGCTTAATCCCAACTATATAGATATCCATCGAAATATATACCAGACAATTACTTTAGACGGCCTACAATTACTAAATTCAAAATGATCATGCAAACGAAATAAAAAAAATCAAAAGAGACGAAATTTAGTACCATTATCTTCATGTATGTTATAATATTAGTATATGCCATTCTTACGAGAAGTTTTAATCAATGTGATACTTGCATTTTATATATCATGATTCAAAACGAATAAAAGGGGTCCTTTTATGCCATATGCGAACAGCGGAGCGCATCCGTGCAGTTTTATCTGGACATTCTCTGTTTCATTGACATATAGTACAGTATTAATTGACCCTGTAAGCGGACAACGAAGGCCCAGATCGGCATTTGTATAAGGCCCTTTCCGTGCGTTGCGTGTTATATAGTCATTGCTTCTTGCTAATTATCATATATGATGAGATATGCACCCTTTTCATCACGAAAATATGCCTATATAATGCTGACCCCCTTAAACCCCACTTTTATATAGTAAAACTGGGGTTTGCAGTTGCATACATCATTTTTCTTACATTTCTGCTCTAAAACATAGATTTTGGGTATTCGTTAGAACCGCCTCGGCGAGGCGGTTCTAACGAGTACCCACAATCTATGTCTAGAGCAGGAATATGAAATAAATATCAGAATTTTTATCTGAAAATTTTCATTTTTGTTTTTTGTGGTAAAATTTTCAGAATATTTGAATAGGCTTGTTTTCGAAATGGCTTGATGTGTATATATTTGGCGAAAGGTATTGTTATATGTTTCATGCCAACATAGAAAATGTTTTTTGTATTATTATTGTGGGAGTCGGGCAGCACACAGAAGGCCTTCGCAAGACGCTTTTGGATAAACCAAAGCCAGTTTAGCCGCTAATTTCCTAGTACCAAAGAACCAGTAAAAAAGGTAATAGAAAAGTCCAGGGAGTGCCACAATCACAAACCGCAGCCCTCTCCAGACACCAAGAGGAAGAGGCAACCGATAAAACCAAACAAACACAAATCGAACAAACGTACGAAAAGCACTTAGATTAGCTCTCTCTTCCCCATGCGAGGTAATCGCAATGCTAAAAGGACTGAAAAAAAACACAAGAACTAAATAACACAAGGTTAAGACACTAACAGGTCCATTCTGATTGACCAAGAATTTCTTCTATTGCCGAGTACAAAGTTCTTGCACGGAATGCGGCTCAAGATCCTAATGCTTCCTGCTCCCAACTACACCAACGATTGTAATAAACGTCAAAAGATTGTTTTTGGAAACACACTACAGATCAGAAAATAAGTCTCAATATTTGACTAATTGCCAGGACTGTTAATAGGCGACTGAATAAGACGGGACTAACAGCACGTCGCCACAACGTCTGATACATTTGCCGTTAGATCACAGACGCGATCGTAATGGGCTGGTGCTAAACTTGGCTGGAATCTGAGAACATGGCGTCGCATTTACTGGTCCGATGAAAGTCATTTCGTGTTACACTTTTAGTGATGAACTTGATCGTTTTTGCCGTAAACGTAAACAGAGCTCCTTGTAGGACACCATGGTTCAAGGGACTGAAATGTTCAGTGGTGATTCGATCATGGTATGGGGATGTTTCATGGTGGGGGCCTCAGACTCAATGACGGCCTCTTCGTTTAAATTTAACCAGTGGGTTGGGTCTTGACGATATGTCTTTGGCTTCGCCCCGCCGTGGTTCAACTATTGGTTTTCATTGGCATACAGTAGAATTAGCCATGAGTACTCGTCTTTGTTTATTATAGTGATTAATTTGATTTTTATGTTTTCGCTTTGATGCATTGACTGAGTTGGGAGCCTTTATGCGAACCGAATTTTTATGTATTTCTGTATTAAGAGTAGCATCGGAACCCATGGTGAAGTTAGCTAGCTGTAAAAGTGTGGTTTATTCTACGAGGCGATTTGTTGTATGTCTTTACGTGTGTCATTTTTTTCTTGTGTTTTTCAATCCTTTTAGTATTGCGATTACCTCGCTTGGGGAAGAGAGAGCTAATCTTAGTGCTTTTCGTACGTTTGTTCGGTTTGTGCTTGTTTAGATTTGTCTGTTTCCTCTTTCTCTTGGGGTCTGGGAAGGGCTGCGGTTTGTGATTGTGGCACTCCCTGAACTTTTCTCTTACCTTTTTTTTTAAGTTATGACCATAAACTGGAATTTGTCGTGTGCAGAGAAACTTTAACTGGGTAGCGCTACATTACAATATGCTGGAGCCTATAGTCAACATAGAGCACGTCCGATCCCTCAAGTGGACAATGCAGGAAGGGGATGAGAAGCTACCAGTGCCCGAGTAGGTATCGAACTATCGAACATCGAACATTGTTGGAACGCAACGTCAGGAAACGTAATGACGTGCATACGCTCGATGATCTTGCACGTGCACTGGTCAAGAAGTGGATTAATTTGGAGATAATATATATTCTTTTGAAATTGGTCAAGGGCATATGTCGATGTATTGGAGTGTAACACCAACGTCCCGGAGAGTAAACGCACGTTTGACTGCATTTTTACGTGACGTAGAAAGGGAGAACATCAGCGAATGGTGAGTGACTTTTCTGAAACATTAATTGAATGCTTTCCTAACGTTGAAATGCTTAATTGCATTTTAGTGTAAGTTAAAGAGATATCTCTTTCGCTATGATAATGCTTTTATAAGCTTACGTCATTGTGCGTTTTGTCAAGTTTAATGGTCAGAATCTACTCAAACCTGGGGTGAGTTGCATGAGGAAAGCGCTTTCATGTAGCGCTCTGTAGCAATTTGTCCTTGCTATGCAACGGTCTGCTTGTTTGGAGCGCTTTTTAAAATGTCTGCCAAAATGACACGATTTTCAAACTAGGAATTTCTCGTAAAAAATACTTGCTTCAATGACTGGTTTTGTGTTCTATGGCCATTTCTGCACAATGCACGTCCTCTAAGGACAATAAAATAAATAAAAAATCATTTTATCTCTTATAACGGACACTGACTACGTCGGGCGCCGCCATTTTGTTTTGTCTCGTTGCTATGCAACAGTCTGTTTCAGACAGCGAGTCAGCTCCGAACACAGTTACAAAGCGCTACGAAGCGCTTTTTGGTAATGTACCGTTGCATTGCGAAGCGCTACAAAGCGCTCTGTAACGCTCGCCTAATGCAACTCGTCCCTGGTATCGTTCTGTTTATTTATCACTGATGTTTATGATAAACTTGATTTTTTTCACGTGAAGACTTAAAACTATATTGGTGTCATTTATAAAAAAAAATAGCATTTTTTCCACATTATGTTAAACTTTCGCCGAAGAGTTTACATTCGGATCTTAATATAACTTGTGTGGTTTTTACCATGTATATGTCAGTTTGTAAATGGCTATTCATTATAATATTTTCAAAAAAAAAAACAAAAAAAAAAACACGTCGATTATAAATTATATTTGTTTTTTAATTTATAATTTGTTTTTCAGACTCACCGTATTCTACATGTACTATTGGTTTTCCTTCACTCTGACTGTGTTCTTAGTTGAAAAAAAGGTAAGAGAAAAGTCCAGGGAGTGCCACATTCACAAACCACTGGCCTTCCCAACACTAAGAGGAAGAGTTAAACAGACAAAACCAACCAAGCGCAAATCAAACAAACGTACGGAAAGCACTAAAATTAGCTCTCTCTTCCCCAAGCGAGGTATTCGCAATGCTAAAAGGACTGAAAAACACAAAAACAAAGACATCCGGTCTTTTTTTCATCATAGCATTAAGGCATTAAATGATATAGTTTTCTACGGATGATTTGGGAAACAGCAAAAGCAACGAGCGTTTATGTATAGTTGGAAATTTCATTTGAGTTCAGGACGAATTGAATAGATGACTTAAAAGAGAATGCATAAATTGTTTCGTTGCTTGTACTTTTAAAACAATCGTTTATATATATATATTCATTAATACAACTGCCCAGAAAAGGTAAAAAATCATAAAAGTTAGAGCCTTTTACTGGAAACCGCAGTGAACAGAGAAAAAAGTAGAGCCTTTTATTAGAAACCACAAGGAATAGAGAAAGGAAATGGAAAAAAGTAAACATTAAACAAAACCGCATAATCACAATAACCGACGTACGAACAATGATTAATTGCAACTTTAAGAGGAGCCGCTTGGAACAATCAACAGAAGTACTACATTGAAGGTTCAGGATTTTACTCAGCTGAAATCTCGCCATCATATCTGATGAAGCTTTAAATAACAAATTGTTTGTTTGTGTTGAGGTTTTACGGCCCAGTCAACCCAATGGGGTCATGTCGAGCGCGGTCAGTTTACCTAACCACACGTTTACTGGGCAGGCTTAGTCCTCTAAGCGGTTAACCAGTATTGTGCACATTCTTTCGCCAGAAACTGACAACTGCCCTTCTTGAATCAGCGGAAGGGAGAGAATGACCGTAGAAAATATTTCATGATCAATCTCCACGAAAGAATGTTGCCGACCTCGGCGGGGGTTGAACCCGCGACCTCCTGGTCTCCAGTCGGACGGCGCATCCAACTGAGCCACCGAGGCCGGCTTTAAATTAACCGGAGCAAAATATTTCCTACAAATTGCATGTGCGCCAAGCGAAGACTACTCTTTCTGTTGATAGATAAGGACACAAACCAAATTCATGCGGCCAGCGAAGTCTCTGATCAGACTGGGATCCTGGGCTATATGTAAAATAGTAAGAATTGTTGTTTTCCGGCTCAAATATTAGTCGTGTTTGCCCTTCTGTTGCAAGGAAAATTGAAAAATCTGCAGCATAAATTATACGGTGATCTAATTTATAAATTTAGAAGAAATGTCGGTAAATGAAGTTTTTTATATCTAGCGGAACCTGAATTTTATGGTGACAGTATATAAATTCAGAAAAATTTATGCTTGCAATGACTTAAGTATTCATTTTGTAAATTTATTCTTCGATATATAAAGATTGGGTTAAATACAAATGTAATATGACAGACTGCGTGCATGGTAGTTAACCAAATCACGGTTAAGAACTTTGCTTCCCTCATTGGTTGCACGCGAGCGGGTCGGCCCTTTGACTCTATGACTGCGGCCTAAAGCCTTTGAAGTAAGCCTGTTGGTGCCTATGCTCTAGCTCTGGCCGGGCCCACCGGAGTCCAACTGTTGGTTTTCTTTTGCTTCAGCATTTCAGTTATTTCTTGCTGTCGAGTCCTCATTGTTGTTTCATCTCTGTATTCTTTTGATTTTTATGTTCTTGGAGATCGTGGAGATGTTGTACTAATGACTTAGGAACCCTTCCCGCGGACTTAACAAATGTCTTGTGTATACCACGGCGGAACTAAGGGCGAGGATTGTGACCACGTAAAATCGATTAAAGCACCCCCTTCCCACCCCCCACAACCGTTCCAAGGCGGCGCTTCTGCTATGGTTTATTATTTCTGTCATATGTCCCTGCATATGTCCTGGTAAACTTTTATTTTGGACAGCCGTTTGGCCAGTTGCTGGGAAAGAAACTGTCGTTTTGGCTTTCTGCTTGTAGTGTTTTGATTGTGTTGCCGTTGCTTTATGTGTGTCCTTCTTTCACTTTGGTGTCTTGGACGGAAGGTGTTAGGTAATTGTATCGATTTTTGATCGTTGCCTTTCTTTCTGTTTAGAACAATTCAAAAAATGACATATCCTCAGTAAAGAAAGATGGGATATAAAATAAATGTTATGCGACAGAAAGCATGCATAGTATTTAACCGAAGCATGGTTGATGGCTATGCTACCCTCAGTAACTAAACGACGAAGGTTCAGGTCTCAGACTATGGTTTTCGATAACTCTGATTGTCAATGTCTGCGAAGTTTGCCACGAGCTATGGTCCTTGTTTCATCACAGTGATTTGATTTTGTTTATGTGTTTTACGCTGATTGCTTTGCTTTTCCGTGGCTTGCAGCTGGTGCTAGTGCCGTGTGGCGGCGGTAGAATGTCTTCTCGTACATCACCATAGTGCAGATTATATTTCATTTCCTTTGGGATCATTGGGCCCATTGTGGTATATTTGAAAATGGAGTTCTGTTCGTGTATACGCTAGAGGGCGTAAGCAGTATTGCAAACTTTATTACTGCTTATGAAATGTCTCAATAAAACTGAGACCCCCATTTTCTTATCCGTAGTCTGTTCTTTGTTTCCAAAGGCAATCTTTTTGTACGTTTAGTTTTGTGCTATACGTCGTTATTTTTTTACCTTCTTCTTGGTGGTGTTATTTGAAGGTTACGTTTTGTGATTATGACGCTTTCTGGAAATCTTGATTACAATTTTGAGAAGTGGCATCCAATACAACCCCATCCATACAACCACAATAAAAGGCATGTAACCTCAATTATTATGACAAAACAAGGTAAGGATCTCAATGGTGATCTGAAACAAGAGTAAACAAGAGCAAACAAAAACCACAAGAACATCGATAGGCCCGGCCACAGACATCTTTAGTCAGGCAACAACTGTCTGGAATAGAGTGAGGAAGGAGTTGTCATTTAGCAAGAGACCCCACACGCAGGCATATAGGAAAAGAAAGATGTGACGTCACCAAATAATAACGGCCACTTCGTAAAACTTTAACCAGTGGGTTGGGGCTTGACGATTTGACGATATGCCTTTGGCTTCGCCCGCCGTGGTTCAACTATTGGTTTTCATTTACTCTGGCATACAGTAGTATTAGTCATGAGTACTCGTCATTGTTTATTATAGTGATTAATTTGATTTTTATGTTTTCGCTTTGATGATTGATTTAGTTGGGAGCTTTTATGCGAACCGAATTTTTATGTATTTCTGTATTAAGAGTAGCATCGGGACCCAGGGTGAAGTTGGCTAGCTGTAAAAGTGCTTTAAATCCCCGGTGGTTTACTCTACTGACAGTTCTAAGGCGGTGGTCCCGGTGTTAGTCTTACTCTTTGTTGCTTTGTGGTTTATTCTACGAGGCGGTTTGTTTTATGTCTTACCTTGTGTTATTTTGTTCTTGTCTTTTTCTGTCCTTTTTAGCATTGCGATTACCTCGCTTGGGAAAGAGAGAGCTAATCTTAGTGCTTTTCGAACGTTTGTTGGATTTGTGCTTGTTTGGATTTGTCGGTTTCCTCTTCCTCTTGGTGTCTGGGAAGGGCTGCGGTTTGTGACTGTGGCACTCCCTGGACTTTTCTCTTACCTTTTTTTCATACTTTAACACAAGTTGAGTGGAGCAGTTTGATCGGGGTCTTCATTATTGATTTAAATATTCTTATAAATAGTCTATAAGTGGACTAGTAAGGCCCTTGCCAGACATCACAGATGCACAATCTGTTTTGAGCTCCATTGTTCGCATCTATGACAAAGACTTCTTTTCTGACAAGACCAAATTAAACAATGTGCATGATCAGGACAATGTACATCTGTGACATCATTCCATTTTCTTTTATAAATCTGTAATTTATAAGTACCCAATTGCGCAGTTGCGGTAATTATTTTATCCGTGTATATTTTTTTTATCATTGATCGAGTTACGTCACGCACGTCACAATACATTTTTTACTGTTTAAATATCTGAGTGAAAAAATGCTGGCAGTAGACAACAGCTCGTCAATAATTATGTCACCCACCATAGTAGGGGACATATTGTTTTTAGTGCGGATCCTGCCGGGATCGGTGTCGGCGCCGGCGTAGCCTCTTGTCTGCACTCTATCTCCTTAATGAATGGATGGATTTTGGCCAAACTTACAAATTTATCATTGGGCGGGGGGAAAATGACGATTAGATTTTGATGACCTTGACCCCATTTTCAAGGTCACCAAACTTGTTCATCTATATTGTTGAGATATGGAAAAGAACTAATTAAATTTTGGTGACCTTGACCCCATTTTCAAGTTCACAGGAGGGTTCAGATTGTTTGAAAATGGCTTGTCTGCACCCTATCTCATGAAGGAATGGATGGATTTTGACCAAACTGGCATAACTATTTTGTTGTGACATGAAAAAGGACTGATTAGATTTAGTGACCTTGAACCCTATATCAAGATGACAGGATGGCTCAGATTGTTCGAAAATGGCTTTTCTCCACCCTATCTCCAGAAAGATGTGATGGATTTTGACCAAACTTGAACAGCTATATTGTTGAGACAGGGACAAGAACTGATTCTATTTTGTTGACCTTGACCCCATTTTCAAGGTCATTCTAGGGCTTAGATTTTGGAAAATGGCCCCCATCGACCATACACACGCAAAAAATGATAAATCATAGATATAACCTTTTTCAACCATAGGTCTGTTCAAACTGGTGGGGGACGTGCGTTTTCCTGTGAAATCACTGTTCTAGTTATAGAAGCGCAACGAGTAAACTATTCAAACTCCAAGTAAAACAAAATGATTTCTACTTGTTTATTACACTGTGAAGACTGATAAGAAACGCTTGTGACCGTGTCTTGAAATCCTATACTTTTTCGTCGAAACTTCGTTGCACAAAAACAAAACACAAATCGAAGACGAATTATAAAGTTAAACGTTTTACAGGCGAAACGCGCGCGCGCGCGTGCGTGTGTATGTGTTTGTGTGTGTGTGTGTGTGTTTGTGTGTGTGTGTGAAGGTCACATGATGGCTGAGATGGTTGGAAAATGGCCTGTCTGCACCCTATCTCCTGAATAAATGGATGGATTTTTACCAGACTTGTACATCTATATTGTTGAGACATGGGAAAGATCTGATTAGATTTTGGTGGCATTGACCCCATTTCAAAGGTCACAGGAGGGTTCAGATTGTTGGTAAATGGCTTGTCTGTAGCCTATCTCCAGAAAGACTGGATTGATTTTGACTAAATTCGTACATCTATATTGTTGTGACATGGAAAAGAACTGATTAGACTTTGGTGACCTTGACCCAATTTTCAAGGTCACACAAGGGCTTAGATTGTTGGAAAATGGCTTGTCTGCACCCTATCTCATTAAGAAATTGATGGATTTAGACCAAACTTTGTGAACTTGACCCCATTTTCAAGGTCACAGTAGGGCTTAGATTCTGGGAAAATGGCATTTTCTGCATCCTATCTCCAGAAAGCATGGATGGATTTCGGCCAAACTTGTACAGCTAAATTTTTTTGAGACAGGGACAAGAACTGATTAGATTTTGGGGCCCTTGACTCCATTTTCAAGATCACGGGGAGGGGGGGGGGAGGTTCAGACTGTTGAAAAATCGCTTGTCTGCACACTATTCCGTACATGAATAGATGGATTTTGTCTAACTTGTACATCTATATTGTTGTGACATGGAAAAGAATTGATTAGATTTTGGTGACCTTGACCCCATTTTCAAGGTCACATAAGGGCTGAGATTGTTGAAAAAATGGCTTGTCTGCACCCTATCCCATGAAGGAATGGATGGATATTGACCAAACTTGCACAACTATATTGTTGTAACATGAAAAATAACTGATTGGGCTTTGATGACCTTGACCTTATTTCAAGGTCACAAGAGGGCTCAGATTGCTGGAAAATGGCTTTTCTGCACCTTATCTCCAGAATGAATAGATGGATTTTGACCAAACTGGTACAGCTATATTGTTGACACAGGGACAAGAACTTATTAGATTTTGGTGACCTTGACCCCATTTTCCAGGTCACACTAGGGCTTAGATTTTTGAGAGCGGCTCCCATCGACAACACACAGGCACAAAAAGATAAATTATAGATACCTTTTCCAACGATAGGCCTGTTCAAACTGGTTGGAGACATACGTTTTTCTGTGAAAACACTGTTTTAGTAATAGAAGCGGGAACGAGTAAACTATTCAAACTCAAGGTAAAACAAAATGCTTTCTACTTGTTTATTTTATAATAAAGACTGATAAGAAATGCTTGTGACCGTGCCTTGAAATTCTATTCTTTTTCGTCGAAACTTCGTTGCACAAAACCAAAATACAAATCGAAGATGGATAATAAAGTTACATGTTTTACACTCGAAACGCGCGCGCGCGTGTGTGTGTGCGTGTGTGCGTGCATGCGTGCGTGTGCGTGTATAAAATAAATAAATAAATTTACCTGTTTTAAACGGATCTTTGGTATTGTTTACGTATGTCGGGATCATGAGGCCGAGAAATATTGCCAACCCTATTATAGCCATGTTTCTTGAAGATGACATGTGTATTAGCTGGAACAAGACAAACAGATGCTCGCATACCTCAGTGTTGAAAATATTGCAGTTATCTATATATTTACAATATATACAATATATATCCGGTTGCTCCCTTTCAGGTTCTATTAACCGATAATGCTACTATTCCAAAAACAGTATATCTGTCTGCTACCTGTCTGGTCTTATTTACCTGTAAAATAACTGTACGCAGAATATATATCTGCCTGCCACATGTCTTAGAATAGCCATTAGGACAGTCTCTATTTATTGATATATACTACAATATTTAGCCGACAATGTAAAATGAGTTCAGCCACAGAGCATTCATTAGGGTATTGGAAGATTGTGTGAATATGCAGAATAGTCATTTGTACATAATACACATTCTAAAGTCAATAGCGGACAACGAAAATTGAGTAAAAAACAGAATATGCATTATGCCATTTTCAGTATATTACTACAAACTACAGCATTCAGCGGACGACGAAGACCCAGGATATTCATTATAAACTTCTCTGTACATTAATATATATATATATGCAAACTTCTCTATACAAAATTCTGTTTCCCTATGGTGAAACGTGTTTGGTAAAAACCTTTAGAATAAACCAGGTGTGACATGAGAATTCGTTATAATTTAAGATAATATATAATTCTCTATACAAAAAGTATCTACATTAATATATGTACATAAAAGGGATAAGAGAAAAGTTCTCTGTACAGTTATATGTACATTAATACATATGTATATTAAGTTCTCTATACTAAGTTATCTGTACATTAATGTGTATGTAAAGTTCTCTGTACAAAGTTATTGTATTAACAGGCTATCCTTTTTATATTACTTTGATCATCATCAGACGAATAATAAGACAATAATCGGTAGTCCAAGAGTTCATATTTGTCGTAATGGGTGCCGCACTTCTGAACATTTAATAAGCATGGATGAGATCATAGAGACCTAAGTAAATCTGCAAAATCTAAACTGACAATACATGCCAAAAATATGTGACGTTACCTAGTAAATACCACAATCACGAAGCAGAGCATTCACGAGGCATCAAAGAAGGAGGGATAACAAACATATACAGACCAAACAAACACCAAATACGAAACAACCGACAAACTGCAAGAGAGGAACCGCCTTGGAACAGTCAGTATGAAAACTACTTGAGGAATTTAATCAGTTTTACTCGCGCGAACCCTCACCCTTAATTCTGATACTGTTTGAAATTACAATGTATGTTTGGTCCGCATAAATACTGTACCTCGATATTTGACTATGTTATATAACTTCTTCTATAGATGTCTATTGATTAACACTGTTTCAAATGGCGTTGGTGCTTTTTTTTTAAAAGACCGAAAATTCATCACGAAAACACGCCCTTAAACCCCACTGTTATACAGTAAAACTAGGATTTACAGGGGTATACATTTTTTTTCTTATTTCTGCCCAAAAACAGAACCGAGAGGTGATTCAAACGAGTATCCACAATCTATGTTCTGAGCAGAAATGTGAAAAATGTCAGAAATTTTTATCTGAAAATTTCATTTATTTTGGTGGTAAAATTTTCAATATATTTGAATATGCCTGTTTTCGTAATGACCTCATTTATTATTCAGAATGGTGGCGCTTGACAACTGTTAAGAAAGCTTTAAGCGCAATCAACCTTCTAGGCTTTTATCCGACTTAAACAGTCTTTAATTTTTTTTCCCCTGTAGCTACTATTAATTTAGATTATGTCAGTGGTAAACGTAATAATTACGAAAATACGCCTATTCGTATATATAAAGAACATTTCATCTCCAAAAACCAAAATAAAAAAACCAGATAAAAAACTGACATTTTTCAAATTTATGTTCAAAACATAGATTGTGGGTATTCGTAAAGACCACCCCGGTGTGGCGGTTCTAACAAGTACCCACAATCTATGTTTTTAAGCAGAAATACGAAAAATAATTTATGCCCCTGTAAACCCCAGTTTTACTATATAAAAGTAGGTTTTAAGGGGGTCAACATTATATAGGCATGTTTTCGTGATGTAGTTATAATTTACCTGTAAATTGGACGTTACAACACCAAACAAGGCACTGAACATAGCCACTGACGCACCACCGAGAACAGGATGAGGTATTGTTACGAAAACAGCAGAAAACTTCCCCAAAATGCCAAACAATAGATAGATAATTCCTGTGCAAACAAATACCTGGCGGCTGGCAACCTGGAAGAACATTCAATAACTTCAACTGTAGTATAAAAGGTTATAATGCTGTTCGGGTTGTAAAAGCTGCAACATATATGATCGGTCAGAATGGTAGAGCCCAGCTGGAATTTTAGACGAAATCGTAGTGTCTGGAGGAAACAACCAACACTCGACAAACTGTACACTAATTAAATATGAGCAATATCCAGCCAAGCGCATTTTAATGCAGATTAATGTCAATCGGCAAATCCCTATGACCGTCACTCCACCAGCAGAACGGAAGTCGGAGTCTCTGTTTCCAAACACAACTTTTTTTTTCGCCCAGTTTATATATAAAACAGACATTTATAGAAATATATTCTGTTAGGTTGACTATTTAGTAGGTTTACTGACAAATCAACCAAACACCTATCAAATACAAATATAATAATTAAAAGCTATCACCTGTTCTGATAATTTATTACAACAGTGAACCACATTACGATCTGAGCTTGACTTTAATTCCGTATTTCTGAATATAAGGAACGCTTGTCCTTTAAGGTGCCATATTACAGCCATACACCCCTCCCCCCCCCCTCCCCCCCCCCCACTCACTCCCCAACCACCCAACCATACGCACGCACACACACGCACGCACGCCCACAAACACATAGAAGAACTGCAACAGTCGAAACGCATTGGAACGGTCAGCATGGACTTAACCTTGCTTAAATTGATCAAAACATCTCTCTGAATTCTGATGTAGGTAAAAATATACATTCTATACGTCTATGCCATCAGTGAAATATCACAGTCAAACACATATAACTAGGAATACTATGCTAAAATAAGTTGAATAAATACTCTATCTTCATAAAAATTAACATAGAAATGGTTGTCTGGTAAAATAAAGGTCACAAAGGACCTAAAACCTTTTGACAATGTATACAAATATATAAGGAGGTAACTAGGAAAGGCTAAACAAGCAATGCATTAGCTACCCAAGGTGCAGGATAAACGCTTTTGATCTAAAACAGAACAAGGAGAAATTGCAGCAGAAATACCGCCACGGAAAGGTATACATTGAAATTGGTAGGGGACTTAAACTTGATTTTATGGCTGTCCAACCATCGCCTTTAATCCAGATACAGGTCTAGATATATATACGTGTTCTGTCCGCGTAGGATCGGTCTTTTCGATGCCTTTCAATGGCGGTAATCCGTTGTGGAATATATTGTGTATTCCCATATTTATAGCAATCCTAACGCATCGCTGGATCAATACATACAGACTTCTTAACACTGTGATGAAACAAAGATGAAGGATCGTCTACAATGCGGAAATCAGAGAAAAAGAAAACCATTGATAAAACAATAGACTGTTTTAACAAAATGGTACTTTAACCCATATGTAACATTATATTTAATAGATTGTTAATAGCTTAACCGTTGCTTACCTTTCTTCACACTATAGCAATTATCCTATTTATATCGCAAACTGGACGTTTGTTGTTGTTGTTTTTTTTTTTTTTTTTTTTTTTTTTTTTTTTTTTTTTGTTTTTTTTATTCTTTTTTTTTTCTCGATAAGCTCTCCTTTTATAATTCGAGTATCAAATTATTCTAAATTTTAAAGTTGACATTACTTTTAACTTCATGATATGACATACTTTATTGTTTCGAATTTATTATTCTAATCGTATTTATTGTTGTAAAAAGTATCATTCAAACCTTTGTCAATCCTATAGCACCAATGTTGCCACCATATGTTGATGTTGCATGCCCACAACCTAAAGATCCCGAAACTATACTACATAAACCTTCTATTAAAATACCACGATTAACGGCATGAGATGGTGGAGCTGGTACCCGAGAAACCTTTGCACATGCGAAGTAGTCACCGATGGAATCCAATATGGACAAAACTGTTGCAATTAGGAAGGCGAAAAACGCAGCTGTATTATAACTGACCGGACCAAACTGGCCTGAAAAAAGAAACGGAAAAAATAAAGCATTTAAAATGTTGTTTTAGACAAGAAATCATTAATGTACGAGTAACAGATCTACACCTTCCGGTTTAGAGATAGCTACCTCGCATTTACTGTAAATATGTACCGTTAAAATAGGCTTGGAAACAGAAACAACACTTGCCTTTGGAAGGCTGTGCGTTGTGATTTTGGCAATTCCTGGGTATTTTCATTTATACTTTTCTTGGTTATCTAAAAAAAGGGGGTAAGAGAACATTCTAGGGAGTGCCACAATCACAAACCGCAGCCCTTCCCAGACACCAAGAGGAAGAGGAAAGACAAAACCAAACAAGCGCAAATTGAACAAACGTACGAAAAGCACCAAGACTAGCTCTCTCTTCCCAAAGCGAGGTACTCGCAATGCTAAAAGGACTGAAAAACATAAGAACAAAATAACACAAGGCAAGACTTAAAACAAATCGCCTCGTAGAATAAACCACAAAGCAACAAAGAGAAAAAACACAAAGCAACAAAGAGTAAGACTAACACCGGGACCACCGCCTTAGAACGGTCAGTAGAATAAACCACCGGATGGGTGATAAAGCACTTTCATGGCCAGCCAACTTTACCCATGGTCCCGATGTAAAAAAAGGTAAGAGAAAGGTCCAGGGAGTGCCACAATCACATACCGCAGCCCTTCCCAGACCCAAGAGGAAGAGGAAACCGAACAAACGTACGAAAAGCACTAAGATTAGCTCTCTCTTCCCCAAGCAAGGTAATCGCAATACTAAAAGGACAGAAAAACACAAGAACAAAATGACACACGGAAAGACATACAGCAAATCGCCTTGTAGAAAAACCACAAACAACAAAGAGTAAGACTAACACCGGGACCAGCGCCTTAGAACGGTCAGTAGAGCAAACCACCGGGGGTTTAAAGAACTTTTACAGCTAGCTAACTTCACCCTAGCTCCCGATGCTACTCTTAATACAGAAATACATGAAAATTCGGTTCGCATAAAGGCTCCCAACTCAGTCAATGCATCAAAGCGAAAACATAAAAATCAAATTAATCACTATAATAAACAAAGACGAGTACTCATGGCTAATTCTACTGTATGCCAGAGTAAATGAAAACCAATAGTTGAACCATATCTACAAGCCCCAACCCACTGGTTAAAGTTTTACGAAGATTTTCTCACTATTTCGACAAATCTAAACAAGCACAAACTGAAACAAACGTACGAAAAGCACTTAGATTAGCTCTCTCTTCCCCAAGCGAGGAATCGCAATACTAAAAGGACTGAAAAACACAAGAACAAAATGACACACGGAAAGACATATAACAAATCGCCTCGTAGAATAAACCACAAAGCAACAAAGAGTAAGACCAACACCGGGACCTTAAAGCCTTAAATACGGAGATATGCAGGAAAGACCTCAAACATGAAACACAAGCATCCCATAGTCCCAATTTAAATTGCACAAAATTACAATGCAAAACAGCAGAACGAACAAATGAAAACACGAGCAAACAAATAAAGAGACATCGCAAAAGAAACACGACCTTAGAACGGTCAATTATAATACAAGGAGGCTCTAACCTTGTTTTATGGACAACCAACACTCACCTTGCATTTTGATACAGCTCCGGCTAAATGCAATTGTTCGGTTCGCGTACGGGTACACAACACATCGATAGCTCATCATCGGGAACAAACAAAAACTATAACAACAGAATTATAAATTCTTCTCCAACACTATGTTGAAACAAAGATGAGGGCTCAAATACAAATAAACTGAGCGTCAGAGAAAAACAAAAACTAATAGTTGAACCGCTGTGTACACGCGAGAAGTCACGAGGTCCACAAAGAATGACCAACACAAGAAACATTCATTAGAATGAATTGTAGTCTCCCGATGTGTGGGTATGTATAGAGGACCTTCAAATCGATGTTACTGGTGCCTAACCATCATTCTAGCTTTGAATGTGTTAAAAATTGTCAAAACATTTCTGCTCCTTAACTTAATCAGCCAAACATCCCAGAAACAAACAACATGAAAATAGAATTAAACATGTCGGTGACAGTAGGATGAGAGCCCATGTCAAACTCCAAAAACACTGACAACAGAGCTTAAGAAACAAATAATTTCACCACGAAGGTCTCGACCAAACCATGCTTTCAGACAACATCCCTTTGATTCCGAGATCCGATCCGTCGTTGTGCAATTAAAATCAAAAAATAGTTATCAATCATAGTTGGGTTAAACAGTTAGCAATACAATTCGTCGCGTAACACTCATCTTGTGTACTAGTCTGTTATGAGGGGTAATATTGTGTAATTGTTATAAAATGCATTTCCCAACAAACCAGGATATGGAAAAGTAAACCATGGACTGGTATATATAACGTCGCTCCTTGCGTCTGTACGAGCCTTGTACTCAATATTCTTGGGATCATTTGTGAAAACGCCGGCCGATGTCAAAATGCCACACAGCAGCCAATTTAGTAGGATAGAAATCAATATCTGAAACAACAGCAAACATACATAACAATGGATAGGCGAATACATTAATATAATGTACTGTAAATACATGGACTAGTATATTTGTGTTTATTTATTCGTGAAAAAAAAAAAACAGATTAATACAAAATACACGGGATAAAACTTACTTCTGTAGATGATATAGTACGAAACGCCTGTTATTGTTGTTTCAAATAGAGACAAAGATCATGCTGTACGAATGTTTTAGCTGGGTGAAGTTAGTTAGCTGTAAAAGTGCTTTAAACCCCCCGGTGGTTTGCTCTACTGACCGTTCTAAGGCGGTGGTCCCGGTGTTAGTCTTACTCTTTGTTGCTTTGTGGTTTATTCTACGAGGCGATTTGTTGTATGTCTTTCCGTGTGTGTCATTTTGTTCTTGTGTTTTTCAGTCATTTTAGTATTGTGATTACCTCGCTTGGGGAAGAGAGAGCTAATCTTAGTGCTTTTCGTACGTTTGTTCGGTTTGTGCTTGTTTATATTTGACGGTTTTCTCTTCCTCTTGGGTCTGGGAAGGGCTGCGGTTTGTAATTGTGGCACCCCTTGGACTTTTCTCTTACTTTTTTTTTTACTTCAAACATCATATCAAAATTCACATGTGTTTCTCAAGCGAAAGACAGCAGCAGCAGATAAAAACCAGGAAATGCTTGCGCAAGTGGTGAAGAAACAAGCAGCCCCACCTACCATTTCATCTGCCCTTATCAGTGAACATTACAGCCTGAACAAATTATGTGTCTAAAACCGCGGCAGAAGTAAGGGCGAGGATTGTGGCCACGTAAAATCGATTTAAGCACTCCCCCCCCCCCTCCCCCCCCCCCCCCGCCCTTCCCCCGGTGAAATACTTTTCACTGACCGTTCCAAGGCGGTTCTTCTGTCATGGTTTATTTTTTGTTATGGTTTGTCTTTGAATGTGTGTGTCGCTTACATCTTTTTGTTTTGGATAGCCATTTGGCCACTTTGTGGGAAAGTAACTGTCCATTTGGCTTTCTACTAGTGATGTTTCCATTAGGGTCTAGTTATGTGTTTGTGTTTCTTTCCCTTTGATGTCTCTGATGGGAGGTGTGGGATAATTGTATCGATTCCTGATCATTGCCTTCCCTTCTATTTTAGACCAGCTAGGGCATGTTCACCACAGCAAACACCGCGAGGAAAGTTAATTACACCAAAAAAGGTAGGCCTAGCAGTGAAAGATATACAGCAGCAAACATTCTAATTTAGAAGACATATTATGGTTGCATAGTTGCTAAGACATGTTTCATAAAGAAGTACAATGTATAATGGTCGGGCTTTATGTACAAAGAAATAACGACAAAACCTACTGAATTAATATACTAGTGTATCATACATATTAGTTTTATAACGTTTTAGTAAGAAGCTGGCAAGACAACATAATAACTTGAAGAGGAGAAACGTTTGGAATTAAAAAGACAACATTTGAAGTATCAATATAAGACACTATTAATTGAGGCTGTTCATAAGGTATATTGTAACGTTCCTGATGCCACCTACCAGCACTTTTGCAAACCCGTTTAGCTGTTACAGTTGAAACATGACTGTTTGGTTTGTTTGCTCTATTTTCTAGACAATGTTGTTTTGTTTATATATTTCATCTATGTCTCTAAACGCTAATCCGGAGTCCTTTGACAAATAAGCCCTTTCCTGGGTCAACTTATTGTGTCGCATTTTTTCGATCTAGATAATGATTTTGTTTAATTGTAGCGATCACAATAATATACAATTGATGAACTACATCACGTTTACTGTCTGATATATACAGTTATGATGTTGTTTACAAAGTACTCACCGAAAATACTTGCTGCAGTGGATACCATACTACCCTGAATCCACGGGACGGCGTCCACACTGGTATCGGCATTTTATGGTTTGCCAAATAAAGCGAAAAAATAAACGTCATGGCAGTCGTTCTGAATAAACAAAACAGGATTTGTTCAACATAATACGCGTAAACATTTCATCATTGAGTTTAAAGCGTATTAGTTGAACATCAAACTTCCGCAACAACAGTTGAACGTTATAAGACTAAACGAAAATTTAATTGTTGTCATAAACGTTATACCAGTAAAACAATATGTAATCTAAAATTAATATTACAGGAAACACTTTGAAAAGAATATGAAAGCTATCCAATACAGAAGATTACTGTACATTTTCAGGCTAATATAGCATTCCTTTTATAGCTTCTTGAAAAAAATATGTCGGACTAAAGACATTGTTTTCAATCATTTCAGTATATACTTTTAATATGCTAAATACATGCTTTTGTTATATAGGATAAATGTGACAAAGATATTCTAATCTAAGGTCTAATAACTATATAAGCTTTGATCAGCGCAAGGCGATAACTATTGGTGCGTCATAGGAAATAAACTGTTTGACAGTCGAATTTTAGTATAAACTGACAGAACATTCAGCCTAACAGGACAAACACGTATTTCTTATTTGAAGCTGTATCAGAAGGGCGATGTTTAGATCGAGTAAAACTAAGTTAAGTTACCTATGAATATTTTCTGATTGTTCTAAGGAGGATTATCTGTTGCAGTTTCTTTTTGTTTGTATATTGCTAATTGCATGTGTCTTGTCATTACGTGAGTCTCAATTTGTCTTCGTTCGGAGCTTCTGGAGAGCTGGGCTCCGTGACCATGGCCTTAGCTGAGTTATTTCATAAAATGTTTTATAAATAATACCTTTTTAACGCACATCTTAGGTGACCTCAGTAGCCAGATATAGCTGGATAGGCATGCAAAGAAGCATAAAAAAGGAATTATAATGTAAACAAAAAAACAACATAGAAACAGAAAAAAAATGTGGTATAGTTTTCTTACGACATTGCGATTCCCCAGTGTACCTCCACAAGTGGAAGGCTTGCTTGTACGACGAATATAATGGCAACCACCATGTAACAGATAATGGTGATAGGACCGATAAATCTCAGCAGAACACCGATTAAACCTGTCAAACCGAGGAGGGCGTGTAAAGATCCTGCAATCATTAGGCTACCTGAAATCTGATGCGAGACAGAGAAAAATCGAAGGCATTAGTTATACACTGTACATGATGAATAATTTTGGGAAATTATTTTTATCTTTACACTCTTAATGAGAAAATAATTATAGAATCACCCAGGAACGACTGCAGGAATGGAACACAGTCCACTCAAACAACCAGATAAGGTTTGATTGATTGAGGTAGCAAGCTCTATGCGAATTGAATAATTATTTTGTATTTTTGCATCACTTGAACGTAGGATGAGGATTTGGTACCGATGAAATCGATTTAACGGTGAGATAGTATTTTCTAAAGGTCCTTTCTCTCAAATTATATATATCTACACTAGAGTTGGTGTTAGTGCTGGATGGCGGTCAAAAACGTCTCCTCGTAATTCGCTATAATAAAGTTTATATTTTCTTGTGATCATTCCGGATATTTTTGAAAATTTAAATGAAAATTACCGATGAAATTTAACTGGCCGAAATAAGTTATTCTAGCCCTTAAAACGTTTATTCTTGTGTATTAATCTATTTAAGAATCTATGGTATACTATTCAAATTGGGATGTGGTCTGTTAGTTTGACCTTTTTCCGAATATCTCTTCGTCTATCTTTGCGAAATACTAAAATGAAACAAAGTAGAAGGTTCAATGGCAATCTAAAGCTAGAGCAAAAGAAAGCCTCACTTTGACCCGCAATGGGCTCTAGCAAAGGCAGCAGTACCGAATATTTGCTGTACTAAATACAGAAATGCTAAATAAAGATACTTATACAACGCTATTAGGTCGGTAGTATATAGTAGTATAATTTAATCTAAATTAAAGATTGGTCTTAAACGTAAAATGTACCTACAGCTCGAACATTTAATAAGATATGTTCCATGTTGTGATGGTTGGTGATAACCTCTTCTGTAAAATTTTTTGTAAGGTTGTTAGAAACCACTGCTACCACTGAAAGATCAACAGTTCTTGTTAGTATCACATTAACAGTCATTTTTTAACAGAAATGTGTAAGACCGAACTGATTTTATTGACATTGAGCGTTTGCTGGTATCTCGGTTGGTGCTGTAGACCCGTTGTTTGTTCACAGAACGTTTTAATTAATTTCTTGTTTACTAGACATTTTTCAAATCGATCGTTTTTTAAGCTGATTTTAATTTGCTAATTTAAGTATTTCGTCTCTCATTCATCGTTGCAGTATTTGAAAAACAAAAAGGATAACAATGAAAACAAAACTAGTACATCTTTTTCTTTTGATAGCAATGTAAATTTATACGACTAGGCTCAAAAAAGTAACTGTGTTTCCACTAACATGCTGAAAAAAAAATTGGTCGGTATATAGGAGAAACTGTTTTAATTTTTCTATTTTTTCTCCAGAAAAGAACACGGTGGGTCGGGCCTGTAATTTTATGAAAATGCATGTATTTTGTTAAAGGTCGGTGCTTTACATTACGAAAACACGCCTATTCAAATATATTGAAAATTTTACAACCAAAAAAGGAACATTTTCAGATAAAAATTCTGATATTTTTCATATTTCTGCTCAAAACATAGATTGTGAGTACTCGTTAGAACCGCCTCGGCGAGGCGGTTCTAACGAGTACCATATTCTATGCTTTTTGCAAAATAAGAAAAAGAATGTCTACCCCTGAAAACCCCAGTTTTACTATATGAAAGTGGGATTTAAGAGTAAAAATTTATATAGGCGTGTTTTCATGATGACTTTTTCATTTCGCATTTTTACTGATAAAAGATAGCAGAGTCGAAACAGGGTCGGTCAGGTTAGTGGAAACACAGCTATTTTTACGCCCTATGTGTATCATGTCTGAATGTGCGCATTAGGTATGTTTGCTATTGAACAGTCCTGATAATACATATGCGTTTACAGTTATACAGTCATTTAAGCATAACCAGAACGAATTTTATTGAACTAAATGTAGATATCCCCAGACAGTAGATACGAATTTAAATACTTACAATTTTCTATACGAAACAGGACTTATTCAGTTCAAGCTACGTACAAATGTTCGGAAAGCGTAGAGGTTTTCAGACTCATGAGGAAATCAACGTAGAAATATACAGAAACAATAACGTCGTATTGCAATGATGAAACCCAGATGAAAGTAAAAGCAGCCTGCAGATAAATTGGAAAGAATTTGCCTACTTCGTAACATTATCTGATGTTTCATAAGGTATTTTTAATATTATAGCGCATCAGCCCCTCGAAAGGAATGCAGCAGGAAACCCACAAATAAATAACGATGAGTCCGACCACAAACATTGATACTAGGCGCCAACATTCTGAAACAGATTTAGGTAAAATCCATCATTTATTCTGAAGACTGACTCACCGCGTAAAATTAAAGAGGGAAGCAAAGTTATTAAGTTTAACTGGGATAGCAATCATACTCACAGTTTGCCACAGAATATCCATGTTGTTACCTATCTTTTTGTACGAGTGACTGTTGTTTTGTATTATTCCGAAAATCCTTTTTGCAAACAAAGTTTCTGAATTTATAGACTATGCTTCATAAAATTAAACATATGACTGACTTTCTTGCAGAAGTGTTTTCAAATTATCGTTATATTCAGATATTATTTCAGAATGACGGCTATAAAGCTTAGAAAATGTTTATGCGGTTTATGATACAAGAGGTTAACAGTTAAATACCTATTAAAGTCATATCGCCTACAAAACCGGAAATTTTACAATATCAAAATCAAGGTCGTCTTGATTCCGCCAGCCTCGATCTTGATACATTTCCAGAAATTTTCCGCTCGGCAATTAATGGAAATTACAATTGTGGAAAAGGGTCTATTCATAGTATCAATATTTAGTAAGTCGACTAAATATTGGGACGTTGAATTGAATATGATATGCCTGATTTAAATTATTATCTCTTATTTCCGCCTGTTCTTTTTACAATTGTTTTGCACTGCAAGCAAAATCCTTTGTGGTATCTGCATTTTACTACATGCAAACCAAATCAGTTTTACTATTGGCTTATTCTTTGTTGCTTATTATTTTTCTTTCTTCTTACTCTTTGTTGCTTTGTGTTTTATTCATCGAAGTGATTTGTTTTAAGTATTGCCTTGTGTTATTTTTTTCTTGTGTTTTTCAGTCCTTTTAGCATTGCGATTACCTCGCTTGGGGAAGGGAAAGATAATCTTAGTGCTTTTCGTATGTTTGTTCGAATTGCGCTTGTTTGGTTTTGTATGTTTCCTCTTCCTCTTGGTGTCTGGGAAGGACTGCGGCTTGTGACTGTGGCACTCCCTTGACTTTTCTCTTACCTTTTCTTCCATTCTTCTCGTCAGCCTAGATACAACGTAAATCAATATAAACCTGATGACTCTCCCCTGTGACTAGTTAAATAGCTAAACAAGTCACCACTTAAATAAAAGCATATTACCTGACACATTAGCTGAATCTTGTTGCGTTGTAAGTCGTGGGTTACAGAATGGCGTATCATCTCCACCAATAACGAGCAGAGGTAGAATATAGTCCACTGCAGCTCCTTGAAAGAGTGGAAGCCTGTGAAAAGTCCATCAATTACTCAATGGCTATGGGTACGGTACATCAGGTGCTAACAGTACACGAAGGCTGCAGCAATGACCTGTTAGATTGAATGTTATGAACATCAGAGTCATTCTTTTTTTTAAACAAATAAGGAACGTTTTTAAATGGTTGTTCTTTTTTTCTTCTTTTTTTTCAAAATATTAATCACGAAAACATATCTATATAATTTTGTCCCCCTTTAACCCCTCTTTTGTATAGTAACACTGGGGTTTACAGGGTATACATTATTTTTCTTATTTCTGCTCAAAAACATAGATTGTTGTACTTGTTAGAACAGCCTCGCTGAGGAGGTTCTAACGAGTACCCACAATCTATGTTTTTAGAAGAAATTTAAAAAATATCATAGGTTTTTTTTTTGTGAAAATTTTCAGACTTTGGAGGTGTAATTTTCTATAGGAATAGAGTGATTGCGTAATGTGCGTCGGTGAATTTATATAAATGAGTCGTATTGTTTGTTGTATCATTATTAATTCCTCATCTATACTTCTTTTGGTGCTTCGGGAAGGATGTGCTTCGTGGTTGTTTAATTTAATGGGTATCCTAACGCATATTGTTGAGCCAAGAAGCAAATTTTGAATTGGTTCTTCAGAAACTGACGATACCATCAGCATATCTAATACGTAATCTTAATATAATAACTAGCTATGTGTTCTTTGTTAAAAAGACTTTTTTTTGACATTTATTTATATAATAAGTAGCAACAATATATAATAGCTTTGCAAAAACATTATTGCAGGTATTTAACCTTTAATACATGATTATGTGTTTAAGATATAAAACACTAACACTCTTAATATCCGTTTCGTTTTCAGGTGTTTTGATATATCATCTAAATTAATGGTTTGATTTTCGTAAAAGTGCTGTAACACCCCTTCACCTCTCCCCCCTCTCCGCCCCGCACCCCCTCCTCCCCCGGTGGTCTACTCTACTGACCGTTCTAAGGCGGTGGTCCCGGTGTTAATCTTACTCTTTGTTGCTTTGTGGTATATTCTACGAGGCGATTTGTTTTATGTCTTACCTTGTGTTATTTTGTTCTTGTGTTTTTCAGTCCTTTTAGCATTGCGATTACCTCGCTTAGGAAGAGAGAGCTAATCAGTGCTTTTCGTGCATTTGTTTCGATTTGCGCTTGTTTGGTTTTGTCTGTTTCCTCTTCCTCTTGGTGTCTGGGTAGGGCTGTGGTTCCTGATTGTGGCACTCCCTGGACTTTTTTCTTACCTCTTTTACATAGCATATACAGTTAGAGCGGAAGTAAAACATATAAAGAAAATCAAATAAAATGAAGACAAATTTGGATATTCCTTGCCATGAGATAAGAAACCAGGTTATATGTGAATATTGACAGAATTGCTATGAAAATACCCAGGAAAAAGCACAGTCAGACAACTTAGCCCTTCTGAGGCGGAGCATAAGGGTAAGCTATCATACAAAAACGGATCTCAAAAATGTCACTTCATTGAAAACAGAAGAAACTAATGAGAAGAATTTGCAACATATAAAGAGCCTTGGTGCTTAAACTTGGTTTTATTGGAACCTATCCCCGCCCTGAATCTTCATACAGTTTCAGCTATACATGTATCAGTTCGCGTAGCGGTTTACTAACTCATTAGTTTATCAACAAAGAAAAAAAGACAATAGATATATAAATTGTGTGTTCAACACTACGACGAAATAAAGATGAAGACTTGACTACAACTGAAAATCAGGTAAAAAGCAAAAACAAAATTCTCTAGTAACTCCAACAACGAGTCCGACCACCGCCAAACCTAGATCAAAGTAAATAAGAGAACTCAGCAACTGATATAATCAGATCCACATCAAGCTCCAAACACAAAAGGGAAAACAGACAAATGTAATAAAGCAGTCACAAAATGAGCACATGGCAAGCAGAGTTGGCAACTCTTTACCAACAAGGTGGCAACGCTGTTACCCTCACTTAACTGAATGTATAATCAACTTACATAATGGTTAAAAGACAAACATTAGCCACAATGAAAGTATTACCTTGGAACGGTCACTAATTAATTACTGGGCGGGCTTAAAATAAATTTACAGGATCCAATCCCTCGCCGATAGCTTCTATAGTGGTAAAAACATATATTGGTTCGGTCCATGGGGAGGTCCTCTAAAATTCATAAATCATTACGGGGAACAAATGAATCACAGATAAAGCATACTATGAACCAAAGATGAGGGTTCAACAGAAACAACGTGTTGATATACTTGGAGATCCCTTGAATGTCAACAGCACCACTGGAATATTGGAGTAAAAAACAAAAAACACCAGTTGATCCCCGGTGCGCCCCGATTAGTCAATGGGTAGCTTTATCTTTACCTGACCCCCAGAAGGACCATAGCTAGGGTTGTTATACCAGTCATAATTAGCGTCGAACTGAACAACTTGACTTTAAATGCGTCGTTGTTAGAGGCACAAACGGCATCAGCAACCAGCATAGAAATAACAAGTTGTGTGGCCAAAGAGAGTAGAGCTTGCTGAAAGAAAAATGCAAACCTCTATACAAATATTGACATATGTATGTCATATGTAAACAAAATAAAGTTTTATTATATGACCCGTTTGCTGATAAATCATACAATCTTTTATGGTCTTAGATGCATTTTATTCCCTTTAATGTGATGTTGATGTGAATTAGCAAACTATTTATCAAAGCATTTTTCTTTCTTAAACCTTAAAGTTTTGTATTGAAGAGACCGACCAAACAAAACTCAAAGCTATTTTTTTTTTTTTTTTTTTTTTTTTTTTTCAGCGAAAGTTTCTTTTGTTTGGCTATGTTCTGGTATATATTGCTAGTTTCTGAGTGTAACCTTTGTACATGTTCCTTAATAGTATGGACTGATCAATGTAGATATAAGACAAAAAGAAAAAGAGTCAAAACCCACCTGAAGTCCACTTATAACGGTGACGTGGATTGGTGGGGTATCTGTTACACCATAGATAAGGTACGCTTTAGTTTCCTTTTTAACAAACGAATCATCCATTTCGTACATTGGCAAAATTTCCTCTGTTGTTTCTGTCTGTTCATCATGATTTTCTTTGTCCATTTTACTTTCTTTATATCCTTAGCGTGTATTATTGTGCTGATTAATACTATTGCTTTCACAGGTAAAACATACATTAATGTAAGAACATTTAAAATGATATCTCTCAGTCGAAATAACTGTATGCGTATAGAATGTTTTGCGCAATCCGATGTCATAAATGAAAGAGTTTGCTTATATTTTTTACCACATGATAGCATATATTCATTTGGGTCATAATCCCGTGTCTAATCTTATTTGAAATACAAACTGCAAATGCAAAGTGCGATTAAGTAAACCAATGGTTATAGATAAGAATTTTAAAGAGAGATTGAATAAATCAACATTGTATGTTGCATTAGACTTTAAAACTAAATAAAATACCACCGATAATCTGGACGGGCGCACATTTTTTGTTAATGACTTTTTCGGCAACTTTAAGTTCCAAATGTTGGTAATCTACAATAATGAAGAATAATGAAGAATAGGTACAGGCAAGTAGCAAAATATCTCCCTTCCGGCAAGTAGCAAATATCCCCCTTCAGGGATACACAAACCGCGATGACTTGTGAAACAGCACGACCGCAAACATCTGTAGGCGATGCAGTCCTGGGTGAGAGCTCAGACACTGGCACCCAAGGACCATTTGTTAAAAGCATCGTTAGGTTACCAGCTCGTTAGTGATCGAATGTGAACTTTTCTAGTAAGAACAATATCTTATTCACAGGTCTATTTCCAGAAAAACAAAACAATGTTAGTAGCTTATGCAAAAGCTACTCACATTTTTTTCAGCAAAAATATTAGCATGTATGTCATATTTAATAATCAAAGTTTTAACGATACATTAACTAACGACATCGTTAGTTTTGAATAACTTGGCCCAGGCATCACGAAAACAGGCCTATATAATTTTGACCCCTTAAACCCCATTTTTATGTAGTAAAATTGGGGTTTACAGGGGTATACAGTTTTTTCTTATTTTGATAAAAAAATCATTGATTGTGGGTACTAGTTAGAACCGCCTCCCGGAGGCGGTCCTAACGTGTACCCACAAGCTATGTTTGAGCAGAAATATGAAAATTATTAGAATTTTTTATCTGAAAAGTTTCCTTTTTTGGTTGTAAAATTTTCAATATATTTGAATAGGCGTGTTTTCGTAATGAGCTGAAGGAAACCACTAGTTGAACCACGGAGGGCTCGATCAATGACATTACATCAGGCATCATCCCATTAATGAAAGGCACTTTCACTGAATCTGAATTCCGAACCACCCTCGTGCAATAAAAGAGGACAGCATAGCTGGCAAACATGATTGGATTAAAATCGAAGCATGCAGTCAGTTGAACATTAAAATACCATTTTTTCTAACGGGTAATATATTTTCAATTATTTTCAAAAAATAGATCTCTCAGCAAGTTTCCTAAATTTATAAACTAGGTCACGGTAACTCTGATTCCGATATTCTTGCTTTAAAAGTTTTTTTTAAAGTTAACTTTATATTTATCAATGATTTTGGAGTGTCGGTGGTAATCATAATTTTAAGAGTTTTTACGGAAGTTATGATACCGATAGCCTTGTGTAAGTTTATGATACCGATAGTCTTGTGTAAAAACTGAAAATAGCAGACTCGTATTACTGAATCTGTTCCCGAGGAATAATGAAAAGAACTAACAGCCTTCATGCTCGTATCAGCCATGATTATAATATTTTTTTCGTATATCATATTAGAGACCAATAGTCCCAAAGGACTAGAAAATCTAACAATTTGTGCGTATGATCCTATTTCACATTTTCGTGGCTCTGAATGGCTGTATGCATTGTTTGTCGCATTTATGGTTAATTTACCTTGAATTGTAACATATAAATAGTTGTAAATCATTATATTAGTGTCACCAATCTACATTTAGTTAAGAACTGAATTATTTGCTACAAATGCATTGTATTGTTGTTCTTTTAGTGCAAGTGATTAATACGTTCGGCACTGCTGCTGCTGCTGTAGCTATGTCTGTTGCTGCGGTAAATCACAAGTGATGTAATGTTTACTGGTAACACAAACATACAAAATAGTTTTAATAGTTAAGATTCAATGCTTTAGTATTCCTGCAAATACATCAAAATCAAAAACAAAACACACAAAATCCACAAATTTTAGGAGCATAAATCGGTGGCGAATCTGTCACTCCATACACAAGTTGCGTCTTGCCTATAACTTCTTGTACAATGACATTTTTATCTTTTTCATTAATAGCTTCATTCGTTCTATTTTTTTTTTTTTCTTCAATCTTTGTAATCACTGACGTCGTCTGTATGTGCAGCGCTCCAAGTGAATCGCGTTTCATTGTTAGACTCCCTCTCTGCCAAATATCTTAGTGAGGGATAGATAGTGATTTTTCATAAAAAAAAATCTGTCCCTTAATTGCATTATACGTATGGCATACAAGTTAGTCATGACTCGTCAAAACACATGGCCGTCAGGGGTGTGGAGGGTGGGGATGGGGCGGGCTTATTTTTTCCTATATATCTTGATAGAAAATTTAAAAAAATCTTCTTGTCAGAACTTACTGGACCGATTTCAATATAATTCATCAGAAATGTTTCGGTGGTGACCCTCTACCACGATTGTTAAAGCCATGATGATTTGTTAAAAAGAACATGGCTGCTGGTATGTGTGTGGGGGAGCTTTTTTTCTCTAAATATTTATATAAAAAAATCAAAATCTTCTTTTGAGAACCACTGGACTTATTCCTGTATACTTTTGCAGAAATGTTCTTTTAGTGACCCTCTACCAAGATTGTTCAAGCCATCATGATTCGTCAAAAAACATGACCGCCAGGGGCGTGAGGAGTGGGGCGTTGCTTATTTTCCTTATTATAGCTTTATAGAAAAATATGATACTCTTTTCGTCAGAAAACGCTGGACCAATTTCAATATAATTTATTAGAAATGTTCCTTTGGTCACCGTCTATCAAGATGGCTCAAGCCATGATAATTCGTTAAAAAAAAAAAAACATGGCCGCCAGGGGGTGGCGCTTATTTTCATTGTATATCTATATAGAAAACCTTTTTCAGAAACCACTAGACGGATTTCACTATTACCAAAAACTTTTAAAACTTCTTGTCGGAAACCACTAGACTGATTTCATTATAATTTAGTAGAACTGTTTCTTTGGTGACCCTCTACCTAGGTTGTTCAAGCCATCATAATGCGTCAAAAAACATCGTCCCCATGGCGCGGGTCTTATTTTCCCTATATATATAGACATTTGAAGATCAGTTTTAAAGAAACGAGGCGCTGCTTGCCATATGCGACATTGCTACTCGATTTTATAGGACCATCATGTCACTCTTGAACATAATGTGTACAAAAATCATAAAGCAGTGACTTTTGGTGAAATTTCATTAGTAAGTATGCTCAGATGAGCGATATAGGACCATCATGGCCCTCTTGTTTTGTCTTTTTTTTTAGAAATGGTGCCAAAACCATGCATATACAAATTCTGGACAGGGTCTGTGAACTATGCACACTCTAGATACGAATAGTATAATATATACCTGAACAGTGAAATTACTGGCTATTGTTGACAGTAAGACATTCAGGATCGGACTGCTCGTAAAAGAAAAACACAGCATAATATTGCACAATGAATGGTGGCCCACACATACCAGACTGTACAGTGTACAACACAGATAAGATCTTATGCAGTATACCACTCAGACCAGGCTGCATTCAGCATACCACACTGATCAAATTATGCAGAGCATCAAACTGAAACACACACAGCGGGGTACGGACAATTACCCAACCGGACAATTACCCACCCAAACATTTATCCACCCGGACAATTACCCAACCGGACAATTATCAACCCGGACAATTACCCAACCGGACAGTTATCCACCGGACAAATACCCACCCAAACATTTATCCACCCGGACAATTACCCAACCGGACGATTATCTACATTTTCTTTTTTTTGTGTATTAAAAATCTTTACTTTTTTAATATTATTCTTTAAATATATTCGTAATCCGGATGACGCAAAGATATATACATTCAAATTTACACATTACCCATGGAGACGACATTTGTAGTCTGCTGTTTGCGACGTATTTTGAAAATATTAAATAAAAGGTGAAATTGCGTATAATGAGCAATTCACCTTTTGTTGGAACATTATCAGCTAACTTACTGTAAGAAATTAATAAATTTGCTCAAATGGCTATTTCTTCCGTTTGCTAAGAATATTTTCAGTGTTTTTACATGTTTTCCTAATTTGTCCACTCGCACATTCCCATTAAGACGGTGTAGATGAAAGTGGAAAAAAAGCAGAAGACAGCGAGAAATAGACATTTTACTTATTGCTATTTATGATTCATGAAACAAAAATCTATCAAACGAACCTTACTTAAAAACTGCAAGGTCGATTATGAAACACAAAAAAAGAGTCCAGCCTTTCATCTTTGATACAAAGTCACTTATGATTTATGAAAATATTTTCAGGTGGGTAATTGCCAGCTTTTAGATTAAGATGGGTGGCTAAATGTCCGGTTGGGTAATTGTCCGGTCGGTAATTGTCCGGGTCGGTAATTAACTAATTTTCCGGGTGGGTAATTATCCTACACTCATTCACAGGATACTGTAGGGACAGTCAGTATGGTAACCTTTCCAAATAGAAACTGATCTTATGATAATGGCAGCTAGCACATCGGTGCAGTCTGATCAGATTCAACACTTGTCGCTAACATGATATACATATTTTAAATTTTAATGAGTAAAACAAAGTGTAACCCCTGATCAGACTGCACAGGCCCAGCTAGTACTATGCTGGTTCCCTAACCTGCTTTTAACTTTAAGATCTCAAATTATAAAATAGCCTTGGGTGCCTATAAAACCGGATTTAACCCTAACCCCATCTCCTAGATCTTTGTATCTGTACTAAGGCAGAATTCTGATACAGAGCTATTAATCTGGTACAGAGCTATTTTCTTGTAGCTCTAGCATTGTGATCAAACCTCTGTAAGGTTGTTCAGTTGTGTGTGCGTGCGTGCGTGCGTGGTCAAGATGATAGAAGTTGGGAATCCGGGTTGGGAATACACGCAGAACAAACCTAGTTATAGCCTGAATTCCATGCAGGGTTGGTAGGGCTTATTTCAACGTGTTATTTAGAATACACTCACTTTCTGTCCTCTGAATAATCTGACCACGTTGCATAGTCATGCATTTCATTTCGTGCTTGCTGTTCCCCAATCTTTTGCAGCAATCTTTCTGTATCACTTTAATCAAATAGTCAGTGAGATAGGTCAGCAAACTATACAGACCCAGAATATACACAAGTACTTGTTAACCGCTTAGATTGTTAAACCTGCCAGTAAAAGTGTGGGTAGGTAAACTATCTATAGTGTTGACTAGGCCGTAAAACAAAAATCAGACAAAGATCAGCCACCACAGAAGCTGGGTCTTATCAGGGTCAGCACTGTTTCACTCATCCCTTATCTTACATTTCTAGACACGGATATCAAAATGGACTTATCCATATCATTATGAAAACCTGCCTATTCAAATAAATTGAAAATTTTACAACCAAAAAAGGAAAATTTTCAGATAAAAATTCTGATTTTTTTTTTTTTTTTTTTTTTTTTTTTTTTTTTTTGTACTTCTGCTCAAAACATAGATTGTGGGTACTCATTAGAACCGCCTCGCCGAGGCGGTTCTTACGAGTACCCACAATCTATGTTTTTATAGCAAAATAAGTAAAATAATGTATACCCCTATAAACCCCAGTTTAACTATATAAAAGTGGGGTTTAAGGGGGTCAAAATTATATAGGCATGTTATCGTGATGTTTTATAATAAATATGGTAAGGAGTAAAGATGTCCAAAATTTTAGGGTAAATATGGTAGTTTTTGCGTATTTTAAATTATCTTATTTAAATAAAATTTGTTACTTAACAGTAGTATCCAAATGGGGACAGTGTAGACCTTGACAAGTCGACGCATTCCGCGGCACCTGCAGACTGCCATCACGAAAACACAAACATATAATTTTGACCTTAAGCCCCGCTTTTATATAGTAAAACTGGGTTTACGGGTATTCATTATTTTTTTCTTAATTGCTAGAAACATTGATTGTGGGTACTTGTTAGAACCGCCTTGCCAAGGCGGTTCTAACGAGTACCAACAATCTATGTTTTTAGCAGAACTATGAAAAATATCAGAATTTTTCATCTGAAATTTTCCTTTTTTGGGTTGTAAAATTTTCAACATATTTAAACAGGCGTGGTTTCGTAATGGAAGGTCAAGATGATCATGTGCATCCGTGCAGTCTTACCAGGCCGGGCCTTCTCTGTGGTTCATTTTGAAATAATGTCTATTAATTGTGCTGGCAACGTCTGGCTTTCGTCAGACTGCACAAATGTGTATGCTGTTTGGGTCCTGGTTACCTGCATGTGGTATAAGGAGTCTGCAATATTTTTTTTGAACATTTTCTGCAGAATCATATTGTAGTAGTAATTTCCATGAAATTAATTTATGTATTTTTTTTATTTTTTTTATTTATTTATTTATTTATTTTTTTTTTTTTTGACACAAGATTATTATAAAAGTTGGAATTTGATAAGAAAAATATCCCATGTAAGTACAAGATAACCAACTTTTTTCAAGTTTTCACACTGTGCAGACCATCACAAAAATATACCTATATAATTTTGACCCCTTTAAACCCCACTTTTATATAGTAAAACTGGGGTTTACAGGGGTATACATTATTTTTCTTATTTCTGCCCGAAACATAGATTGTGGGTACTCGTTAGAACAGCCTCGCTGAGGCGGTTCTAACGAGTACCCACAATCTATGTTTTTGACTGAGTTTTTTATCTGAAAATTTTCAGATTTTGGAGGTGAAATTTTCTATATATTTGAATAGGCGTGTTCTCGTAATGTTTTTTTTTTTTTCAAGTTTTCACACTGTGCGCACAGTACGGACTCTAAAGGCCTAGATTAGGCTGTGCATACATGTCTGATCAAAACATTCCATGTGCGCATTACTGCTGTCTGATTGGTATAGCGGTGACCCTTCCTGTACATTGGATATAGTTCGTCTGTCATTACTGACAATGACCAATCCTAATCAACTTTGTGATGTTTTATTATTTGTGTGTTCTAAGATGGCTGATGAGACCAATCTTAGCTCTAAACTGCCTGTTGCAGATAGAACAAGATAGGTCTGAGGAAGAAAGCTCTGTTGGTGATGCCTTAGCTCTGGCTTTTCGCTGTGCACGTTTCAGCTCGGCTTCGCTGATTCTTTTTGCTTCGTATTCACTAGCTCCCCTTTTTATGCGGCCTCGCCACTTTGTACGATCCTGTGCAATCTATTCCCATGACTCTGTTGGTATGTTAAAGTCTTTAAGGGAGGCTTTGAGGGTGTCCTTGTATCGCTTCTTCCGACCACCATGGGAACGTTTTCCTACTTGAAGTTCTTCATAGAGGATTTTCTTTGGCAAACGTTTCTCAGGCATTCTGGTATCATGGCCTGTCCATCTTAACTGTGCCAATATCAGAAGAGTATATACACTCTGCATCCCTGCCCTTTTCAGGACTTCTGTGTCTGGAATCCTGTCTTGCCACTTGTTCTTTAGAAGTTTTCTAAGACAGCTTGTATGGAAGTGGTTCAGTCTTTTGGCATGCCGTTGGTAAACTATCCAAGTTTCGCATGCGTATAACAGTGTTGGCAGCACTACCGATCTATATACTTTCAGCTTTGTGTCAAGTCTGATTCCACTTCGGTCCCAAATACTTCCACGTAGCCGGCCAAATGCTGCACTAGCTTTGGCAATTCTAACATTGACTTCATCATCAATGTGCACAACTCTAGACAATGTGCTTACAAGATAGGTGAACTTGTCTGACACTTGCAGTCGTTGACCTTTCACTGTGATGGTAGGCTCCTTGTAAGGCTTTCCAGGTGCTGGCTGATATACTACCTCAGTCTTTTTGATGCTGATTGTGAGATCATAGCTGTCACATGAATCAGATACTTGATCCACACCTTTTTGCATTTTCTCTTCTGTTGGAGCACCCTTTGCCATGTCATCAGCAAAGAGGAACTCGTCTAGCACCTCTGTCTGTACCTTAGATTTAGCTTGCAACCTTCTTAGGTTGAAAAGTTTCCCATCAAAACGATACCTAATAGGTATACCATTGTCACCCTCCTGGAAAGCATCTGTAAGCATGGCAGAAAACATCATGCTGAACAGTGTTGAAGCTAGTACACAGCCTTGCTTAACTCCATTTGTCACAGGAAATGGATCAGAAGACTCGCCATCATTTTGGACCCTTGCAAGCATACCATCATGGAACTGCCGCACCATTTCTATGAATTTGGCAGGACAGCCAAACTTTGCCATAATTTTCCAAAGTCCCTCACGACTGACTGTGTCAAATGCTTTGGTAAGGTCGACAAAGGTCATGTAGAGGTCCCCATTCTGTTCCTGACATTTTTCTTGAAGCTGGCGTGGTGCTGTAAAGATCATGTCTATTGTTCCTCTGTTTTTCCTGAATCCACACTGGCTTTCTGGTAGAATCCCTGATCGTTTGAGTTCAGGGCTTCTACCAGAAAGCCAGTGTGGATTCAGGAGACAAACAGAAGATTGATATAAGAAACACATTTATTTTTGTGGGGGAGAGTGGGGGGCCTTAATTAATAGAGAGCGATGACAGTGATCAGCAGGAAGAGATTTTGGACTGGCAAAAAATAACATCAAACTTGCCATTTCCTATGTCTTCCAAGATCATCTTCCAAAATAAAACACGTTCTTCAAGATATTCTTTTACAAATATTCCTGGTTTGGCCGAATCGATTTATAATTAAGTTTCCTTTTTATGAATTCATCCATCTCTTAGAGTAAATTACAACCTTATCTGACTTAAAATCACATCCCAGACTGAAAAAGCAATTTGATACACACCATTAGCTTATCGGTATCTCAATTTGTGTTTACTTCTGCAAATTCCTGATTACACACAGACATGCTACTAAGGCTCATATACCACTATATTTCTCCCTACCTGAAATCAGACTTCATCTTTTCCACTAAGGGACGTGATTTATCATATCATTATAAACTGTACTAGACTGTTTACCTTTGAAAAAAAAAAAGAAAATGATAGAAAAGATAGAGTCTGGAGACATACTAGTATACATCTAATGTTCGTCCGTTTGATAATGCACTTAAATATTCCGCCCTTTAAGTCTTATCCCAATTGTATAACTGTTACGTACTTCTCAAATCGGGATAAATAAATAACTGTCCATTTCGCCTTTAATATTGTCGACACATTTCGACTATACACACAGTGACTGAATGTAATGTCCTCGGTAGACTCTGAAACATGGTTTTGTTAGTGTAATTTTGTTCTAGTGTTTTTCAGTCATTTTAGCATTGCGATTATCTCACTTGGGAAAGAGAGAGCTAATCTTAGTGCTTTTCGTACGTTTGTTCGATTTGCGCTTGTTTGTTTTGTCTGTTTCCTCTTCTTCTTGGGTGTCTGGGAAGGGTTGCGGTTTGTTATTGTGGCACTCCCTGGACTTTTCTCTTACCTTTTTTTTTTTTTATAATAGACTACTTTAATAGAAGTTGACTACCTGTAGGAAACCATTGGTGGGCTCTAGCTTTTGAAGTAAGGAGGTACAGCTGATTTTACTTTCTTGTAATTCAGAATATTGCTAATATTTACCATTCCGAAAACACGCCTATTCAAATATATTGAAAAAATTCATCACCAAAAACATAAAGTTTTCAGATAAAAATTTTAATATTTTTCATATTTCTGCTCAAAACATAGATTGTGGGTACTCGTTAGAACCGCCTCGGCGAGGCGGTTCTAACGAGTACCTACAATCTATGCTTTTGAGCAGAAATAAGAAAAATAATACCTACCCTGTAAACCCCAGTTTTACTATATAAAAGTGGGGTTTAAGGGGGTCAAAATTATATAGGTATGTTTTCGTGATGGGCACCGAGGCCTTTATTTCTGAGTTCAAGTTTCAGAAAATATCGCTTTTCAGTCTCTTCTTATTAATGAACCTGTCTGGACAGGCTTGTTTCACTTTCTAATGTTTTTTTATAACAAGTAAGTAAGTTTAAGGTGTATTCAGTTAACTTTGGGTAACAGAGTTCTCACGTTTTGGAGAAAGAGTTCTCAACTCTGATTGCCATTTGTTCATTTTGTGGCTGCTTTGTTGTATTTGTCTGTCTTTCTCTTTTATGTTTGCGGTTTTATGTGGATCTGATTGTATCAGTTCCTGAGTTCTCTTATTTACTTTGTATAGCCTAAATCTAGCAATATCTAAAATAATGGCTACCAGCATGTACTCAGGAGACTTTGGTATAAACAAGTTCTAAACCAAATTTCCTGTTCTAAAGAGCGAAATTTTGTTACCGGTAGTTAATATAACTAAGAAGGAATACGATGGAGATCTACTGGCTGCTGTATATGTGAAATAATTTAATACACCGATTTCCAAAAGAAAGTAAGAGAAAAGTCCAGGGTGTGCCACAATCACAAACCGTAGCCCTTCCCAGACCCCAAGAATAAGAGGAAACCGACCAAATCCAAACAAGCACAAACCGAACAAACGTACGAAAAGCACTAAGATTAGCTCTCTCTTCCGTAAGCGAGGTAATCGCAATACTAAAAGGACTGAAAAACACAAGAACAAAATGACTCATGGAAAGACATACAACAAATCGCCTTGTAGAATAAACCACAAAGCAACAAAGAGTAAGACCAACACCGGGACCACCGCCTTAGAACGGTCAGTAGAGTAAACCACCGGGGTGTTTAAAGCACTTTTACAGCTAGCCAACTTCATCCTGGGTCCAAGTTCTCTTTCATTAATATTATCCATAGTGCCTGAATAGCAACGGGGCCAAGACGCTCATATGCCGTCATCTGAATACCATGAAGACATTACAAATTGCTGCTGCAGTACAAGCAAACGCAGAGATGTATCCTTATTATTATTTACATTACTTCAAATCGAGGGTTGAGCGCAAGACTAGCGTAAGTCAGATGGTTGTTTTTCCCCAAACCTAATCCCCTCACCATGAAGGCGTTATGAAGATTACAACATTTCTTTCTGTAAACAATGAAAATTTAGGTGCCATTGCTCGTATGAGCAATGGCACCTAAATTTGCATTGTTTACAAAGGGGTCCAAGTTGCCCCTAAACAAGGGTTTCAAAAAGACGTTTGAGTTACCATAGTCTTGCGCTCAACCCTCGAATTGCACTTGGTAAAATTCTAGGGAAGAGAACTCGATAATCAAAATTCACAAAAGAAAAATCATTGAAAATCAGTGTACCTATGTGCCTATATCAAATGCTTTGTCTCAGCAAAATTTAAATAGCAATCTGGATCGAAGAACATGAAATTAACTGCATGTAACTGTGCGTCTCGAAGATTACGCGCATGCGTATGCCTGCACTCGCTCATAATGTCAGCTCGCTCACTTCCGTGACTTCGCATCTGCACATGTACCTAGATACAAGAGTATGCATGTGTGTGTGCGTTTATGTATGTGTGTGCGTGTGTTTGTACGCGCATTCCTAATATAACCATTCTGATATTTTTCATATATTTATTTACTATAAATTGGTATAACCTAGATTATACGCCTAACAGTATCACGGTGCCGGAAATGTTACATTGTACCCGGCAAGTTCAAGTCTGCGCTGTCCCTATTTCAACCAAAAACAACATGGGGAAACCCTGGTCATATTATACCGATTTCAGTGCAGTCTGCTCAGAATTCGAGACAATAAAAAGGCGATGTATGCAGAATCAAATCAGACTGCGCACAACAGCGATAAGCTGAAGGTTTACATTTCAGTATGGCGTTACCAGTATCGATATGCAAACCGGACATTTCGGACTGCAATGAAAACCAATAATTAAAACAATTAGATAAAATACCACTCACTGAAACACTCTGACTGAAGTCTCTTTCTTATCCATGCTAATGAGTACGCCTTGCCTGTCTATGGTGCCCTCTGCCGTGTTTTTCAGTGTGGGTTATTTATAGGCAAATAGTGCAAGATTTCTCGAGTCTCACGAGACATTTGAGACTCGCGGGACTTTCGGACTATTTAAGATCGGATTATTTTGACTCGTACATGGAGTTCGATCACGTACCGCAGTTAACCGTAGTTAACCAAACTTTGATCGAACTGTCTCTGGTTCTATGGCGGGAAAGTCATGACGTCACTCTAGTCAAACCAGACCACAGCGTGGTTTGCTCTGGTACAACGATTGCGACGAGAGGTATGAAATTTTGCCCGTCCATGAGAAAATACGCATTTTAAGTGTTGTTAAAGCATACATATTTGTAGAAAGATGTCAAAGATGTTTCAAGGAGACAGTATGATTGAAAAAATCGGCGGAAAAAAAATAACAGAATAGTTTTTTATCTTGAATTTTTATGTGTAGACTCCAAAATTCACTTATTACCAATACTCGTGCCATGGGGACCACAATGTTTGTTTACCAAACATCAACCAGAGTCGTTCGATCACACTTTTGAATGAACATGCGCAGTTTGACTTCCGGCACTGTAATCCGGTAAGTGACCGAACTCGCTCGAAAGTACAAAATGTACTTATGGAGTAGAAGGTATTTTCTACAAGAACTTACTTACGAAAAGACAAAATAATATGCAACAAAAGAAAATAGCCTGCTCTGTATCGTAACAAAGATGTGCTTAAGGCTTCAAATTATCACATTTTTTTTTTTTTTTTTTTTTTTTTTTTTTTTTTTTTTGTTTATTTAGGCTAAATGCTTTGCACTGACCACAGTTGTTATTTATACTTTTTGTATTTGTTTCCTGAGTTTTTTGTATCTTTTTTGTTTATGGTATATAAGTCAATGAGTCAATCAACCAAATGACTTACGTATATGCAAAAATAGGTACATTATACCGTTATTTTTCCTCGGTAGATATATTGTGCCTTATCAAGGCTTTGTTTCGGGTCAATAACCCTTTCATCCCTAACTTTCTGAAGTGGACTTCCATCGTTGAATCTCGTCAGAACCAATGTTCGAGACAGGAATCTCATTCAAAACTGAAAACAGAATGGTAAACTGTGTAGATTCAGATGAGATAGCTGACGATAAGCGATCTCATCGGAATCTATACTGTTTGCAGTGGTATTGGTTTGGGTTTTTGGGGCTGAAAGTATCTATACCAAGTATTCGTCGAATCGATGAGGTTACATGGAATGTACCAGAACATTGCCGTACTTACGCTATTCGAATGACGAAAGCACGCCTATTCAAATATATTGAGAATTTTACCACCAAAAAATGAAAATTTTCAGAAAAAAAATTCTGATATTTTTCATATTTCTGCTCAAAACATAGATTGAGGGTACTCGTTAGAACCGCCTCGCCGAGGCGGTTCTAACGAGTACCCACAATCTATGTTTTTGAGCAGAAAAAAGAAACATAATGTATACCCCTGTAAATCCCAGTTTAACTATATAAAAGTTAGACTGCGTGATCCTGGTAATGTGTCTAAAGTGTTTCATGAATGACAAGCCGTGCAGATCTTGATTAGGCAACTACTTGTAAAGGCAGCCTGATCTGCGTTTATACTAATTACCCAGACTCTTTCTGAATATTTAGGGCAAATACGATACATGTACTTTTAATCACAATCGAAATGTCTGCTTCTAACTCGTCAGTTTTGGACCACACTGTCTGAATCTATCCCAATATAGTATTTTTCATTCAATTAGTGGGGAACACGTCTGAACAAATGCGTTTACCGCCTAAACAATCTACCCACAGAGAGTTCAACAATAGCTGACCTAACGCATTTTTTTAAAAACGATTATCCAAACTTAATAAGCCGTCGTCTAGACAACGGACAGAAAAATGGTTCTTAGAATAGCTTCAGGACCACTGCATATTATTGTACCGAGGTGTTAAAATACCATGTTGAGCCTCGCTCGGGTCACATGTGGGAAAGCCAAGTTCTGCTAACGGATGGTCAGGTGGTTTTTCCCCGGATTCTCCGGTTTTCGCCAACCTTTGATGAACAATCGGCTCGATTTAAGTGAAATGTTCTTGAAAGGGCCGTAAATTCTAAATAAAAAAAAAAAAGAAATTGTCCACTTTTCCTCAGTATAATTATGGAATTTTCGTTTATTTTTAGTGCTGGTACAAGGACAGGTAATTCAAATGTTTGACTTCAAGAGGATCACTATTGATATAGATAATGTGTTCTTACTTATTCTTGGAAACATATGTTTTGTTACTCATTATAAGCGCCTTGCCAAGTCGTTTCTATTGAGTACTAACATCGTATGTTTTTAATGTAGAAACAATAAAAAGTGTTATTTTTTGGATAAGTAAAGTTTGTTTGGACAAGCGGATTTCGCCCATTTACATGTCCCTTGACAAATAATAACTTTTTTTTTTCCACACCTTTGTCATTGTATATCTATATAGATTAAGTAACGCAATGTGCGCTTAGGGTTTTCAAATTACTGTAAATATTTAAGTATAATACCCACTTTAAAATGAAAATTAGAACAGGACGTCATGAAGAGCGTATTTGCCTATGCTTATGTTAACTTTCTTTGATTTTCTTTATAAGAGCAAATAATATAATACCGCATCGGACCCGATTCGCATGGTTAATCCTAAGCAACTTTGTAGAAAGTGACATCCAGCTTCTTTAAACTGCACTAAGATAACTAAGTTCTCAGTTGATGGCAGCAAGGAACATGCCACAGAACAACAATAGCATATCCGTTTTAACCCTTGTCCTGCTGAATGAATTAGGATGCCACGCCCACTTCTAATTTTCAGCCACTCATGTTACTTGATCCAGATTTTTGCTATAAATTTGCATACTTGATGGCAAATAGTGCAGATCCAGATCAGTTGGCTTCTTCCGAAGCCAACTGATCTGGATCTACACTGTTTGCAAAACAGGGTATATCCGGGTTCAGCAGGACAAGGGTTAATTTATGAAGCTATTTATGAGCAGTGCTATATTATTAAAAGTAAATAAGTGAACTCAGGAACTGATACAATCGGATCCTTGTCAAACCCCAACTACAGTCGAACCTCGATAGCTCGAACACCGATGGTTCGTTCACCATGGTTAATTCGAACTCGGTTTTGAGTCCCTGAGAAATTCTTCCGATAGATCAAGAACAAAATATTAAAGGAAGCTTTCTTATTTCATTATGAAATTGTATGTTGTGTGTACTCATTAGAATCGCGTCTTCGAGGCGATTCTAATGAGTACACCCAACATACAATTATTGTGTAGAAGATCGATAGATTTCCCAGAATTAGCGATATTTGCTTCCTGACCTGGCGCCATGAATAACTTTCACTGGCTCGAACTACCCAAAGGTGTTCGAGCCATTGAAGTTCGACTGTATTGTGCAACCGGAATAAACTTTTTCAGAATTACTTGAAATTAGCTCGTGAAGGACAATCATTACGTTTTAAATCTCATTATCTGTTCGACTAACATCTACAAACCAAAAACTTGGTACTAACACAATTACAAGAACACCATCCATACTTTTGGTTTAAACAATATTCTATTTATAGCAAACGTTGTATACAAGTACATATTAGAAATAACAAATAGGATCTGATGGTAAGCCACTGGCTTATAAATGTCATCTCCTTTTATAAATGCCATCTGCTTAATCCATACTTTTGTGCGGAGCCTCCTTGGTTCAACTGATAGTTTTCTTTAGTGCTGACTGTAAGTATCTTAGGTGGATTGTCACTAGCCTTTATCTTTGTTTCATCATAGTATTTTCATTTGATTTACACATTTTTGTTCTGTCGTGATTCACTTATTGACTTATAGAGATTTAAACTGGCTCCAGTCTCCAGTGACTATTTTTTTTCTTATAATCCTGTTTAATAATCAACTAAAATGAAACAAAAAATATTATCATGACTATAGAGTCTGGTCACAAGAGTGACCAGCCTTTTTAGTCATGATATTGTTTTTGGTTTTATTTTAGTGGATTATCAAACAGGATTATGGGAGAAATATTTAGTCACTGGAGATTTGAGCCAGTCTAAGGGAGATTCTGTGCGAGAGAAACATTCACTTTATATTTCTTACAACATTTGAACCTGGAGTAAAGATTTGGTACCAGTAAAAGCGATTCAAACCCTCAATACTTTTTACTACTGACCGTTCTACGGCGTTTTTTTTTTTTTTTTTTTTTTTTTTTTAATTTTTTTTTTTTTTTTTGATCGTTCTTTACAACTACTTATCATGGCTAATTCGAACTCATTTTTGAGTACCTACTAAATTCTTCCAATAGCTCAAGGAAAAATATTTAGGGAAATCTTCTTATTTAATCATGAAATTATATGTTATGTGTACTCATTAGAATCGCCTCATCGAGGCGATTCTAATGAGTACATTCAACATACCATAACTGTGTAGAGGATTGAAAAGATTTCCAAATGCCCAATATCACCATTTGCTTCATGAAATGGCCCCATGATTAACCTCAGTGGCTCAAACTATCCTAATCCCGAACAAATTTCAATGGTCCCAATGATATTCGAGCCATTGAGCTTCGATTTTAGGACCTAGGTCGAAGATGTGATGCTAGTAAAATTTATTTATACCCACCGGTAGCTTTTATAACTGACCGTTCTATGGTAGTGGCCCTCGTGTTTTTTGTTCTTTGTGTTTACCTGCTCGTTTTTAAGGTTTGTCATGTTCTTGTCATATTGTTGTCTTTAGTGGATCCTGCCTAACATTGTGATCACCTTGTTGGGTAAGGGCTTTGTGGCATATGTGCTGTTTATCATGGTTTGTTTACTCTTCCTTTTTATGTCATTGGCAGTCTATGTTCAGTGACTGTGGATATTCCTTGACATCATTACTATTTTTTCAAATTGTATTCAGAAGACACAGTGAAGATGTTCAGGAAATACTATAGCCCGAAGCCATCACAAAAACATGCCTATATAATGTTGACCCCCTTAAACCCCACTGTTATATAGTAAAACTGGAGTTTACAGGGGTAAGCATAGACTGTGAGTACTCGTTAGAACCGCCTCGCAAAGGTGGTTCTAACGAGTACCCACAATCTATGTTTTTGAGCAGAAATATGAAAAACATCAGAGTTTTCTATCTGAACATTTTCAGTTTTTGGAGGTGAAATTTTCTATATACTTGAATAGGCGTGTTTTCGTAATTGCTACCTTGCTGAGGCATTGCCTGATTGAGTATTTGCTGTTCGTTGATATGGTCAACAGAAAGAAGCGATTATGAAAGCGGGCACCGAAGGTTCAGATCTGACTGCACGGATGAGTGGTCTGATTTGGGATTTTGTTGCCTGCATATATGATTTGGACCATTATATGTGATATTAAGGCTCAAATGAAGCGCACATCTATGTTCTCAGTAAACTCTAAATAGAAAGAAAGGCAATGATCAGGAATCGATACAATAACAACACCTTCAGTCCAAGACACCAAAAGGGACGAATGACGCACTTAAAACAACGGCACCACAAGCAAAACACTACAAGTAGAATTACAAAAGGACAGTTTCTTTCCAAAACATATTTCTTTCCCAAACGGCTATCCAAACTATACATTTCACCAGAACATACATGCAAAGACATACAATGACAGAAAAAGTTAACCACAGCAGAAGCACTGCCTAGGAGCAGTCAGTAAAAAAATTATTTGGGAGGGGGGCGGAAAGGTGCGCCGGGGTGGGGGGGTCTTAAATCCATTTAACGTGGCCACAATCCTCGCTCTTATTCCTGCCGTAGTTGGGAGCCTTTATACGAACCGAATTTTTCATGTTCTGTATTAAGAGTAGCATCGGGACCCAGGGTGAAGTTGGGTAGCTGTAAAAGTGCTTTAACCCCACGGTGGTTTGCTGATCATTCTAAGGCGGTGGTCCTGGTGTTAGTCTTGCTTTATGGTTTATTCTACGAGGCGATTTGTTTTATATCTTACCTTGTGTTATTTGTTCTTGTGTTTTTCAGTCCTTTTAGCATTGCGATTACCTCGCTTGGGGAAGAGAGAGCTAATCTTAGTGCTTTTCGTACGTTTGTTCGATTTGTGCTTGTTAGGTTTTGTCTGTTTCCTCTTCCTCTTGGTGTCTGGGAAGGGCTGCGGTTTATGATTGTGGCACTCCCTGGACTTTTCTCTTACCTTTGTTTTTACTACTCTAGCTGGTGTTGTGCCGTGTGGCGGCCGTAAACTGTCTCCCCGTACATCATCATAGTCCAGGTTATAGTTTATTTACTTTTGGATCAATGAGCCCATCCTGGTTATTTTGAAAATCGAATACCGCTTATGGGCCGTACGCAGCCTCGCAAACTACAGTGTTGTATATGAAGAGACTCAATCAAACCGAGTCTCCGATTTTCGTGATTTTGTGTGTTCTATGTTTTCAAAGGCAATCCTTTTTTTTACTTTTATTTTACACAAAACCTTTGATAACTTTCAGAGAATGGATATACTTTCAGTGGAGACGCTATGTGAATTGTTTTCTGCCTCATTATTGAAAATGGATCATCTTCTCTGAAAGGAAAGAATTTGCTCCTTATGGTAGACCTCTTTACAGAAGGGACTTGATGTGAAGAACAGAAGCAGGGAGTCTGTTATCTTCATTATAAAAATAATGGCAGAAAACTACAAAGTGTATCAAGTCTTCTTAATGGTTCAGTTCTAAAATCCTGGACCCAGTTGTTCAAAGCACCGTTAGCTTAACGAGTTCGTTAGTGGACAAAATGTTAACTGTTCTAGTAAGTACAATATCTAATTAACAGGTATTTTTGCTGCAAAAATGTGAGTAGCTTTTTGCAAAAGCAACTCACATTTTTTTCAGCAAAAATCTTAGTATATATGCCATATTTAATGATCAAAGTTTTAACGATACGTTAACTAACGACATCGTTAGTTTTGAACAACTGGGCCTAGGATTACTTAATGCTATTACGATCCCATTCTTCCTAGTGCAGTTTCTATTTTAATGCGTTGAAATTGCTTCCTTTTAAGTGTATTGCCTTCTCTGATGAGTTGAAGAGTATCTTTACTAATAAAGAGATGTGTCAGTCCACGCTCTTTTAAAGAGAATTATAACTTTAAATGCAATAAAATGGATGATGCAGCACAATGAATTTTGAGAACATTACAGCCTTGAAATAATTTAGTAACAAATTAATTTCCATTTCGATTTCTTTTGAACAATTCTACATGTTTATGGTCTAAAACAGCTATTTCAGAACCTTATTTATACGTTGTACTGGCTGTAAGGATATGTTTTTTTTTTTTTTTTTTTTTTGTTTTGTTTTGTTTTTTATGTAGTGGATGCAAAATTTGTAATGACGTTATACCGACAGTGCACTTCTCAAGGAACAGACTTATAAGGAATAAACCAGGGGAATGCTATAATCACGAAACACAGCCCTCCCGAGACACCAAAAGAAAAAGAGTTGAGGAACAAATAATGACAAACCGACGCACGAACAAAGAAGAATTGCAACAGTGGGACCGCCTTAGAACTGCCAATAGAAAAAGAAAACTAGTTGGTGGGGGGGGGGGGGGGGGGTGCGGGGTGAGAACCAGTTCTACTCGTACGAAACCTCACCCTTAATTCTAATGCAGCCCCGAATTTCAGATATATGTTCGGTCTGCAGGGCGGTCCGCTACTTCATCAGTGTAACAACACAATGGAACCCATATAATAAGTAACATTATTATTTAACAGAATGAACCAGTTCTTGAAGTGTGAAGTTTTCTGGGTCAAACAAGTTAATTTTGACCAATTAATCCATCACGAAAACCATACCTATAATATTTTGACCCCCTCAAACCCCGCTTTTATATAGTAAAACTGGGGTTTACAGGGGTATGCTTTATTTTTCTTATTTCTGCTCGAAAACATAGATTGTGGTACTCGTTAGAACCGCCTCGTCGAGGCGATTCTAACGAGTACCCACAATCTATGTTTTGAGCAGAAATATAAAAAGTATCAAATTTTTTTTATCTGAAAATTTTGCTTTTTTTGGTTGTAAAATTTTCAATATATTTGAATAGGCATGTTTTCGTAATGTTTAGCAGTGAACCTCTTATAACTTGTCAAAAGCTTACAAAGGACCAGACAATATAAACTATATTATAGTGAATTGTGGTGAGAAGTTGTACGGCCGCCTTATAGCACAAACACCAGCTGTGGTGGAGATAACTACAGTCGTACCTCAGTAGTTCGAACACTGATGGCTCGTTTATCATGATTAATTCGAACACGTTTTTAGTCCCTACAAAATTCTTCCGACAGTTCAAGAAAACAAATATTAAGAGATTTTTTTTCTGATTTTATGATACGATATTGTGTGTTGTGTGTACTTATTAGAATCGCCTCATCGAGGCGATTCTAATAAGCACACTCAACATACTATTATTGTGTAGAAAATCGAAAATTTCCCAAAATTATCGTTATTTACTTCCTGACCTGGCGCCATGATTAACCCTCAGTGGCTCGAACTACCCATGTCTCGAAAACAGAAAACAGTTCCTTAAATTATCATCATTTTCTTTCTGACCTAGCGCCATGATTAACCCTCAGTGGCTCGAACTACCCATGTCTCGAAAACAGAAAACAGTTCCTTAAATTATCATCATTTTCTTCCTGACCTGGCACCATGATTAACCCTCAGTGGCTCGAACTACCCATGTCTCGAAAACAGAAAACAGTTCCTTAAATTATCATCATTTTCTTTCTGACCTAGCGCCATGATTAACCCTCAGTGGCTCGAACTACCCATGTCTCGAAAACAGAAAACAGTTCCTTAAATTATCATCATTTCCTTCCTGACCTGGCACCATGATTAACTCTCAGTGGCTCGAACTACCCATGTCTCGAAAACAGAAAACAGTTCCTTAAATTATCATCATTTTCTTCCTGACCTGGCACCATGATTAACTCTCAGTGGCTCGAACTACCCATATCTAGAATAAATTTCTATGGTCCTAAAAATGTTCGAGCCATTGAAGTTCGACTGTGGATTGTTAAAGGAAAGACCATTGAGAGCACTGAACACAGTCACAAAACTGAACACAGTTATGTTATGTGTTATCCTGTCTAGCCCAGACTAGCTAATTTCGACCAGTTAGGCCTCATCAGTGACTTTCAGTTAAATTTTCAAACGTTCCTGAAAGGGCTCAATAATCACAAAGTAGTAAATACCCGGCAGAAATAGTAATACTGGTAATACTGATTTGTCGGTACATTCAAAAGATTGTCAATCATTACAAAAAGAAAGGCTTTAACATGAATGTTATGCGACAGGCTGCATGCATGGTGTCTAAGCCAGTAATGTTGGTAACTTAGCTTCCCTCTTCAATTGCACAACGGTGAGTCGGGATAGCGGTTCCTTCCTCAGTCTATGTCCGAAGGTTTGGTTCCTGACTATCGCTCACAGCGTGTGGTTTTCTTTTACTCGGACTTCCGATCACTTTAAAACACCACACTTTTTATCGCATTTTTGTTATTATTTGCATCTACTGTGATATCTCACTGATGAGACCTTATTTGTAGTTTAGAGCTTTACCAGAATTTAGTGCGTGTTTCGATATAGTAAAACTAGTTGAAACTAGTTAATGACACATACCCAAACCCTAGGTTTCATGCTGCTGACCGTTTGTATCACGAAAACATGCCTATATAATTGTGACCACTTTAAACCCCACTTTTATATAGTAAAATTGGGGTTTACAGAGGTATACATTATTTTTCTTATTTTGCTAAAACATAGATTGTGGGTACTCGTTAGATTCGCCTAAGCAAGGCGGTTCTAACAAGTACTCACAATCTATGTTTTGAGCAGGAATATGAAAAATATCAGAATTTTTTATCTGAAAAATTTCCTTTTTAGGTTGAAAAATGTTCCAGCGGGTTTTCGTAATGCCTGTTGCAGACTTCTTTGTTTGTATGTTGGTTATTGCAACTGCGACGTTGTGTCTTGTCATCGTTTGACATCATCTCTTCTTCTTTCGATGCCTAGAGATGGTTGTGTGTCGTAAAGATGGCCGTTTCTTGGTTATTTTCATATACAGTTGACTCTCGTTATCTCGACCTCGCTTACCTTGAATAACCGCTTATCTCGAAATGAAATTCTGGTCCCTTTTTAAACATGAAAATCTAACACCAGGTAAAAAAAATATTGTGGAAAAGAACAGAATTTCTCCTCTTTTCCACAATATTTTTAATATATCTCTAACTACTTCAGGAGTAAAATTACATATACATTTGTAAAATGTGGTTGTTCGATTTAGTTTTCCTTAATTCTGCAACACTGATATGTCGAAGTACGGATATCTGGAAGTATTTCAGAGACTCCCTTGGAGTTCGAGATAACGAGAGTAGACTGTATATCATTTTCAAAACCGTCAACTGCCTGATCTGATCGTATGCCGTTTTGGGGTGAAGCAAACTTTGCGCCATATTAAATACTTAAAAGCTAAGCTATTGCCCAACTAAGAGGATAATAAATAATTAAACTCAGATTGTGTTTAAAACTGATGAATTCTAGTTTGTTTAAGCGAACATGCAATTAACTCCTCACACCGATCAGGTACGCGGTAATTTAGTTTTATTTAATTGTCGTTAGCATTCAATAAAATATTTCGTTCGCATAGGCCATCCTATTACTGATAACCATATAATCTGCCTCCACAAAAGAATCACGTTCGCCGGACGGCTACATTCATATACTCGAATGAAAACATGCCATTTTAAGAAATTACTGAAATCAAGTTTAATTGTCTCACGCAATAATATCTGCATAAATGAGATCAGCAAGTACAGAATGAATCAATAAAGTAATATCATTAGCGATGCGTTCTGAAAGCTTACCGTCGGAACTGTGCACCCAGTGATGATTCTGATCAGACTGCGCGTATTCGCGCAGTCTGATCAGAATCTTCACTGGGCGCATTTTGGATAACCAAGGATACAAGCGGTCAAGGAAGACTTCTTGAATTAAGTTGCTTTGAGTCTTCGTTGGGCGGACAGGTCAAATGGTATGTTTTCTCCCGTTGTGGTTCAGTAGTCTTCGGTGCATATGCGCACCACAAAGGCTGAGGTTTCATTTCAAACTATATATACATAATACCGATGAAAAGATATAATAAGATTTCAGATGCACATGATTTGTGATCTGTGGCTTCTACAATGAATGGTCTGCGGCTTGTGCACTGTCTGTCATGGTTTGTTTACTTGACTTACTTGACCTCTTGATGTCATTAATTGGCTATAATCTGTGATGTAGCTTTTCCCGGATAATTTCTATACTAAATGTCTTTACTCCTAAGTTTACATTATCTTATCCAGCAATTGACTCCTCCGTCAGAAGGCTATTACCACGCCCATGCGTAAATCCTTAGACAAACAATATCGTGATACCTGTATTTGTCAATGAAAACTGCATGTGTACCTGTATTTATCAATGGAAAAGTACATAGGTAATATTGTTTGTCTAAGCAATAACATTAACCGTTAACTGGTAAGCTATTTTGGTTGGTCAGGTTTTGGTGTCATTTACTGGTCAGGTGATTTCACGGAGGACTCAATTAGAATGATATCATACAGTTAAATGTTTATTCAAAAAATAGTAAGTTACGTAGCATAATGTACAATTCTTCTCTTATTATAAAAATGAATATTACAAGAAAGATAAAAAAAAAAATATTGACATATTAAGAAGCATTTACAATGTAATTCCATCACAGTATTTACGTAAAGGACTCATTTCTAAACCCATACGTTTTTGCTGCGAGCTTTAGGATTTTTTTTCTAATGTTTTAAAAATCATCCCCTGGGAAATCTTATGATATGCTCAGAAAAAAATAATCTGGGTCCAAGGAAGACTTACTAATGGTATATGTGAATAGTAAACGTATGAACAATGATAAAAGTACACCTTTGAGACTCTTCATAGAAAAAACGTACCTGATTTGGATGAACGCACTGTAAATGGCCAAAGATATTAAAAAAAAGAAAAAAAAAGAAGAAATGAAGCATTCTTCAAGCGGACTGCAAATAAACGGATGCGCGGATGTGCAGTTAGTCTACGTCTTCGCTTGGGGCATAAGTCAGAAAGTACTTTTTTCACGGTACGAATCTTACCATCTGTTTGTCTGTCTGTGTAGGCTAAGCCGTATATACCATAAATATTGGGACACCTTTACTTATTAACCCTTAAAATGGCAATAAAACCTACATCTGAAAATGTCGTCAGTTTATGTCATCTGCTGCATCTTCTTGCAAACTTTTCAAGCATACTGTTTGCATATAGGCAAACAGTGTGGACCCAGATCAGACTGCTCCTAGAGGAGCAGTCTGATCTGGGTCCACACTGTTTGCAACTATGACTTTTAAGGTAACCGGCAGAAGACAAAGCAGACGACAATTGTTGTGTTTGGCATCTTAAGGGTTAATCCCAAAATATGAACAAGCTTCTTTTACTACCTGTTTGTGTGTATATAATAAAACTGGATAAATATCGAGAAATATAGAGCCTGGTTATTCTTTGGCGACCGATCTGGGTCACTATTGTTTGCTTATGCCTTATCTTTTCTAATATTTGAAATAAATACGATGTATACCATGTGACGAAAACAGACTGTGCAAATGCACATTGAAGTCTGATAAGGGTTTCCAATAATAAATTGCGTTTGGCATCATACTGTGATGTTGCCGATCTTTCGGTTCAATAGCTTTTTTTTCTGTTACAGACAACCCTCTTTATAACGACACTCGATACAACGACAAAATTCGTTATAACGAAAAATGAAAATTTTGAATGTCACGAAACCTTCGCTTAAGCGGTAACAATTAGTAACAACTATGCTAGAATATTGGATTAAATACTTTAACGAAACATATATTTTCGATATTTGTTAGAATCGCCTCAGTGAGGCGATTCTAACAAATATCCAAACCGTGTGTTTTGTGAGGAAATAAGAACAAAACAAGACATTTCTTATATTTCAATCTACTCTTTAAGGATTCTTTATAACAAAAATTCATTTTAATGGCAACGTCTTTGGGAACAAATGCTGCCGTTGTAACGAGCGTTCATTGTACCTGATTTTTCGATTAGCATCTTCAATTAAACATTTAAATAAATTTTGCGAAAATAAAATCCTCCAGAGAAATAGATCTTTTTCATATTTACCTACATTATTTCTTGCCTGGAGAATTTCTAATCGCAAACTGTCGACAAAACAGATTAACTTCTCATTTGCTTTTAACGCTTAGGATTTGTTTTCATTAAATTACTCTGGAACAAATGAAACTCCTAAAATTAAAACTAATTATTCGAGAAATTAATACAAACGCAAAGAAATGACTTGAAACTTAAACATAATCAACTATTGCTAAGGTGCACGACCCATCTCATTCTTTCATATGCCTCAGCGTTTCCTCGGCAAATGAAAAGTACATTTGCGTCACGAAAACACGCCTATATAATTTTGACCCCCTTAAAACCCATTTTTATATAGTAAAACTGGGATTTATAGGGGTATACATTATTTTTCTTATTTCTGCTCAAAAACATAGATTGTGTGTATTCGTTAGAACCGCCTCTGCGAGGCGGTTCTAACGAGTACCCACAATCTATGTTTTGAGCAGAAATATAAAAAATATTTGAATTTTTTGTCTGAAAATTTTCAGTTTTTCGGTGATTAACTTTCCAGTATATTTGAATAGACATGTTTTCGTAATGGCAAGCTCAGTGGCTAGGATTTGTTGGTATCAATGTGTACGCCAAAAGTTATCAAAATGATGAGTAAAGGCCATGTTCATTAAAAGACTACAGAGAACACAACATAACTGACTACCGAAAACATACATTTCGACCTCCGTTTAACCTCGGTCATTGAAAAATTGTCACTGCATTTTTTTTGTGTATACAAAAATTATTAAAATATCTTATATTGTTGAAGTATCTCAGCGATCTCCATATTTTTTTACAGTTTTTAACCCGCCTCACGACAATGGCGGGGTATTATGGTATCACGTTGGCTGTCCGTGTGTCCGTCCGTCCGTCTGTCGTTCGTACGTACGTCCGTCCGTATTTCGTTTCCGGACGGTAACTTGAGTAAATATCAATGGATTTTCATCAAATTCGGTTTGTGCATTGATATTATAGAGATCTGGTTTGGGATTGTTAATGGGCAAATCGTCATTTTTTGTTATCTGCCCGCAACAGGTCCCAATTTTCATTTCCGGGTGACAACTTTAGTAAATATCAATGAATTTTTACGAAACTTGGTATGTGGATTGATACTGTGGAGATCTGCTTTGGGATTCCTGATGGGCAATTTTCATCATTTTTGACAGAGTTATCTGCCTCCACTCGTCACGTCCGTATTTTCATTTCTGGACAATAACTTTATTAAATATCAGTGGACTTTCATTAAACTTGGTATGTGCATTGATATCATGAACATCTGCTGAGGGATTGCTAATGGGCAAATTTCGTCCATTTTCGACAGAGTTATCTGCCCGCAATACATCCGTATTTAACTTTCAGGACAATAACTTGAGTAAATCTCAGTGGATTTTCACCACATTTGATATGTGCATTGATATTGTGGAGATCTGCTTTTGGATTGCTTATTGGCACATTTCGTCAACTTTTGGCAGAATTATCTGCCCACGACACGATAATGGCGGGGTATCATCATTTCACGTTTTATTGGCCTTGGCTTGGCATTGGTCAATGAAAATTGGCATTTGACAAGCCCCTTGGCTAGACCTTGCTGGTATCCATCTGCGTATAAAACAATATCAAAATATTTCTGAAGTTTCAAATATTACGGCTATTTTCGTAGTCACATTTTGACCTCGGCGTTGCCTTGGTCAATGAAAAATGGCATTTGGCTGGCAGGTCCTAGCAAATGGCATAGAACCTGATCTGGCGTTACACTGTTTGCCATTCATCTAGCAGTTGTTCAGATACATTAACCCATTTATGCCGAATGGATTCTTCTACCTTCACTCTTTCGACCGGTCTATTTCCAATGTAAGGGGTGTGTGGTTATATTTTATTAATCGTCCGTTTATAGAAAGTCCTTTATTAAATATAAACAGTGTACACCCTGATCAGACGCCGCGTTTTGCGTCCTTTTTATGGGACGCTAGGCTTAAATGGGTTAAAACGCAGTAAAATGTGCATTTCAAATTTAAGGACATGCTTGGTTAGGTGTTAAGGTGTCCAAACATTTAGGGAAGATACGATAATGTGCTTATAATTTCTCAATTAGAACACATGGTAATACGATCTACTGTACGGGTCCCATCAAGTTGGACATCTGCACAATGCAATCAAGCCCTTGTTATTATTTAACCCTTTCCCCCTTATGTTTCCGAAGTAGATCAATCAATCCATCTTTGAATGTGGGCAAATCCATTGTTTCAAATATAATGTCAGTCAAAAATAAAAAAAAAAAAATGATGGCAAAAAGTGCTGATCCTGATTAGATACGAGCTATCTTATCTGAATCTATACTGTTTGGTGTACGAAAGTTGTGTTGGTGTACATACCAACATTGATTTTGCTTATATGTAGTTTTACATATTTGAAAATGTTTTATAGTTTACAACTTTGTTTTGTTTTAGTTCAAATAGTCAAAACTTGATACTTGCCTGGAAGTAATCACTCTAAAATTTTCAAAACAAGAAACGAAATGGTAGGTTGTGTGTAATGTTATCAGCTTCCACCTCTTCGAAGACACTGACAGATCTTGTAGGACGTCACAGCCGGTGAAAGGGTAATTTGTACCCCAGATGATTTTCCATTTTCATATACAGTGCAATCACCCAAAATTGTACAATTTCGCCAATATTTACTGCAAAATTTTGTTATACATTGTGACTAATTCTGGCATCAAAGCAGGCAAAAAACACTTTAGAAACAGACATTTCATTTTGAACTATCAAATATGGAAAGCACAACTTGTTTCTTCAAAATCTATTCCGTGACCTACAGGGCTGATTGGGTGAACACTATTCTTTGTACAGACAACCCTCTTTATACCGACACTCGATACAACAACAAAATTCATTATAATGACAATTTGGCAGTCATAAAATCTTCGTTTTAATGACAAAAAATAGTCACAAATTATGCAAAAATATTGTATTTAATACTTTAAAGAAACACATGTTTTGGATATTCTCCTTAGCGGGACAATTCTAACAAATATCCAAAACGTGTGTTCTATGAGGAAATAAGAACAAAACAATAAGACCTTTCTTATATATCAATCTGCTGATTAAGGATTCTTAACAGGGAATTCATATTAATGGCAATGTTTTTGGGAACAAATGATGTCAATGTATTGAGGGTTTACTGTATTTTACGACTCAGTAAGCGGAAGTGGAGAATTAGAACAAACCTGAGCCTGTGCTGTACGCACATGTCTTTTTGTCCCATCTACATATGGAGAGGCTGAATCATACCTATTCTTAAAACCTACCATATTAATCTGGGCCCAGTTGTTCAAAGCGTCATTAGCTTAACGAGCTCGTTAAGGGTCATTTCGTTAACTGTTTTAGCGGATTCAATGTACAATATTCTGATATTTTTTGCTGAAAAAATGTGAGTAGCTTTGCACTGCAAAAGCTACTCATATTTTTTCAGCAAACAATTTCAGCATACTTGCGTATCACTCGATGTAAATTTTAACGAGTCGTTAACTAACGATGTCGTTAGCTTTTAACAACTGGGCCCTGAAAATTATGTTACACATAAAAAGCTACCATATTAATCTGGAAATTGTGCTACATTTTGATTTATTACCATATTTGTCCTCACTTTTTGAACAAGTCGATTGATGTATTTAAAATTGCTGGATGAGTGGCAATCAATGAAGACTTTGATTAGACGGTGTAGTCTGCAGAGTCTGATCTTGATCTACATTGTTTGCTCTGGCCTGTCCAAACATTTACAGTAAATAAAGTAATCGCTGCCTTTACCAATGGTTCTAGCCAAGCAGTTCTGATTAAAATCTTTGACTGTCTAAAACCATTAATTCAAAACAGCATAGAAACTTACATATGACAAAAGCCTTAATTTCTTCACGAAACTGAGCCACAATTTCAGAAAAAGAGCTTTCGGACATTTACGTCTAGCGAAGAGTCAGATCATCACATTCTGTTCAGAAACTTCACTGGATGCATTTTGGATAGCCAAGGATGAAAAAAAAAGGTAAGAGAAAAGTCCAGGGAGTGCCACAATCACAAACCGCAGCCCTTCCCAGACATCAAGAAGAAGAGGAAACCGACAAAACCAAACAAGCACAAATCGAACAAATGTACGAAAAGCACTAAGCTTAGCTCTTTCTTCCCCAAGCGAGGTAATCGCAATGCTAAAAAGACTGAAAAACACAAGACAAAATAACACAAGATAAGACATAAAACAAATCGCCTCGTAGAATAAAGCACAAAGCAACAAAGAGTAAGACTAACACCGGGATCACCGCCTTAGAACGGTCAGTAGAGTAAACCACCGTGGGGTTTTAAGCACTTTTACAGCTAGACAACTTCACCCGCAAAGTTGCTTGATGCGGACAAAGAAGATTCTGATCAGACTCTGTTGTTACGCAGGCTGATTTGAGCTTTAGTTGCGCGCGGATATCAGAAGGTACACTTTCTCACATAGAGGCTCAATTGTATTTCAAGACAAACTCAGTCCGAAGCAATTGATCTATAAAATTTATCGAATAAGCTAAATATACAATGCAGATGAAATCAATTTCCAAAAGAGACTGGTTCTAACGTTTTTGTTCAGTAGACTGAGCCCTGTGGTGAAAAACCTTCCCTTCTGATATGTGCAATCAACGAAGATTCAACCATCCGCGTTAGACTGATCTAAGTCTTTGTTGTCCGCATGAAGAAATTATGCATCAATGGCTATCCAAAGTGCGCCGAGCGAAGATTTAGATCAGCCTGCACAAAAGCGCAGGCTGATCCGAATCTTCGCTCGGCGCACATGTCCGCAAGTACATTTTCAGACGTTGCGGTTCGAATAAGCTTAATTTGGTTGAAATCAATTTCCAGAAGAGACTGACACTTACGTTTTTGTGCAATAGATTTGATAAAAGCAAAGTCACATTCAGCCTCTTGTAGGAATTCATTACAAAAGATTTATGGACTAATCTGGCATATTACGTTTTGGATAGACTTGACTTTACAGATTGCAATTGTAATTCATATGACGGCGAGAGAAAAATTAACCCATTAATGACTAGCGTCCCAAAATGATCTAGAGAAACAGCGTAGACCTAGATCAGACGCCGCATATGATCAGGGTCTACACTGTTTTCGGTAGGTAAAATATAAAACATATTCTCCTAAATTTAAACTAGATCAGAGAACTAAAGAGTGACGAAGAAGAGTCGACTGGTCGTTAATAGGTTAAATTGGGGCACCCTATCCCTAAAAGCCAAAAAATCAAAAGCAGTCTTTTAACCGCAGTTCCTTCAGAGCATCGTGAAAAATGTTCTCGTATTTCTACACCCCAAATTTGTCATAAAATAAACGTCAAAAAGATTGCCTTGGGAAACAAAGAACACATTACAGATTAGAAAATGGAAGTCTCGGTTTTATTTAGACTGTTCATAAGCAGTAATGAAGTTTGCACCACTGCTTACGCCCTCCAGGGTATACATGAGCAGAACTCCATTTTTAAGGATACTGCAATAGGCCTCATTAGATAATCCATTGCGAAAACACGCCTATTCAAATATATAGAAAATTTCACCTCCAAAAACTGAGAATTTTCATATAAAAACCCTGATATTTTTCATATTACTACTCAAAACATAAATTGTTGTACACGTTAGAACCGCCTCGACGAGGCGGTTCAAACGAGTACCCACAATTTATGTTTTCGAGCAGGCATACGAAAAATAATGTATACCCCTGTAAACCCCAGATTTCCTATATAAAAGTCGGGTTTAAGGGGGTCAAAATTATGTAGGTATGTTTTCTTGATGGTAATGGCGGTGCCCATAAAACAATTTGATCTCTTCAAACTTGATAATTTTGCACTTTATTTTTCATCCGATTTTGACAGTTTGTCAGGATCTTGAATCTCAGATATATTCTACACCAAACTAAATTTTTAGAAATTTTAGAATCCTTACCGTACGTGTTCTAAAGTATTGACAAGTTCATATTACGACCTCTAGATCATGATGTGTCCAAAATGATGGCTGAGTGACAATCAGTACCACAGTCACGAAGCACAGCATAGCAGAAGAAATGTGGAAAAAATAAGCAGAACACAATCGCTACATATGAAACCACCGACGCACAAAAAAGAACTGCAACAGAGAAACCACCTTGGATCGGTCAGAAGGAAAACTCCTTTGGGGCTTAAACTAGTTTTACTCAGGGTGTAACTCGCCTTGTGGCTTTGTGTGGCGTCTGATCTAGATCTACACACTTTCTTCAGGCTATTATCCGAGTACTTAGAGTAAAGACGGTATAAAAATAGAGAGTATATTGCCATCCAAATGGTATTTTAAGACGTTTTTCCCAACGGGACATGTTCCAGGAATACATTATTTTATAAAGAAACTAAAATACATCGTCTACCAACGTGAAACATTGTACAGTGTTGTTTCAATTAAATTATTTTCTTCTTGAATAATTCAAAATCAGTTTCAACCTTTACCACCGTCTGGGTTAATTCAGCAGACGACAAATTTATTTTATTTATTTTATTTTTTTTTTTTTTTTTATTATTATTATTATTATAAATATTATTTTTTCCAGAAAATTGGATTTGATATTCATGCAAATTGTCTCCGAAGGAAGCAATTTGCAAAAAGTGTCGAACCCTATTTCTAGCAAAAATAATAATAAAAAAAAAGCTATTTCAAAATTTCGTCTGCTGAAAAGTTTACCCAGCTGACTTATCTTTAAGTGTCAATCCATGGGGAATGATATCAGCCTTTCAAATCAGACTTTATAGCATCTTCCGTCGTATGCGTCACGGCTAGCGAAAAACTGCCTCAGAGCATGCGCAAAATGAGCAGATTCAGATCATCTTGCGCATGCGCAAAGCATCATCCGGCCTTAGCTAACCATTCATACATTTTGTAGCATCCATTGATTCTGTTAGCGGACAGTGAAGTCCCTAATCAGAATGCGCGAATGTTTAGACTGCTCTGGTCCTTCACTGTCCGCAGATGCCAGAAGACACGTTTTCGCATGGCGGAGCCCGTATGTTGTTACAGTTTTATTGTCATTTTGTCTGCTGAACACATCTGCGCAAATTGTAGTTTCAGACAGGCTAGATATTTTACAACCATTTTGTGGATCTAAGATATTTGCTGTGAATATTTATTTGAATTCGGTCTGCTAGCCGAAAACAATTAATGAATAGATTGCTGAATCGAAGGCATATACGAGTCGGATTTTTTGGAACAATTAAAAAAGATTCTTCACTTGCTACAAAAGGGTCGGTTACAACATTGAAACTTGTTCTTCTGCAAACAGCATGCATGGTTGAAAACACAGTCATGTTTGATAACTTTACTTCCCACTATTATTGCCCGACGGTGAGTCAGCACTCAGGATGAACGACGGCTCCCTCCATAGTATGTTTCAAACAGTTGACACTTCACTATCTATACATGTACCTGTGGACGATCATCGTCCTGTTTGTGGTTTTATTGTGCTCTGGTTTCAGGTCGCCTTTGAGCTCTTTGCATTGTTTCATCATAACGGTTTATGACAATGTGTTTTCACTCTGATGTTTCACTGAAAAGGTTGATGACCCCTAAACAGACCGATTTGAAGCTGAATCAGAATTGAGGCAGAGGTTTCGCGCGAGTGAAACGGGTTTAGGCCTCAGTGTAGTTTTCTTGCTGATCGTTTAAGGCGATTTCTCTGCTGTGGTTTGTCTTTGTTCATGCGTCGGTGGTTTCATCTGTGGCGTTTATTTTTCACCGTGTGTTCCTCGTTTCGTCTTCTTCCAGGACCTGACGAAGGCTGTGTTTTCTTACTGTGGTCTCATTACGAAAACATGCCTATATAATTTTGACCTCTTAAACCCCACTTTTACATGTATACAGTAAAACTGGGGTTTACAGGGGTAAACATTATTTTTCTTATTTTTCCTCAAAAACATAGATTGTTGGTACTCGTTAGAACCGCCTCGCCGAGGCGGTTCTAACGAGTACCCACAATCTATGTTTTGAGCAGAAGTATGAAAAATATCACAATTTTTATCTGAAAACTTTCAGTTATTGGTGGTGAAATTTTCAATATATTTGAATAGGCGTGTTTTCATAATGTTTCCTGGCTACTTTTCGCACAATGCAAAACGCTGTCTTCAGGGCAAATGCGGACAGCGAAATGTACCTTATTTACCCTAAATATTCGGACACCTAAACCCTTTACCATACTTGTTCTAAAATTTGAACAAGTACAATTTATATAAAATGTTGTGTCTATAAATTGCTGGATGAGTGGCAAGCAGTGTAGACCCTGTTGAGACGCCGCATTCTGCGGCGTCTCATCTGGGACTACACTGTTTGCTCAGGCCTGGCTGTCGGAATACATACGGTAAACACGGTATAATCAGTTTGAGTAGGGCAGTCTGAGTAGGGCTTTGAACTGCGCTTACAAAATTATTGCACCCGGTCAGAAGGCAAATGGGGATTATTCTGGGATATCTTTTCCATCTTCTTTATAATAATGCTTTGTACTTTGTCTAATATTCTTGACATTACATGAAAACGATCACAATTTAAACAAAGCTCGATTTGACGAAAATCCTGGAAAAAAATGACTGATTGATTGATTGATTGATTGATTGATTGATTCATCGATCAATCAATCGATTGTTTATTTCATCGATTATATGTTTGTGTGTTTGATTGATTGATTGATTGATTGCTTGATTGATTGATTGATTGATTGATTGATTGAGTGAGTGAGTGATTAACTGATTGATTAATTGATTGATTGACTTTTTAATGGAGGGGGCTGCACAGTTTTGTCCAGAAACTTGAAATTGTCTGTAATATGAAACGGTGAAGAATTCAAGCAGATGCGCAGACTGATTCGAGTCTTCGTTGTCCGCATGAAGAAATGCTGCATCCTTGGCTATCCAAAATGCGCCCAGTGAAGATTCTTATCAGACTGCGCGAATGCGCAGGCTGATCTGAATCTTCGCTGGGCGCACATGTCAGAATGTACGTTTTCTGACGTTGCGGCTCATATGTTCGGCGTTAGAGAACCCAGTCCAAGACGGAACTATAACCGGTATTTATCATTACTCTGTTTCAATAAATAACGTCTTTTCTTAGACAAATTACTGTTATCAATTTTATATTTGAATAAATAGTGTGTTTGGCTTCACAATTAGGGGTGCCCGTGCCAAATAGTCAATATATTAATATCGTTACACGTAAGTGACTCTTAGTGAATAAAGACAAAATGGTATACTGGAATACACCACGATTCTCTGTCCAAGATTTATAAAGCAAGCAATCCATTAGTTTTACTTTTGACTCAAATCATTTGTGGTCAAGATCATACTGTACTTTCTTAAAACGCCAAGAAAACTTGCATCTGAAAATGTCGTCTGTTTTTGTCGTTTTTCTGAATTTTCTTGCAAACTTTTCAAACCTATTTTTGCATACAGGCAAACAGTGTGGACCCTGATCAGACTGCTCCTGATCAGGGTCCACGCTGTTTGCAAAAATGACTTTTAAAATCACAAGCAGATGACAAAGCAGACGACAATTGTTGTGATTGGCAGTTTAAGGATTAAGGAAAATGGTTTTGCTTCCTTTCTGAAAATGAACTACTATAAGAGGAAAGAATTTATTCTGCTTGGGAGCAAAGTCTTTCTTTTTAAAGTAGACGCATTTCAAAAGGGGCATGGTGTGGAGGAGAGCAAGCAGGAAGTCACAAAAGTTATCCCCATTGTAAAATGGCAGAAAATTAACCAAGTGTATCTTATCCCCTTTAACAATCTTTTATTTGTCTATCAATTATACTCAACATCAAAATTTACAAAAATATTTAAATTCTTAGGATCTGGGTGTGCCAATTTAACTTAGGACGAAAGTTTGTCAGTGTTTCATTTTTCATGGAGACAAAGAGGACATACAATACTTCTTCTTTGTTACCAAAGGCAACCTTTTAGAATTTTTTTTTTTTTTTTTTTTTTTTTTTTTTTTGTAATTTGGAGTTGAATCGTAAGTAGGATGAGGTTGCGTGCACGTAAAGATGCGTTATGCTGACTGTTACAGGTAAAAAGTGAAGGTATATTCATAATACCGTTAACATGCTTATATCTTGTCATGCTGACTATATTAAGATGCAATGCCCATTTCTAATTGTCAGCCAATCAGATTACTTAATCCGGATTTTTTATATAAATTCACATAGTGAATAACAAACAGTGTAGATCCAGATCAATTGGCTTCTGAAGAGGCCATCTGGTCTGGGACTACATTGTTTGCAACTGCATGGTATATCCTGGTTCAGCAGGACAAGGGTTAATTATTATCTATACAGCACTTGAGCGGCACTTGCAATTTGCACCAAACTATAACCCATTTCGTCCCATTGGAGCATAGGGTGAAGTTTTGGTACCTGTGAAATCGATTTAAGCCTTGTAGGTGCGCGTATGTCACACATACGAATACGTGTTACAAATGCGTACAATTATACGCATACGTAACAGTTACATATGTGTGTGTCACATATAACTGTACGCTTATGTAACACATTTGTTACGTATTCGTATGTGTGACATATTCGCACTCACAAAGCCCCACCCCCTATCCCCTACCCCACACCTCCCCCACACACACGCACACGCACACGTGAGGTAGTTTTACTACTGTGCCTTCTAAGGATGTGGTTCTAGTGTTGTTTGTTCTTTATATCAGCTTTTGGCTACTTGCTGCGGAGGTTTCTTTGTGTGTGTGTGTGTTTTTCCGTGTTCGTTGACTTTGTGATTACCTTGCTGTGGGAAAGAGAAAGCTGGCTATTTTGCTTTTATTTTGTCTGTAGCTTGTGTACTGTCCGTCACTGTTTCTTCTTTGTGTCATTGGTAGGATATCTTTTGTTATTGTGGCGCCTCTTGGACTTCTCTGCTATTTTTATTTACCCCTTGTAGACTGAATAATCTCCTCCCCACTAATTATTGGAAGAGTCCAATTTCATTTTAAGGACTGTCAGGCTGCGTGATTTAGATATTCCTAGAGAAAAATGGTTGAACTCTTTGCAAACAATGGAGACCCTGATCAGACGCCGCGTTCTGCGGCGTCTGATCTGGGTCTGCACTGTTTGCCAATTACCCATTTAGGGGTCTCTAGACTACAATTGGTTAAAGATTTGTGTAACTCAGATCTTTTTATAATGGCAATTTTGTGATTTCTGTTTGCAGAAACTAAATGTGCTATTCTTAGTATAAGTATACGCCTGAAAGTGATATGTTTCTCCTGTAGTCTGCTTGCCGAAGTGCAAAGATGAACATTCCTACAATGATAATTAAAACAGATAATTTCATAGCTCCTGACAAGGCTCGTTTTCATCCTAAAAGTTCTGGGCCCAGTTGCTCAAAGCTAACGATGTCGTTAGTTAACGATTCGTTAAAATTTACATCAAGTGATACGCAAATAAGCTGAAATGTTTTGCTGAAAAAATGTGAGTAGCTTTTGCAGTGCAAAAGCTACTCACATTTTTTCAGCAAAAAATATCAGAATATTGTGTACTGAATCCACTAAAACAGTTAACGAAATGACCCTTAACGAGCTTGTTAAGCTAACGACGCTTTGAACAACCGGGCCCTGTTATTTTTTTTACTTCTCAACAAAATCATATGTTGTAGATAGACATTAGAAGCATCTCCCGTCGGCTCTTCTAATGAGTATCAACAACATATGTTTTCGTGGATAATTTAGAATGTTAAAAAATATATTATATGGTTACAAATGTACCCTTTTTATCTGGGGCTATATAATTTTGTCAGTCTTGGCATAAACTGAGGACTGTGCTTAGTGAGTGTGGCATTTTCTGAGCTTCTTCGCATATTTTTCTCTATCAGGCTGCATAATTATGTTCAGTCTCGTGAGAAACATTAATAAGTTTATCTAATTAACATAATAGTGTCTTGCCACTAATTGGATTTATTCTCCAAATTCATGCTACGCGGTGAATTACATCAAACATTGTATGAGTGACAAACCAAAATTAGATAATCTAAAATTCGGTACTCTGAAAATGTGTTCTTAGCATTTATGACCTACAAAAACTCATTGTTGTGAATAGTGGATCCTGTAAAAAAATGAAATTACCTGGTTGGGGAAGAGGGAGCTGGTCCAACATTGTGATGACCTGGTTGGGGGAACTGGATCACCTGGTTGGGGAAGAGGGGCCTTTGTTGATTTGCTTTTCTTTGGTCTGTGGCTTGTGTACTTTACTGCCATGGTTTGTTTCCTCTTCTTCTTCTTGTCGTTGGTGGGTAATGTCCTGTGATTGTGGGTTTACATAGGCATCTTCTGTACTTTTTTGGGGTCGATTGTTTACAATCGAGCCATAGTATACAAACGCCAAACTTTCCTTAAGATACATGTGTAGTTGTCCACATGATTATCATTGACCAATGAACTGTAATCCAACTGCGAGTTAGACGAAATCCAGGTAACAGTTATTTATAGCTGCACTATTTTTGTCGCTGTGACGTCAGAATGCTGTTTATAGCGGTGGACTGGGACATATGGGACATTCGCAAACAGTGCAGACCCAGATCAGACGCCAACAGAACACGGTGTCTGATCAGGGTCTGCACTGTTTACTTAAATTAAAAGAAGTTGTGTTTAATAAAAGTCTTAAGTCCCCGTTAAGAACCATATTCCAAGCCTACACTCAGACACAATCGACCAACCAAAGATGTCAGTGCTCTGATGTATTATGCAGCCGTCCCAGAAGGCACTTGACGTTAATACAACGTCGCCTCTACGTGATGTCGATGCAACGCTGCATCGACGTGGAGCCGACGTTGTATAAACGTCATGTGCCTGCTGGGGTGTATTTAGTCATCATTTGTCTTTCGTTCGTACACATAAAAGTACCTAACAATACAGCAGACAGCGCAGGACAGTGTGCGTGGGCATGCTAGCTGATCTAGACATTTGCGTGTTTGCATATATTCCGAAGATATTTTTGCAGAGCATTAGTCAAGTAGTATTCAGCTGTCATTTCTGATGACAGTAATTCCATCATTGGCATTATTTATTCAAATTATATTTGAAGCTAGCGCAAATGCAGGGAAGGCCTGTTTAATGAATACAGCAGGTTTCTTGAGCCACATCAAAGTATGCACTATAACGTACTTCATATCCACCACACACATCCTGGATTGATAGCATAACTGTCAACTAGACAAATGTGTACAAAATAAATACGGACATACCCAGGCATCACGAAAACATGCCTATATAGTTTTGACCCCCTTAACCCCACTTTTATACAGTATAATTCGGGTTTACAGGGGGTATACATGTACATTAATTTTCATATTTCTGCTCAAAACATAGATTGTGGGTACTCGTTAGAACCGCCTAGCCTAAGCGGTTCTAACGCGTACCCACAATCCATGTTTTGAGCAGGAATATGAAAACTACCAGAATTTTTCATCTGAAAGTTTTCAATTTTTGGTGGTAAAATTCTCATTATAATTGAATAGGCGTGTTTTCGTAATGAAAGGTCAGAATCACGAAACACAGCCTTCACAATGCACATAATAAGGGCTGAATGAAGTGAAATTAAATAGCAACATAAAACTTCGTCAAAACCAAAACGAAAAAACGAATATCGAACATGCAAACAAAGACGAATATCGAACATATAAACAAAGAGGACTGTAACAGAAGTACTAGACTGGCTCCAGTCTCCAGTGACTAAATAGTTTTTCTTATGATGATCCTGTTTGATAATCCACTAAAATAGAACGAAAATAATATCATGACTATAAAGGCCGGTCACTAGAGTGACCAGCCTTGATAGTCATGATATTATTTTGGTTTTATTTTAGTGGATTATCAAAACAGGATCATAATAAAAAAAAATAGTCACTGGAGACTGGAGCCAGTCTACAGATATACCGGCTTAGAGCGGCTACAAGTAAATCTGTAGGGAGAGAGAGGCGTTGATAGGAGCAGTCTTTCGAAAGTGTTTCCCATTTTGAAGTTTGGAGGAAGCTTTGCTTCTCCAACATGCAACTGTTTGCATATTTTCTATTAGCTAGTTGCATAGCAGGTGACAATTCCATAACGAAGGCGACAGAACCGATCTAAAATGCACAAACAATTTCCTTGCAGCCTTGAGCCAATCATAGGCATTGCATAAATCTGCGAATGCATTGATGCAAATTGTTTGTGCAGTAATTATTTTATGTTGATACTCAGAGCTGGAAAATGGACCTTATGCTATTTGCTGGACACGATGGCCCAGACCAGCATGCGCGTTTATGCAGTTTAATCAGGGCCGTCTTTATAGAATCAATAGACTATGGATCGCAAAGTCATAGAAACGTAATTTCGGACATGTGCGCCCAGTGAAGATTCAGATCAGACTGCGCATTCGTGCAGTCTGATCTGAATCTTCGCTGGGCGCGTTCGTGACAGTCAGTGGTGCAAAGTTTTTTCACGCGGACATCAATAAATGATCAGGGTGCGCGAATGTGCCGGCTGATTTGTGTCTTCGTTGGGTACACGTCAGGAGATACGCCGTCTTACGTTGTGGCTCATATAACGAGCTACTGAGACTACACTGATCATAGTGTGCGGGTGGTTCGGGTCTTTCAGTCCTCATTGTTTCTTGGCGAAGAAGTTTTGCGGTATTATCGCGAAATGAAACAGCTAATACGGAGAAGTTATAGGTAAATGGATACAATGTCATGGGAGGAAATTCTATCAATAGGAAATTTGCAACCCCTCCCCCACCCCACCCCACTTCCGAAAATGGTTTACTATGAAAGGAAAGAATTTGTTCCCGTTTGGGGCAAATTCGTTTCTTTTAGAGTTGATTTTTTAATTTATTTTAATTTATACATGTATTTTCTGGTCCTTTGGGATTATTTAGCCCATTCCGGGATTTTGGAAAAAATATATGAGGGTCACTGAAGAGTTCTAATTGGCCGAAATTAGCTAGTCTGTCCCAGAATACTTGAAACTATAGCTGTTTACAGTTTTATGAGTATGTTAATTGCTGTCGAGTGATATTTCTTTTGGAAGCTATGAATGTACAGGAAAACTAACAGGAAGTCACAAAAATTGTCTCCTTTGTGAAAAAAGAAAGACACTTCCCGTTGCTTCCAGACCCCTTAAACAGTACTGGGAGTTCAATCAGCCTGCCTTATCGTTTGTCATCTTTCCGAAAACGATCAGATATTAGACAAAATGATTGGGCACGTCCTCGTTGAGATCAATGGATACACTTTCTGTGGAGGGAGGCAACTCTTTCAAACTTGATTTTGCCCCGTTCTGAAAAGGTGCCTACTCTTATATATATATAAGATATAATTTAAGATTTAAACAAACTTCAACAAAGAATTCCGGCCCAGGATCATAACTGGTGCAAGTACTTTAGAAAAAAGTGTACAGGTAGAAATATGAAATACCACTGGGCTGAGTGAGATTCGAACCCACGCCGGCTACGACGGCAGCGCCTAGCCCTTCAGAGTCAGGAGACATAGCCACTGCACCACTACGCTTGTAAAAACCAAGATTCATGCAAAAGTATTATGCTTGATTTCTCTGTATGACCGTCGGATATGGTATATTTTTGGTGCGCTAGCGCACTCATTATATACAATGTACAAGGAACTCTCTGGAATCACGGATGCTCAAGTTTGGAAATATTATTATAATTTAAGATTTAAACAAACTTCAACGAAGAATTCCGGCCCAGGATCCTAACTGATGCAAGTACTTCAGAAAAAAGTGCATAGGGAGAAATATGAAATACCACTGGGCTGAGTAAGATTCGAGCTGCGACGGCAGCGCCTAGGCCTTCAGATGGATAGGGTATATTTTTGGTGCGCCAGCCTCGTCATATGATAATTAAATTTCTGTGCTGGATAAAATCAAAATTACTAATTGAATACCAGTGTACTCTTAAGTTCATAGGAATATAATATGACAATAGAATGGTTGCAGGGAAATAATAATAATAATAAACTTGTAACTTTCAACTGTTTGAGACATTTGAGCCGGAGTACAACAGTTCCTACAAGATTGCAAATGCACCTAGCGAAGACAGATCAACCTGTACATACATGTTGATCAGAGTCGTTGCAGCCCGACTGAAGACGCTTCGAATCCTTGACTACCAATGGAATGCTCTTTGAAGATTTATCAGCTGCGCGAATGCGCATGCTTATTGAATCTTCGCTGGGCGCACATGTAATCTTGTAGAAAATGTTGTCTCGGGTCTCTGTATGCTGTTTTAATTGACGTGTGTCTATTGTTTCACTAAAAAGTTAAAACATGGGGATTAACGTCCCTGTGAAGTATTTATTCTGCTACAATAGACCTTTTAAATAATCAATTATTTGTTCCATTGAAAGAATGGAATCCCTATACAGCTATTACTCCTTATAAAATAGAAATAAAGACATTTCTTTTATGTTTTTCAGTGAAATATAGTGATTTCTAGGTATTCGGGCGGACAGGCCTAAACAAACCGTGTAGATTTCCCCTATGGTAAAACGCCCAGCGGAATTACCCACTGAGCGTCTCAAAATGCTGTGGGTATCACATTGCAAGCTGCAGATTGCGTCTTTTACTTTGTGGCCTCGAGGAACCAGGGCCCACCGACTGAATACTTTCAGCTTTGATTTCTGGCTCATTGTAATGGACCCGGGCCTCATTTTGTTACAAGACGCAAAAGAAAATTATCTCCATTCGACCTGAAAGACTTCAACAATTTCCTTCTTACTGATACAGAAGTTGCCATTTGTTTATTGCTAAGGGATCTGTAAGATTGTTGAAACTCTACCGTGTGTTTTGTTCGTAGTCTTCTATCTCATCCACCTGAATACGCCTATCAAAATATACAAGATCCCGCACTTCACTGCACATTTCCTCATCGGTGGCGGCTAGTGAGCGTCCAGACCTGTCTTCACCTTTCAAGGAATTTCTTCACCATTTGATTATGCAGAAGGCCCCCTAAGCATCGCTTAGTTCGTTACGCATTTCCGTGCTTGCTATCTTGTTCAAAACCAGGTAAAGAAGTACAGCTCTATTCAAATTCGGATGACAAGTAAGCCTTTGTATCATTAGCAATGTTCAACGGACAATGCCTTTCCAATAATCCAATGAATGAACCAACACTGATATAATTTTGCATGTACACATGCCTAAATCGTGAATTACAAAAAAAAAACAAAAAAAAAAAAAAAAAAAAAAAACTTAAAATCCAGGTCTTAACGGTCAATTAGAAATCTTTTAGGCTGGTTTCTTATTGGAGCATGAAATTTAGGTCAAGGTCATGGGTCAAGGTACCTGCTAATTCAGTACATCAAGGAGAAGCACAATGCAAGGTATGGTGGTTGTAGGCCTTATAGTTGAGGAGTTATCAAACATCAACGTAAAATCTGTCAAATATAGGTCAAGGTCACTGGGTCAAGGTACCTGCCAAGCCAGTGCAATGAGATGAAGCACTATGCAAGGTTTAGTGGTTGTAGGTCTTATATTTGAGGAGATACCGAACATCAATATAAAATGTGTCAAAGTCACTGGAGTGCACAATATAGGTCAAGGTCACCAGGTCAAGGTACCTGTCGAGTCAATACATCGAGAAGAAGTGCTATATAAGGTTTGGTGGTTGAAGGCCTTACAGTTGAGGACATATGGAAGGGTGACGTACACTGTGTAATGATTGGAGAAGCACTATGCAAGGTTTGGTAGCTAGAGGTCTTACACTTGAGGAGATCTGGAACGTTGACGTAAATTATGTTAAAGTCACTGCAGCCAAAATATAAGTCAAGGTCACCAGGTCAAGGTATGTGCTAAGTCAGTACATTGAGAAGAAGCACTTTGCAAGGTTTGATGGTTGTAGGCCTTATAGTTGAGGAGATATTGAATGTCGACGCAAAATATGTCAAAGTCACGGGAGCGCAAAATATAGGTCAAGGTCACCGGGTCAAGGTACCTGCCAAGTACCTCTAGGAGAAGCACTATGCAAGGTTTGGTAGTTGTACGCCTTATAGTTGAGAAGATCTGGAACGTCAACGTAAATTGTGTCAAAGTCAATGGAGCGCAAAATATAGGTCAAGGTCACTGGGTCAACATATCTGCCAAGTCAGGAGGTCAGGAAGATGTGTCATGCAAGGTATGATGGTTGTTGTAGAATTGTAGTTGATTAGAATACTAACTTTGACGTAAATGTCGAACTTCGACATAACAGAACTTTTAAGAGACAGACGGACGGACGAACGGACAGACGAATGGAAAAGCGGGCACCTATGTCGCAAAGTCAGGAGGTCAGGGTGATATTTCATACAAGGTTTGATGGTTGTTTAGTCTTGTAGTTGATTAGAATACTAACTTTGACATAAATGTCGAACTTCGACATAACAGAACTGTTAAGAGACGGACGGACGGACAGACAGACGAACAGACAGACGAATGGAAAAGTGGGCACCTATGTCGCAAAGTCAGGATGTCAGGGAGATGTTTCATGCAAGGTTTGATGGTTGTTTAGTCTTGTAGTTGATTAAAATACTAACTTTGACATAAATGTCGAACGTCGACATAAATGTTGACAGACGGACGGACGAATGGACAGACAAACGGAAAAGCGGACGCCTATGTTGCAAAGTCAGGAGGTCAGGGAGATGTTTCATGCAAGGTTTGATGGTTGTTTAGTCTTGTAGTTGATTAGAATACTAACTTTGATATAAATGTCGAACGTCGACATAAATGTTGACAGACGGACGGACGGACGGACGGACGGACTGACGGACGGACGGACGGACGGACGGAAAATCGGACGCCTATATCGCATCCTGCTACAAGCAGGTGCGATAATAACCTTTTGATCTCTGCAGATATATTTTGGTGATGTCATTATAATTACATCCATTTCTCTATTGTTTTGCTTAATTTGCATATTGCCAGATGACATTAAGATACATTAACACAATATTCATCATTGAAATAGGTAACCTATCTTGGAAATACTGAGTACAGGCTGTGTTTCCATGGCAAAAGCCAGACAATTGGACCGATTTAGCCGTGTCATGGGGAAAGGGCCATTATAGCATATGCGAACATCCGCGCAGTCTCGTCAGAATCTATGCTGTTTGCTCACGTAAGCGGAAATCCAAGGAACAACTCGGCAAAAAACCTAGACATGTGGCTTCGCTAAGGAGCTAGGCATGCGCACTGAAAATCTGATGCCAAGGAAGTCTGAAGAGCATTTTTCTCGCAAAATGGTTAAGATGAATTGTTAAATTCAGATACTCTCAGTTTACTATAATTACCCAAAGTAAACTGTCAGGCAGGCCCGACCAAACAGTGTAGACACAGACTAAACCCGTTTGCCACCCACCTAGAAGTTTTTGACGTATCAACAGCTCATGAAATTATGGTATTCAAGGTTTCTAAATGCTTAAGGTTCTTACGGTAATACGACCATACAATGAGGTAAAATATAAGGGAAGATACCTAGAAAATGCTACAGTCACGAAGGACAGCCCTTCCGAGGCACCAAAAGAGGGAGAAATTATTAGGAAGAAAGGATGACAAAACAAAGACCACATATGAAACAACAGACGCGCAAACAAATCAAAGCACTGACAGCACTGGGGGTTGACTGTCTCTGATTGTAGGCTGCCAAAATGGTCCTGAACAGTGACTTACGACTGTTTCATTCAAGCCTTAACTTCCTGTAATTTAAGCAAACTGTGCAGACCCTGATCAAACGCCGCGTACTCTGACGTCACAGCGACAAGAATAGCTCGGGTTGCGTCTAACGCGCGGTTTGATTACATTAGTCAATGATAATCACGAGGACAACTACCTAAAGGACATTTTGGCGTTTTTATACTACGGCTTGATCGTAAACAATCGACCTAAAACTGCAACAGAGGAACAGCCCTGGAACGGTCAACTACGTGAACTTTTGAGAGGAATTAATACACCATTGCCCACCTGTTCGTTACTCAACAAGCTCGTTAATGACAAACTCGTCATTAATTCTAGCTAGGGTATTTTCAAATCCATTGATATGTTTGCTGCAAAAATGTGAGTAGCTTTTGCAGCTACTCATATTTTTTCAGTAAAAAATATTAATGTATTTGCCATATTTCAAAAATAGAAATTTTAACGTCACGTCAACTACGTTAAGTTTTGAACGTTTCCATGTTCAGTGGATTTCAAAAGTAAATGAAACGTTACTAAGTTTGGGACTGGTCTGCTATGAAATTTGGATTCGATTTGTTATGAAATTTGGGACCAGTTTGTTACAAAATTCGGGTTTGTTGTTGATATGGAAATGTTTCCTTGGTAGTAAAGATAGGTCAGTCAGTGCAACTTAAAAATCAACAGTGCTGTTTTCTTTAAATCTAATTTTCCGTCTTTTTTTTGTAGGCAAATAAGCACTGTTACTATAAGAAGCCCCTTTCATGACATCAAACAAAAGATGATTGAAATGGTGCAGAGAGCTGATTGTCTGCTAGTCCTTTTCACAGGATATCAATGCTTAACACTCTGAATGCTGGTAAAAAATTTCTGCAGACGACAGTTTGAAATATTTTTCTTATTTTTCCAAGAAACTAGGATTTGACATTTCATGCAAAATTTGCATGAAGTGTCAGATCCTATTTCCGAGGAAAAATAAGAAAAACATTCTGAGTTTGTCGTCTGTTGAATTTGCTCATAGCATGGTAAGTATTAATATAGGATCTATTGTCTGTCTTCCTCGCATTTATATCACAAATCTAATTTCATACCGAAATTGTTTTCCGTGCAGAATTCCCCAAGGGAAATATTTACTTTACTGTAATCTTTTATCCTGATTTTCACAAAGGTTGATAATTGTAGATTTCCCATTATTACTCACAAACCATGCGTCGTTTTTATCACAGTACGTCTGAAACTAATCCCCGTGTCTCCGTATCAGCTGATTGTCTCTGTTCGCAACGTTGTTCATAATACGGTTAAGCGTCAATGGCTCCAACATCCTTGGGACCATGGACATTTGTTCTAGACATTAGTAATTCGAGCCTCTGAAGGTTAATCACAGGAGACAAAAGGGGATTTTAGGGGAAGACTTTTCGATCTCTCATTAAATAATGGCATTACGAAAACATGCCTATATAATTTTGACCCCCTTAAACCCCACTTTTATGTAGTAAAACTGGGGTTTACAGGGATATACATTATTTTTATTATTTCTGCTCGAAAACATAGATTGTGGGTACTCATTAGAACCGCCTCGTCGAGGCGGTTCCAACGAGTACCCACAATCTATGTTTTGAGCAGAAATATTGAAAAAATCTGAGTTTTTATCTGAAATATTTTCATTTTTTTTCTAGGTGAAATGTTCTAAATGTTTGTGTTTTCGTAATGGTATGTTGAGTATACTCATTAGAATCGTCTCGGTGAGGCGAAAATGTCATTAAAACATCTCCAAACAATTGTTTTCAAGAGCGCATTGAAGAAGTTCCAATGGACTCAAAAAACGAGTTCGAATCAGCGATGGTAAACGACTGATTGTGTTAGGTTTTAACGACAGGTCAACCCTTGTGGGTCATTTTGTGTCGGCTCCCAGAAAAAGGGAGAAAAGAGATAGAAGAGATGACAGAGGAGATGGAGCATAAGGACAGGGAAGAAAGAGGAACAGGAATGAAAGTGAAGAAACAGAAGAAATAGAAACATTCCCCCACTACCCTTACCTGCTACAAGGATAGCAGGCCTTGCCCATCTGTAAGCCAATATTATTTGGGCGCCCCGGTGACGTAAGATATACGACACCTTCGCCACACCCGACAAGTGTACTCATAAGAATCGTATCGATGAGGCGATTCTAATGATTAGATTCAACATAAAGGCCTATGATAAAATATGAAAATGTCACTAAAACATCACCAAACAATTGTTTTCAAGAGCGCATTGAAAAAGTTCCTAGGGACTCAAAAACAAGTCGAATCAGCCACGGTAAACGAACCATCAGTGTTAAAGTCATTAAAATTTTTATCAAATGTTCACTGAACACATGAATGCCTATAAACCAGAAGGGATTCACATCATGAAGTGACTGTGATCAGTCTACGCAGACGATCCTTATACTCTCTGTTTTGGCTTTCCTGACAAACTGGACTGTTTTCTGTTGTTGTTCTGCTCATGTCTCCGATTTCCAAGTCAGTCGCACTGTCCTGGCCAATTTCTGTGTTTACATGCATAACATATGGAGCATGGCGGAAACAATAAGATCATTCTGAATATTATACAAAAATATATTTCCTGTCAGTTGCACTTTGTATTTATCAAATATTTGAGTTAATCAGATGACGTCGATATTATTCAGTGGATGAAAATGACATGATCACACGGTACATGACACCTGGGGTAAGTTGCATAAGAAAAGCGCTTTCATGTAGCGCTCTGTAGCGATTTGTCCTTGCTATGCAACGGCCCGCTTGTTTGGAGCGCTTTTTAAAATGTCTGCCAAAATGACACGATTATGACTATTAATTTCTCGTAAAAAAAAACTTGCTTCAGCGATTGGTTTAGTGTTCTATGGTCATTTCTGCACAATGCACGTCGTCTAAGGACAATAAAATAAATAAGAAACATTTCATCTCGTTGCTATGCAACAGTCTGTTTCAGATAGCGAGTCAGCTCCGAACACAGTTACAAACTGCTACGAAGCGCTTTTTGGTAACGTACCGTTGCATTGCGAAGCGCTACAAAGCGCTCTGTAACGCTAGCCTTATGCAACTCGTCCCTGGTTACTGGCGCGTTACGACATCATGCCGTCCGTGATAAAGTTATGTATTCTGCTAAACACGGTTGATCTTCGACGGCCATGAAATACAGTTGAAAAGTCGTGTGATAAATAGAATTACATTCGTGTTCATTTCATATGAACATTATGAAACGAGCCGAAGAGGCTCGTTTCATAAATTTCATTTGAAATGACGACTCCTGTAAGATCCTCTATATACGGACAGCGAATACCCTGACCAGACTTTCTTTCACTGTTCGCATATGCTTGGAAAACCCAGAATGACTCAAAAAAAAAAGTTATATGTCCATTTTCACGGTACAGAATACCGACAAAGACAAATGAGCCGCCTCTGACAAAACAAACAAAATGGCATGTACGCCCAGCGAAGACTCTGATTAGCCTAGGCATCCGCCCAGTCTGATCAGAGTCTTCGCTGTGCGCTCAATTGGTAGCTAAGAACCCAGGCTTTCTTCATGCGGACAGCGAAGACTCTGATTAGACTGGGCGGATGCCCAGGCTGATCTGAATCTTCGCTGGGCGCACATGCCAGTTTGTTAGTTTTGTCGTGCGCTGGCTTAAATTAATGTCTGTTCCAATAAAACCAATATCTATTCCAGCGAGACTTATTTTACTTTACAAACAGTTTACAAATAATGATTCTTATTTACAAGCAACGATAGACATGGTTATTCAGCTGCCAAATTCTGTAAGATTAAATAGAATAATGTTTCTCTATTGTATTAACAACGTGCGTAAACTTTTCAGCAGACGGTATTTTGAAATATTTTCTTATTTTCCAGAAAACAGAAATAGACATTTCATGCAAATTGTCTCCAATCGAGACAATTTGCAGAAAATATCAAATCATGTTTTCTTAGAGAAATAAGAAAAAAATATCACCAATTTGTGGTCTGCTAAATTGGCCCAAAGAGTTGTATGGTCAAAATATCCAATCATGTCATCGTTGTTCTCTAATACGGATGTCTCTGTTAGAACACTTTTTAACAGAATAGCAAAATACTGTCTTAGTTCTAATATGTAGATGTATCTGATAAGGTAATTCACCAGTCCGATGTTGACTACAGCTATCTGAGGAACATTTCAGAACAGAATCTGATGCTAGTTTTCATAATTCCTGCGGGAATATATAATTTATAATTCCGAGGAGCTATTCCCTCCTACAGAAAAAAAAAATATTTCCATAGAACACTATCACGCCGCGCGACGAGTGTAAATGACGTTACGTCGCAAAACTTATAGGCGTCCTTTAAAAACGTTTGAAGGGTATGAAAAAGAATCCGAAGAAAATAAAACAAAAAAAAAAAAACAAAAAAAAAAAAACAAAAAAAAAAACACAATTTTATGATATGTAAGATATAAGTTAATACACACTGAGTTTTAAATACAGGAAATATTTCCCTCGGTACTTGCAAATATTATAAACAAACTCTTGCTTATGCTCGCGTTTGTTTAATGGATTTGCAAATCTCTGGGGAACATTTCTTGTATTTTAAACTAAGGGTGCATTAACCTCTATTTATTATTATTATTATTATAATTATTATGATTATTATATAAAATCATCTATGCAAACAGTATAGACCATGATAAGAGGCCGCAGGACGTTGCGCTTGACCTTAGTCTGCACTGTTTGCAAATAAAGTTCCTTTTATGGGACACAAAACCATAATGGGTTAATTTTCAAATGTCATTATTTGCTTCTTTTATTTTTCCCCTTTGGTTTGTCTAAATTCTTGATGGGACAAGCCTGCTATATATTTATATCATTCTCAGCAATTTCCTTATGAAGTGTAAATGTTGAATTGCTCTTGGCAATTACATTCAAAATATATTCGTTTAACAGACTTTTTGCATTTGTTTATTCCTGTCTAAATGTCTTTTTGTTGAACACTTAGTTATTTATTTGTCTGGTGCTCCCGAGGAAAGTGCAGTTGTAAATTCTGCGTTTCAATGATCAATATATGGTACAATATATGAAAACAAAAACAGAGCAACAGAAGCCCAAATAAGCATTACGAAAACATACCTATTCAAATATTTAGAAAATTTCATGATCCTCAAAAACTAAAAGAAAAATCAGATAAAAAAAAACTGACATTTTTCATATTTCTGCTCGAAACATAGATTGTGGGTACTCGTTAGAACCGCCTCGGCGAGGCGGTTCTAACGAGGATTCACAATCTATGTTTTTGAGCACAAATAAGAAATAATGTACACCCCTGTAAACCCCAGTTTTACTATATAAAAGTGGGGTTTAAGGGAGTCAATATTATATAGGCGTGTTTTCGTGATGGCCTGCACTTTCGCGCAGTCTGGTTAGGGCATTCTTTGTCTTCTTCATTTGTTGTTGATTCGTCGTCATTTCTGACCATGATCATCTCAATCGCTTGCGGTACTTTTGTGTTCGTAGTTGGCTGATTGAGTTCAATCCTTGCTCAGAGGAGTCAGCTATAGGGCGTGCAAGATAAGCTTGAAAATAGGCCGCGCCATGCAAGCACGTGTCTTCTGGCATATGCGCCCAGCGAAGACCCAGATTAGTCTGTGCATCCGAGCAGTCTAATCAGGGCATTCGCTGTCTGCAAACAGAATCATTGATGCTATAATGTGTTTCAATGGGGAGCGAATACCCGGATGAGACTTTGCGCATGTACAGGATGATGTGAATCGGCACATTCTGCACATGCTCGAAGAGACTTTTTCGCTTGACGAGGCCTATATAATAGTTGAACTGGCGTTGTCTGCCCTTGTAGTGTCTACTTCGCTACACGTGCGAAACAGTACTTCGAATAGGGCTCCAAAACATAGATTGTGGGTACTCGTTAGAACCGCCTCGTCGAGGCGGTTCTAACGAGTACCCACAATCTATGTTTTGAGTAGAAATATGAAAAATATCAGCATTTTTCTCTGAAATTTTTTATTTTTTTTGTGGTAAAATTTTCAGTATATTTGAATAGGCGTGTTTTCCTAATGCTATGTGCTCCATTTTTACTGTAGTATCAAATGATTCTGTTAGCGGATAGAATATGCCCTGTGCTGTCCGCATATATCTGAAAACACATTTTCGCATCGCGCGGCTCATTTTATTTATTTATTTATTTATTTATCACTTTTTATATCATCAAGCAAAAGGCTTCTTTGTTATCTGGATAATGATCACTTGCATATCTGCTAGGAATAGGGAAAATATCCATAATTATGAATTCATGTCGGTGTTTGTTTTTGTTTTTGTTTTTTGTTGTTGTTTTTTTTTTGTGGTTGTTGTTGTTGTTTTTTTTTTTTTTTTTTTGTTTGTTTTTTTGTCAGTATTTCTTCCTCTTCTCTCCTGCTTAGGGTAGCTCAGGACGGCTGTTCTTCGTGACTTTGGCATTTCCTGGAAATATTCACACATATATTTCTTCATTTATGTGATTTGTGTTAATGTCCTTGTGATGATGGGCAAGCAACAGGCAGCAATAAATTCCTTTTACAGTAGAACCCTTTCCAGAAAGGAGGCAAAACATTTATCTTTTTGTAACGCTTGGTGGTTCCTCTACGGCATTGTGATTCACTTTGTCTCCATTACGAAAACACGCCTATTCAAATATACTGAAAATTTTACCACCAAAAAAATACAATTTTCAGATAAAAAATTCTGATATTTTTCATATTTCTGCTCAAAACATAGATTGTGGTACTCGTTAGAACCGCCTCGCCGAGGCGGTTCTAACGAGTACCCACAATCTATGTTTGAGAGCAGAAATAAGAAAAATAATGTATACCTCTGTAAACCCCAGTTTTACTATGTAAGAGTGGGGGTTTAAGGGGGTCAAAATTATATAGGTATGTTTTCGTGATGCCATATAATTTACGCTGAAATTCCGGATCAGATTGTGCGCATGCGTAGGTGAGTATGAGTCTTCGTTGCCCTCGTATAGCATAAGTGCGGTTTTCTTGCGGTTTCCATAAATTATATAATTGTGCATCCATTTGTATCCATAATAAAATCTCTCAGCAATATTGACATATGAAGGGGAATGAATACAAATTCCGGGGAGGCAGCTCTTTAAAAATTGTTTTATTTCTCTCCTGAAAAGAGGAGCCATTCTTAAAGGAAATTATTTGTTCTTTCCTTAGAGCAAAGTCTTTCCTTTCCGACCAGACAACTTTTCAGAAGGGGATTTGAGTGCTTGAAAGCAAAAGGAAACTATAAAGTTAACTCTCTTGAAAATACTGGCAGAAAATGTATCAGATGTATGCAGTCATCTTAGCATACAGTGACTGTCTGGTCAGAGGCTCGTTACTTGTTACTTCTATAAAAAAATATGAAAAGTTCAAACATTGCATGACTGAGTTATTAGCACACATATTTGCTAGACCGACTGCTGTATTTTCTCGTAAGCCCTCGAACATACTGTCCTGAGGATATGGTGTAGACCAAGATCAGACGCCAGAGACTACAACGTTTGATCAGGTCTACACCGTTTGCCATCCACCCAGCAAGTTTTAGGCACATAAACATCTCGACTCCTTACTACACTTGTCTTAAAACTGGACCATTTCCATTATCAACACCGTAACTCCTTACTACGCTTGTCCTAAAATAGATCATTTCCATTATCAACACCGTAACTCTTTACTACGCTTGTCCCAAAGTTGGTTCATTACAATTAACAACACCTTAACCCCTACTTTATTTGTCCTAAAATTAGATCAGTTTTATTGTCAACACCTTTACTCCCTACTGCATGTGCCCTAAAATTGGATCATTAACATTATTAACATCTTAAATCCCTACTACACTTGTCCTAAAGTTAGATCATTTTGATTATCGACACCTTAGCTCCTCACTACACTTGTCCTAAAAGTGGATCATTTCGATTATCGACACCTTAACTCCTTATTACACTTGTCCTAAAATAGGTTATTTCGATTATCAACATCGTAATCGCTTTCTACGCTTCCCAAAGTTGGATCATTACAATTAATAACACCTTAACCCCTTACTACAATTGCCATAAAATTAGATCTGTTCTCTTGTCAACACCTTTACTCCCTACTACACGTGCCCTTAAATTGGATCTTTAACATTATTAACACCTTAATTCCCTACTCCACTTGTCCAAAAGTTAGATCATTTTGATTATCAAAATCTTAGATCCTCATTACACTTGCACTAAAATTGAACCATTTCCATTATAAACACCTTAACTCCTTACTACACTTGTCCTACTATTGGATCATTTCTATTGTCAACACCGTAACTCCCTACTACACGTATCCTAAATTTAGATCATTTCCATTATCAACTCATTACCCCCTTAAAATACTTGTCCTAAAATTAGATAATTTCCATTATTAACACGGTGACCTTAACTCCCTACTATACGTGTCCTAAAATAAAATCATTTCCATTGTCAACACTTTAACACCCTACTACACGTATCCTAAAATTAGATCATTTCCATTTTAACACCTTAACACCCTTCTACACTTGTCCTAAAATCAGATCATTTCCATTATCAATACCTCCCCACCCTACTACAACTTCCTAAAATGTGATCATTTCAATTATCAACACCTAAACGCCCTATTACACTTGTCATAAAATAAGATCATTTCCATTATCAAACCTCAACCCCTTACTGCATTTGTCCAAATATTAGATCATTTCCATTATCAATACCAAAGCTTCTTACTACACTTGTCCTAAAGTTATATCATTTCCATTATCAGCACCGTAACTTCCTATTACACTTCTCCAAAAATTAAATCATTTCCATTACCAGCACCTTAACTCCTTACTACACTTGTCCTAAAATTAGATCATTTCCATTATCAACACCTTTACCATTTTTTACACTTGTCCTAAAATACGATCATTTCTTTTATCAACACCTTTAATCCTTACTACACTTGTCCTAAAATTGGATCATTTCCATTTGCAAATCCTTTACCCTTTACTTCACTTGTCCTAAAATAAGATAACTTTCATTATCAACATCTAACCTCCTTACTACACTTTTCCTAAAATTAGATAATTTCCAGCGCAAATGATCTTATTTTAGGACTAGTGCAGTAAGGAGTTTTAAACAGTGTCGGAATATGTATGTCGGTCAGTTATATTGCTGACATACATCACGAAAACACGCCTATATAATTTTGACCCCTTAACCCCAATTTTATATGGTAAAACTGTGGTTTACAGGGGTATATATTATTTTTCTTATTTTGCTACCAAAAAAAGACCCATACAGTATGGGTACTCATTAGAACCGTGTCATCGAGGCGGTTCAACCAGTACCCACAATCTATGTTTTGAGCAGAAATATGATAAATATCTGAATTTTTATCTGAAAATTTTCCTTTTTTGGTTGTAAAACCATGTCAATATAGTTGAATAGGCGTGTTTTTGTAATGATACTGTAATTGTGGTCCAGATTGTCAGATATATACTAATACATGAAGTGGAAAAGTGAACTCAGGAAAAAAAATCAGCATTACATCTGCATTCCGTAGTGCTGATAAGAGGGGGGAAATGTCCAGACTGGAAAATGTGATTATAACTTAGACATTTCATTACTTCGGGCCAACGGTTCCATTGCACTTTGAATGGTTCCATTGAACTTTAGGTATATTTAGCAAGGAATATTATGTTCTAGTTAACGGTTAACGAGTCCACCAAGAACAAAGAAATTTCTATGGACATATTGTTATTACCATAATTAAACCATAAATTTATTACTTCGAGAACTGCTTAATTCCAGCGGATGCTGAAACTATGAACCCTTCTCTTGCTAAACATGGCATGCACTGTCTTAGCAAACAGTGTAGATCCAGATCAGTTGGCTGCTTAAGAAGCCAACTGATCCGAATCTGCACTGTTTGTCATAAAATATGTGAATTATTATCATAAACTCGGATCAAGTAATCTAATTAGCTGAAAATGGGAAGTGGGCGCGGCATCTTAATCTACTCAGCATGACAAGGGTTAAATCTGACCATTGAATGAATGGTCGGAGGTTAGAAGAGTTCGTTTCAAGTCGCAAAAGATATGGTGCTACGTCTAAACAGTAAACAATACACAACGTCACAACAACGTCGTTACAACGTCGCTGCAACATCGTGACGTTGCAGGGATGTTGTAACGACGTTGTGGCGACGTTCTGTGTTTGCTGGGTAGCTGTCTATAAGGTATTTACCCTGAGTATTTGGACAGATAGACCTGAGCAAACAGTTTAGAACCCAAATCAGTCGCCACTAAACGCGGTGTCTGATCAGGGTCTACACTGTTGACACTCATCCAGCAGTATTTAATACTATCACCAGTGGATCAACACAGAAAAATTAACAACATATGAATAAACTTGTCAAAACCATGAACAATAAAGACGATGGCTCGACTACAAACCAAAAGCTAGAGTGAAAGACAACCACTGATATAACAATTATGAGGCCTACCACAGACGATTTAAAGGAGCTCATGCCTTTTATAAAAGATATTGGAATGTAGGATGTAGTCGGCATTTAGAGTGGTACGAAATACATGTTAGAAGAAATCTGTTGCGTTTTTGTAAAGGTAGTCTGTTCTCTGCCTTACATAACTAATAGTTTCGCACGTTCCCGTACAGTCAAAGCTCCTTATTATTCACTAAGGTCATTTTTTATAAAGTACAGTCGAACTTCGATGGCTCGAACCCGTTTGGGACCATGAAAATTTGTTCGAGACAGCGGTAGTTCGAGCCTCGGAAGGTTACTATTAATGCCACATCAGGAGGCACAATGGAGATAATTGTGGGATATATTTTTGGTGTTCTATATTTTAAATGTATGTTGTATGTACTCATTAGAATCGCCTCATAGAGGCGATTCTAATGAGTACATACAGCATACATTTGCAAGATAAAAGAAGAAAATCTCCCTAAATTATCCGTATATCGTATTTGGAGGAAATCCCTGCGGACTCAAGAACGTGTTCGACTCATCCATGGTAAACGAGCCATCGGGGTTCGAGCCAATGAAGTTCTACTGTATAGTGACGGTGACCTGTACATATGTGCCTTGCACAAATGAGTGTTAACCACGATTTTTTTTTTTATGTTTCTAGATACGGAGGCCTTTTTAAGGGGAAATGGATATGTTTTCATGAGAGGCAACTACAGTCAAACCTGTGTTAGTGGTCACCTCTATTAAGCAGCCAACCTGTATTAAGCAGCCAGAGGAAAGTTGCCCGAAAATTCATAAACTTATATATATGAACTGTATAAAGCAGCCACCTGCCTTCAGCAGCCACATTTTAAGCTTCACATGGGTGGCTGCTTAAGACAGGTTTGACTGTATCTAAAAATGATTAAATGATTTGTGTGTGTGTGTGTGTGTGTGTGTGTGTGTGTGTGTGTGTGTGTGTGTGTGTGTGTGTGTGTGTGTGTGTGTGTAGACCTTAACCCATTTATACCGAGTGGACTCACCTACCTTAACTCTTTGGACAGGTCTATTTCCTATTTAAGGGCTGTCTAGTTAGTTTTTATTATTGTCATGCTTTGTAGAAATATCTGAACTTAATGCAAACAGTATATACCCTGATCAGACGCCGCGTTCAGCGGCGTCTGATCTGGGTCTACACTGCTTGCCAATACCTTTTTTATGGGACGCTAGGCTTAAATGGGTTAAGTGAGCGAAATCATTCCTTTTAGAGTAAACCCTTTTCAGAAGGGGATTGATGTGCAGGAAAACAAACGGGAAGTCACACAAGTTGTCGCCCTTGTAGATTTAGCGGATAATCCATCGTGTGTATCCAGTCCCCTTAAATTTTGTGAAACGTTGCTGGTGTCCGTATCGCACATTCTATGCGGGAAATGACGGCCATGATACTTAAGAATGAGTGCCATCTAACAGGGAGTATCGAATAATATATCGACTTATATTGAAACACTGCACTACGTGGATATAGGGGTCTGTAATGTTTCGCTGATTGTATTTGGAAGCCTTTATGCAATCCGAGCATTTGTTTTTAGATCCCCAGGTAGTCTTTAATACTGACTGTTGTAAGGCGGTGGTTCCGGTGTTCTTTGTTCTTTGTATGACCTTTCGGCTGTTCACTGCTGTATTGTCCTGTTTGTTGTGTCTTTTGCGGTGAATCCCGGCTTGCATTGTGATCGAGGTGATCAGAGGGAGCTGATTATTTTGCTTATCTTTGGTTTGTGTCTCTTTCTCTTGGTGCCATTGGAAGGCTATATGCTTAGGATCTTTCCTTGACACCTTCTATGTATTTTCTTCTATTCTTGTATCTTACACGCCTATTCAAATATACTGAAAATTTTACCACCGAAAAATGAAAATTTTCAGATAAAAATTCTGATTTTTTTTTTTTTTCAAATTTCTGTTCAAAATATAGGTTGTGCGTACTCGTTAGAACCGCCTCGATGAGGCGGTTCTAACGAGTACCCACAATCTATGTTTTTGAATAGAAATAAGAAAAAAAAATGTACACCCCTGTAAACCCCAGTTTTACTATGTAAAAGTGGGGTTTAAGGGGGTCATAATTACATAGGCACGTTTTCGTAATGTCATAATAACTATTTTCTACGCTGCCGATCAAATTTAGATTGAGAATCTTAAAGATTGCGAGTTCTTACGTGCATCTTACCATGTTCTCCTTTATCTTTTCACAACAATATCAGAACATAAATACTTATACATACCACATTCAGTGACATTTCATTACACAACTACCAAAACATGATGGCCATATGTCAATTCAGACTTGACGTAAAATATCATCGGCGGATCTATTTTTTATTGAATAACACCAAGAGAGACCGAAATATGACAATCACTTTAACGCTTAGCGTGCTTATTTTTGGGGGAAAACAAGAACAATCCATTTGTCGTCTGCCGAATAAGTCCAGGAAGTGGTAATGGTTAAATTACTTTCAGAAAAATAAAACGGAAAGTTATTAATATCTAAATACATTAATAAGTTAGATTTTGCCATGTGATATTGCTGCGTCTGTTCTGTCAGACACAGGACAGTACCCAGCTAGCATTCTACGTAAATCTACATCGGGCCGTCATCGGCCCGTCAGCTACCCTGACGGGCCGATGACGGCCCGATATAGATTTACGTAGAATGCTGACTGGGGTAACCCCTGTATAACTGTGGTGTGTGTTGTATTTATTGCTGACTTCGAAGATACCAATGGCCGAGCGGTTAATATTAACCCATTTATGTTGCGTGGACTACTACCATAACTCTTTGGACTGGTCCATTTCTGATATCAGCGGTGTCTGGTTGGTCTTTTTTTTTATCATGTTAGAATTGTCTGAACTTAATGCAAACAATGTGGACCCTGATCAGACGCCGCGTTCTGCGGTGTCTGATCTGGAGCTACGCTGTTTGCTAATGTCCCTTTTATGAAACACTAGGTTTGAATGGATTAAAATCTCGCAGTCATTTGTTCGAGTCCTAATTGCGGATGTTTTTCTCTTGTCCCATCACCAGCTTCATTTACTTATTATTAGTCAATGATTAATATACATTTAACTGCCACAAATTATCTTTACAACTACCACGCATTCATCAGTTATGAATGTAAAGACTGCCCTTTCAACGTTCGTTAATGAGATTATGACACTGGCTACGTTTAAACGCACGTAAAAAATTCTGGTCCAGGCTTTTTTTACTATTGACCTTCTAAGGCGGTTGTTCTAGTGTTCTTTGTTCTTTGTATAGCTAGTGGCTACTCGTTGTGGAGTTGTATTTTTTTTTTTTTTTTTTTTTTGTTATTGTTGTTGTTTTTGTGTCATAGGCCACGTCCGTTGTACCATCATTTATTACGTCATTGGTTACGTATTTATTGGTCGCGTCCGTACTTTAATAATTTCTTATGTCGTTGGTCGCGCCTGTTTTAATGTCGTTAGTTATAGCCGTATGTTTCATTCCCCAATCCGAAATCCCTTAAAATGTAGATAAGTCCGTCATAACTTGATAGTTGCATGTACTTTTGCATGGTCAATTCACGTACTAATATGCATGGTTCGTTGCATTCGCCAGTTAGCTTTCAGTCTGTAAAGTTATATACTTTATCAGTAGTTGTACATGTCTGTCAAGATGTAATTAGTAAAATATATTATGGCAGATTCTCATATCTCCGTGCAACCTCGTATCTCCGTGCTCGTTCTAAAGATGTTTATTTTCACGTGTATGTCACGCGAAATTTTGCTCACGCGCCATTGTTTTGACAAGAAAAGCATACCTGTGTTGAACCTCAAAGAAATCATGCGCAGAAAACAGGTAAATATCCTTTCCAATGACCAATCAAAGTCACGCACGTGCCCAATTAACATAATTTAATTCAAATTTCACCTTTGTATTTGCATATTCATGGTTATTTTTAGAAAAAAATAGCCACTCTTTTCTGCAGCCAAGCGTCTGTGTTTTTATTTGCAAGTTCCCGGATGTATCCGGTGTCAATGTAAAATATATACATCCCAAAAAAAGTTAGGCACCTCAATATCAATAAAGTTAAGCACCTCAATATCACTAACTAGATGAAATCAGATATTTCTCTGATCTACTTTCCATCCTTTCCCAATCAGATATATAATTTCTACAGGAGCTGTTAAATAATATTATATCAGAAATTAACGAAGTTCTTGTTCTTGTGTGTGTGTGTGTGTGTGTGTGTGTGTGTGTGTGTGTGTGTGTGTGTTGGAAATAAATAATTTAAAAGCTTTTAACATCTATAACTTATCTACTGGCATATATTTTAAAAAAAATATCAAGACTCAGTGGCTTATTAACTCTGTATTTACATATATACATATTTGATATTTTACTCAGCATCTGGACTTCTGGTGAATGAATGTCATTAAACGTATCACCAGTAAAATTCTGAATTCTGATTCTTTTATGGCTTAGCGTTTGCTGAAATTAGACAGCACCCTCCATCCCTATTTTAACCATTTCACTGCAGGAAAAACCAGTGAAAATTAAAAGAAAAAAAGAGACAGTATCCAAAAGAAAACCTAGAAAAGGCGTTGAATTACTTCAAGGAGAAAACTTGTGCAGTAAGGGCTGCAGCCAGAATGTTTGGAGTTCCAGCTCGAACACTGAGGGATAGAATTATTGGCCTTGTAGACCCCTCAAATGATTCCTGTGGACCAGAGACTCTGTTAAGTCAGGAGGAGGAGCTAATGCTAGTGGAACATGTAGAAGTGTTAGCACAATTAGGTTATGGCTACACCAACAGCACTTTAAAAGTATTAGGTGGTGATCTAGCTTTTCATTTGAAGAGAAGAAATGTTCAAAAACCACTAAGTAATAACTGGCTAGATTCTTTTTTGAGGAGATGGTCAGACAGACTCAAATCAATAAATCCAAGGTCTCTTGAAAGTATCCGTGCTAAAGGTTCAACACCAGAGGTGATTGATAAATACTATCAGCAGTTAGATTAAATTTTGATAAAATATGATCTGAAATCTCATCCAGAGTGTATTTATAATTTAGATGAAACTGGTTTACAGCCAAATCATACTCCTCCAAATATTATTGGCCCTGTTAATACCAAAGCTGAATCTTTGATATCGCCAAAGTCCTCCACAACAACATTAATTGGATGTGTGAATGCTATAGGGAACAGTCTTCCTCCATATTTTATATTCAAGGGCAAAAGGTATAATCCCTTATTAATGGAAGGAGCATCAGCTGGTTCGAAAGCAAACATGAGTGACTCTGGATGGTCTAACTTAAATATATTTGAAAATTATCTTAGGGAACATTTTTTGCCCTATGCAAAGCCAACAGCAGACAGACCTGTTCTTTTGTTATATGATGGCCATTCTTCACATGTGTCCCCAAATGTCATTAACTGGGCTAGGTCAAATAACATAATTTTATTTGTTCTTCCTCCACACACATCCCATCTTTTACAGCCGTTAGATGTTGCTGTCTTTGGCCCTTTAAAGAAATTCTACAATCATGAATGTGCCATATTTATGAGATACAATTTAGGAAAAACTATCAATAAATATAATGTAGCAGAGCTAGGCAGTAAAGCATACACTAAGGCAATGACACCAGCAAATATTCAAGCTGCCTTTAAGAAAACAGGAATATTCCCATTTAATGCTCAAGTTGTTGAGGCACATAAGTTATATCCAGCTGAAGCATTCAGGGAGGTGAAATCAATAGAGAAAGTGAAAGCTCTTAAAAAAAGGAAAATAAGAAGTAGAAAAATTTCTTAAGGAAAAAACTGACCAAATGCAAAAGTGTGAAGTGGCCTCATTTGATAAGAAAACTAAAATTGAAATGTCACATAGATCCAAAAAGCCCTCTCCAGGAGGCACTGCAATAACTGAAAAAGATTTTACTGAAAAACTTGAAGATTATGAAAACAATAAATCATCATCAAAATGCAAATTAACAAAAAAGCAGGATTCAATGTCTCAACTAACAAGTGTAAACATATCAATTCTTCACCCAAACCAAGTACAAGTGGTATAAATAATTCAAAACTAAAAGCATCAGTACTGTCTAGTGATGAAGAATTTGTGTCAGATGATGATGATAATGATAAATGTGTTGTTTGTAAAAGAAGTTTACCTGAAGGCATAAGGGAGCTTCTATATTTAGTAATTGTAAAGTGAGTACAATGCAGCATCTGTTCTGGGTGGGTTCATCTGAAATTTTGTACACCCGAGTCCTTCACCAGGTGGCATGCTGAGTATACATGTCCTAATTGTAAATTTGATTAGTCCTACTGCAGTTTGTTTTTGCATTCAAATAAGTAGCTTTTCCAAATATGATTAAAAGGATGAAATTCATCTTCCATCTGTTTCCATTAAATCTGTTGGTATTTCCTCAATAAAATAGAAAAATTGTATGTACAAATTATACGTTGCCTTTATTTTTTCCAACAGTATAGACAGTGCACGGAGTTAAGGGTAAGTTCATCAACAAAAATGGCCGCCACCGTAAGGCATGAAACCAACGCAAATGGGAGTTTTACAGGAATGTTTTGACTAATAAGTTATATTAGTTTCAAGGTAAGACTTTGTTTTATCAATTTGTTTCATGACTTGAATTTTTGCAAGCATGCTACAAGAGTCGTTAGCGTCGGAATATTAAGCTGCACGGAGATACGGGTTTCCAGCATGTATATATATATTTTGCAGATGTATGTCATGTTCCAGTGATCATCCTTTCATCATTAAACTCCATTTTCATTATGTAATCGTTGTATTGTTGTGTGATTATCCGACGTCAGAACCCTCTGCGGTGACATTTGTTTTTGTTTTGTTTTTCGTTGATTTTTTTTATTTTATTTTGTTTTTATTTTTATTTATTTATTTATTTATTTATTTATTTATTTTTCATGTTTCAATGTCATCATTGTGTTGAGTGTATCATTTCTAGCGTTGTAATCACATTGTTGTGGAAGAGGATGGTAGTTGCTTTGCTTCCTTTGGTTTTTGGTCTGTCATGGTTTGTTTACTCTTCCTCTTGGTGTCAGTGGCAGCAGGATATGTTCTGTGATTGTAGTTCTTCCTGGGCATCTCCTTAACAATTTTAGATGAGAGCCAATTAACAATTGTAAGTGAAATACCGTATTTATCCTATAGATTCGGACACCAATACTCCTTACCACACTTGTCCATGAATTTGAACTTATCCATTTGCCTGCCTATCCGTGCATCTAAAACTGCTGGATGAGAAGCAAACAGTGTGGATCCTGATCAGACGCCGCAAATGCGGCGTCTGATCAGGACTACGATGTTTGCCATGGCCTATCTGCTCAAACATTTAGAGTAAAAACGGTTGGAATATAATTTAATGTTACCGTCGGTCTTGTATCAAAGAGAAACCCTAGCTTCTATTATAAATTATAGCTCCTATTAAACTTATCGATGCATGTTGATACAATATATTAAATGTATTTACACTATTGCACATGCAAATACTTGCAAGCTTCATTAACTTTATTTGAATGAAAATCCTCAATTAACATCAAACCGGAGGCCTTTGAGACAATGTCTAAAGAAACATCAGAGGTTCAGGAAATGAGTAGGTAAATTAGAAAACCTTGAAGAAGCATAAGAAGAGTTTACAAAGGAACAGTACAAAAATAAAACACTCCGGTAGCGTTGAATTTTACAAACATTAATGTAAGATTCTGTTTTCTGTATTTAAAAAGCCCTTAGTGATGGACACCGGAAGGCGGAATTATGATACTCGTCCGTCTATGTGTCTGACTTTTGTTGTGTCAGAGAAAATTTTGGGTGTTCCAAAAACTCGAAAAAATGTTTTAATAACTATGTATTGGGACACGATCCCCTGAGCATTATCTAACCGCGCCAAAAGATGACTTTCTAGTATTTTTAACCCATTTATGCTCGTGAAATCTTCTACCTCAACGTTTTGGACAGGTCTATTTACAGTGAAAGAGGTGTCTGTGTAGCTTTTATTATTACTATGTATAGAAATTCCATTATCAAATGCTGCGGCGTCTGATCTGGGCCTGCACTGTTTGCCGGTGCCCCTTTTTATGGGACGCTACATATAAATGGATTAAAACGTTTACCATGTTGATTTGATGTTCGTACGATTGTGTTGACTGTTGATATATCTAAACTGTTGGATGAGTGGCAAACTGTGAAGACCCAGATCAGACCACGCGGAACGCGAGGTCTGATCTGGGTCTGCACTGCTTGCTCAGGCACGCCATATTTATCTTAAGTGTTCAGACACCTTAACCATACCTGGCCTAAGCTTTAAAGAATTCAATGTAAGATATACGACACCCAACTACCCTAATTTTCTCTGAATATGTTTCTGACGCATATACCTTGCTCTCGTTTAGAAGGTCTAGAATGAAGTCACAAGACGATGGGAGTAGTCCCGTCAGCGTATCATTTGTATCATTCCCCCTCTACCCTTACATGCTGCAAGGCCAACTGTCAGCCACTCTCAGTTGGACGCCCAGGTGACGTAAGATACACGACATCTTTGCCTCACCCAACCACCCTCATCTACTCTGAATATGTTTCTGATGTATATACCTGGCTCGCGTTCGAAGGTCTAGAATAAGCTCACAAGACGGTGGGAGTTGTCCCATCGTCGTATCATTTGTTTGTGTTGAGGTTTTACGGTCAGTTTACCTAACCACACTTTTTCCTTGGCAGGTTGGCGTACCCTTGATCTTTGTTGATCAAGATTGTATAATCTCTCATTAAATTTTGGCGTGAAATGTACACTCCGGGTGTTTGTTACCTTAATATGTAATTTAGTCAGTTTTTGTTTATTTTTTTTTTTTTTTTGAGTTGTTTTGTTGGTATGTGTTGCAATGTTTTCCTTACGCCACCCTGTTGACTGGGATTTGTCAACAAAACAAAAAAAAGGTACGAGAAAAGTCCAGGGAGTGCCACAATCACAAAACGCAGCCCTTCCCAGACCCCAAGAGGAAGAGGAAACCGACAAATCCAAACAAGCACAAATCAAACAAACGTACGAAAAGCACTAATATTCTGTTCTGTTCTGTTCCGTTCTGTTCTGTTCTGTTCTGTTCCGAGTCAATTTATTAACCCCGGGTACTCTTACAGTAACGGGAACAATGAAAACCCAGAATCAGACAAATATTTAGCCTAATCACCTATTTCCCAATAATTCATTATGTTCAGACACACTGACAGGTACTAAATAGATTGTTTAAAATGTTAGGACCTTCAGCTATCCGAGTATTTGGAGTAAATATGGCAATAGTCCATAATTTATAGACGACATGTAGGTTAACCGATTTTTTTTCCGTGAACGGAATTCATTCTATTTCCATGTGTCTTTGATGTCTTCTTTGATGTTTTTCAAGTAGAGCGTAAATATCGTTAAATGGTCTCATTACGACTTTTTATAGCTTAATTAAATGCTTCAGTTTCACTTTTTTTCAGTTCAGTTGACGAGTATTAAACCATTACGTTCAAGATCAAAATCAATGTTAATGATTTGTTAAAAACTATCTCTTTTTTTTCAAACCTTATTCATGTCCAGCGAAAACGTGTGTTATAGATATATGCTCAAGCGAAACTGATAAACCTTCCATGGGAGAAAACTTTATAAAACCATCCCAGTCAGCATTCTACGTAAATCTATATCGGGCCGTCATCGGCCCGTCAGGGTAGCTGACGGGCCGATGACGGCCCGATGTAGATTTACGTAGAATGCTAGCTGGGATTTTCCTTCCTTCTGAAAAGGAGTCTATCCTACAAGAATAGAATTTGTTCCCTCCCTTTGGGTGCAAATTCTATTCTTATAGGGTAGACCCCTTTTCAGAAGGGGGCGGTCTTTAGCAGAGCAGGAAAGAAGTCTCAACAAAATGTCTCTTATACACCATAGCAGATTACTCCACTAGCTAGGAATTATGACTCAGTGCAATCTCTGCTAATATTTCAAACTGATAAGGTGTGTAAAAATGGCGAACATTCTAAAATGGTAGTATCTAGTCCCTGTAAAATGAAGCTTCAGTGCCTTTACAGACCGGTATACAATAGAATGTATCGACTTAAAACAATGATCCCGATGAGACTCTGTGGAATAGCAGGAAGATCTTCGTCTTTGCATACTTTTCTTTTCTTTTCTTCTTTATGCTCTGAACCAGTCCAACTTGACTATAACCTAAGAGGACGGTTCGATGGTAGAAGGAAACCCGGCTAGTTTCCAGTTTATAGGCATTACGAAAACATACCTATTCAAATAGACTGAAAATTTACTACCAAAAATGAAAATTTTCAGATAAAAAGTTCTGATATTTTTCATATTTCTGTTCAAAACATAGATTGTGTGTACTCGTTAGGCGATTCTAACGAGTACCAACAATCTATGTTTTTAGCAGAAATAAGAAAACTAATGTCTACCCCTGTAAACCCCTGTTTTAGTGTATAAAAGTGGGGTTAAAGGGGGTCAAAATTATATAGGCGTGTTTTCGTGATGGGACGGGGAAATACCCGCTGTGATACCACCGCAACTGGATAGGAACTGCCAACCATTCACATCTAACCGTATCCTTATAGCTCAAGCCTGATTCGAACCTACGCAGCAAAGGTGTTAGGCTAGTCATGAGCCAAACCTCCCTAACAACTGAGCTTTCCAGGCGCATTTCACATACGCTTAAAGTAAGAAGAGTATATCTGGTATAATTTGTTTTACAAAGGATGCAACTTTTGGGAGTCCTCTTCTCAAAAGGAGTCCTCTCTCACAGAAAAGAATTTACTCATGTAACTGTCGCGCGAGTCGGGGAAGATTAACCCTTGTCATGCTGAATAAATTAAAATGCCACGCCTACTTCTAATTTCCAGCCAATCAGATTACTTGATCCGGGGTTTTGATAGAAATTCACATATTTAATGACAAACAGTGCAGATCCAGATATGGATTTACACTGTTTGCTAAAATTGGGCATGTCGTGTTCAGCAAGAGAAGGGTTAATTTAAATTCTGAACCTGAGAGATAACTTGTTGTCTTATTGTTGTGTTTAGTGGTTCCTCTCATGCATTGTAGTTACCTTCTTTTGGGAAGAAGGCTGGTTGTTTTCTTTGATTTGTGGCTTGTGTACTGTCCGTCTTGGTTTGTTTGTATTTCTTTTTGGTGACATTGGTAGGCTATGTTTTTCCTGGATATACTTGGTTTTATGCCAGTTTTACAAAGAAACACCTTTTATGACTTGATAGAGTGTATGCTAGTTTTACAAGGGCGACACTTTTTGTGACTTGGTAAATTTTATGCCAATTTTACAAGGGAAACATCTTTTGTGTCTAGGTAGATTTTATACTCCTTTTACAAGGGCGACAGCTTTTGAATCTTGGTAAGTTTTATGCCAATTTTATTAGGAAGACACCTTTTGTGACCTAGTAGATTTGATGCCAATTTTACTAGGGAGACACTTTTTGTGACCTGGTAGATTTGATGCCAATTTTACTAGGGAGAAACTTTTTGTGCCTTGGTAGATTTTATGCCAATTTTACAAGGGAGACACCTTTTGTGCCTTGGTTGATTTTATGCCACTTTTACAAGGGAGACACCTTTTGTGACCTGGTAGATTTGATGCCAATTTTACTAGGGAGACACTTTATGTGACCTGGTAGATTTGATGCCAATTTTACTAGGGAGATACTTTTTGTGCCTTGGTAGATTTGATGCCAATTTTACTAGGGAGACACTTTTTGTGCCTTGGTAGATTTTATGCCAGTTTTACAAGGGAGACACCTTTTGTGCCTTGGTTGATTTTATGCCACTTTTACAAGGAAGACACCTTTTGTGACCTGGTAGATTTGATTCCAATTTTACTAGGGAGACACTTTTTGTGCCTTGGTAGATTTTATGCCAATTTTACAAGGGAGACACCTTTTGTGCCTTGGTTGTTTTTATGCTAATTTTACAAGGGAGACACCTTTCGTGATTTGGATGATTTTATGCCAATTTTACTAGGGAGACACCTTTTGTGACTTGGTAGATTTGATGCCAATTTTACAGGGAAGACACCTTTTGTGCCTTGGTTGATTTATGTCAATTTGGAGACACCTTTCGTGATTTGGTAGATTTTATGCCAATTTTACAAGGGAGACCCCTTTTGTTACTTGGCAGCCAATTTTACAAGGGAGACACCTTTTGTGACTTGGTAGATTTTATGCCAATTTTACTAGGGAGCCATCGTTTGTGACTCGGTAGATTTGATGCCATTTTTACAAAAGCAAGCATCGCCTTTTATGACTTTTTTAGATTTTAGGCCAATTTTACAATTGAGACACCTTTTGGTCCTTGGTAGATTTTATGCCAATTTTACAAGGGCGACCCCTTTTGTTACTTGGCAGCCATTTCTACAAGAGAAACACCTTTTGAGACTTGGCTGATTTTATACCAATTTTACAAGGCAGACATCTTTTGTGACTTGGTATATTTTATGCCATTTCAACAAGGGAAACACCTTTTGGGACATGATGGATTTTATGCCAATTTTACAAGAGAGAACCCTGTGTGACTTGATAGATTTTGCGCCTTTTTTAAAAGGGAGACACTTTTTTGTGACTTGGTAGATTTTATGCCATTTTTACACGGGAGACATTTTTTATGACTGTAGATTTTATGACAAATTTTACAAGGTAGACACCTTTTGTAATTTGGTAGATTTTATGCCATGTTTATAAGGGAGACACATTGTGTGACCTGGTTATGCCATTTTACAAAGGAGAAACCTTTCGTGACTTTGTAGATTTTTTGGCAATTGAACAAGGGCGACACCTTTCGTGATTTGGTAGATTTTATGCAAATTTTACAAGGGAAACTTCATATGTTATTTGGTAGATTTTATGCCATTTTTACAAGGGAGATACCTTTTGTGACTTGGTAGATTTTATGCCATATTAAAGGGAGAACCTGGTGAATGAATGTCTATTGATGTTTCACCAGTAAAATATTATGATTCTGATGCCAATTTTGCAAGGGAGACACCTTTTGTAACTTTGTAGATTTTATGACAATTTTATAAAAAATCATATCAGCCTGCACATCTGCAGATTCTGATCAGACTCTTACCTGTTCGCCCGGAGAATCCTTGGTGCATAGGATATACACATCGCGCACATGCGCAGGATAATTTGTGTCTTCGCTGGGCGCACATGTCGGAAGGTACATTATTCACGTTGTGACTCAAATGAATTGCCCGATATCGTGAACGAACAACGCAAACAAAAATAGAACCTATCCAATTTAAATTGGTCCTTTTCGCATAGTTATCATATGTTCATAGCAGAACTGTATTAGCCAGCATGTCTGAAAATGGTCAAGGCTTTGCATTGATGATAAACTATTCGCAAACCATGTGTCAGGTTAGCGAAGCGACAAGAGAGCGCGGACGCCGATCAGACTGCGCGGATACACAGGGAGATCTGATCACAGACAGGTTGCGTTGGTTCTAATTTAACTTGAAAAGGGTAATAATGACGGTTTGTTTCCGTGGCAAAGGTTATGCTACCGATTCTCCTTTGTCATCAATCAAACTACGAGTCAACAAGAAAAACATAATTTTGTCCTAAATGTAGGCCATAATTCCTACTGTCCCACAAAATGGACATTGGTAAATAGTGTAAACCCAGATCAGGGTATCCATTGTTTGTCATTTAACTACAAAGAAGGCTACGTCTGATTTGGATCTGCAATATTAGCCATTTAAATGCATAAAAACTACAGTTTGATAAACACCCCATTAATTACTTAATGGATCAGTCCAAGTTCTTAGATTGGCGAATCCATTTGTGAAATCAGGGTTTATCAGCAAAGACTCTAGTGTTTGCCGGTAGTGACGTCAGTGATTGCGATGAATGGCATAGAAAATACTAACACTGTATTTTGCGATTGCAAAGAATCTGGTGCACTTTGAAGGTATGCATGTATTTGCACATGCGTTGGCATGTCGGCATTTTCCCTGTGCACGTTTGGGATATTATTGTATAACAGCCCTTTTATGTACTTAGGTTGATCCTGAAGGATAACTGTGCACCCTGGTACATTTTGCTGCCAATTTTGAAAAGGGAAACAACTCCTACACATAAGAAATTGCCGCTCTCCTATTTGCAACCTTTCAAGACTCGGGGCTGTTCTGAAAGGAAAGAGATGGAGGCCATAATTGAATTTGGATATGTCCACCGCCTCAAATAGGGGTTTCAATATAAAAAAAAAAAAACAGAATGGCAAACAGTGTAGACCCTGATGAGACAGCTCGTTACGAATCTAAATTGTTTACACAGGTATCTGTTTTGGTTTGCTGGGCTGAAAGGGTGAAAAGTAACCCATCAATGGGGAGGGCGAGAAATAACATGTCATAAGTATTTCCCCTTGGAATGTATCAATTCTCCTTAATTATGTGTGTCCAGAATTAGGAACAAATGACGTGACCTGTTAGAACAAAGTTCGTGATCAGCACCGATAAACAGGCGATAAACAGGTGAAATATCAATCATTATAAAGATCTACTGTACAGCATCTTAACTGCGGAATTTAAACAATACAAGTACACACACAATTATGTGTGTGGTTTTGACATTAGAACTTGGAATTTTCAGTTTAAACAATAAAATTCAAATAGCCCAGCAGACACATAACCTTTATATAACGCTATATTAACGTCGATTCAACGCCATGACGCTTATACAACGTCATTGCGTTTCTTAAAGTATGATGTAAACACCAACACCATGGCAACGGCAGGTAACGTAACTGGTCCAACGCTTCATAATCAGGCGTATTTTTTTTTTTTTTTTTAATAACAGCGTGCCAGTTGTTCGTTTAAAATAAGGAATGGTACTCAAAGCAGCATAAATATAAATATAGCATGCCCTTTATGTGTTCATATTAAAATTCGATGGCAGATTAGTGGTCGGCAGACATTTTGTTGAGAACAATATTCAGAATAAGGTTTTCGGTGCCCTAAGTCTGTGGTCGGGCTGAGCATGATCTTGTTTGTGATTTTCTTGTCTTCTGGCTTCAGATCGCCATTGAGCTCTTTGCTTTGTTTCATTACAGTGGTTTCGATTATATGTCCTTAACTATGTTGTTTTGTAGATGACGTACATATAGAGGACCCCTATGCGGACCGAACATATATTTGTAATTTGAAACTGCATCAGAATAAAGGCCAAGGACTAGTCTAAGACCCCCAGTTCTTCTTTGTTTGTGTGTCTGTGATTTTATGTATGGCGTTTGTGGTGTGTTTATTTGTTCCTCATCTCTCCTTCTTTTGTTGCCTCTGTGGGGCTGTGCTTTTAACATAGATCGATTACATTTTACGGTATGGCTAGTCAATTTCATAGCGGTTCCGTAATTCTCCCTAAATCTGATCAGAAATATATCACATAGACTTCGATCACATGATCAGTCATCCGTCGGCTAAAAACAATGGCACTCGCTAATTCCATTACGAAAACACGCCTATTCAAATATACTGAAAATTATACCACCAGAAAACGAAAATTTTCAGATAAAATTTCTGATATTTTTTCATATTTCTGCTCAAAACATAGATTGCGAGTACCCGTTAGAACCGCCTCAGCGAGGCGGTTCTAACGAGTACCCACAATCTATGTTTTTGAGCAGCAATAAGAAAATTAGTGTATACCCCTCCGAACCCCAGTTTTACTATATAAAAGTGGGGTTTAAGGGGGTCAAAATTATATAGGTATGTTTTCGTGATGCTTTCTCCGTCTTCCCATCTTGGATTGGCCGTTGCATACAAACTTTTTCGTTCTTCCATGGGTGATCACCAATGTTTGCATACGATTTGTAGCATTTAACAATGTAGTTAGATGGCCTTTATCAATTTGTATTCTTGTTTTATTGTCGATTCACGTGCGCCGCAATTAATTTTGCCAGCATTTGAATACTCGATATTTCATTAGGAAAACACGCCTATTCAAATATATAGAAAGTTTCACCTCCAAAAACTGAAAATTTTCAGATAAAAAAAACTCTGATATTTTTCATATTTCTGCCTAAAACATAGATTGTGGGTATTCGTTAGAACTGCCTCAGTTATGTTTTTGAGCAGAAAAAAGAACAATAATGTATACCCCTGTAAACCCCAGTTTTACTATATAGGGTTTAAGGGTGGGGGCGGGGGGGGGGGGTCAACATTATATAGGCATGTTTTCGTGATGTTTTAAAGGTTTGGTTTCGGAAAAAAGCATTCATTTCCGTACAGGCTCAAAATTTTTCGCAGGAAAACTGACAGAGAAATTATGAGGAAATTCAAGTTATCCAAATGGCTTCGCTCAAACACAAGGTTACAAATAGATAGCTCCACCAGTGACCAGCTTTTACGGTAACGATATTACTTTGGTTTTATTTTAGTGGATTATCAAACAGGATTATAAGATCTAGTGACCAGCCTTTAAAGTCATGGTATAAATTTGGTTTTATTTTAGTGGATTATCATTACGAAAACACACCTATTCAAATATATAGAAAATTTCTCCTCCAAAAATTTAAAAATTTCAGATAAAAAAACTGTGATATTTTTCATATTTCTGCTAAAAACATAGATTGTGGGTACTCGTTAGAACCGCCTCGCAGAGAAAAATGGAAAAATGGAAAAAATGTACCTTCCGACATGTGCGTCGAGCAAAGATTCATATCAGCCTTTCATTCGCGCAGTCTGATCAGAATATTCATTGGGCACATGTAGGATAACCAAGGACGTAAAGTTTCTTCATACCGACAACGAAGGCTGATCAGACTGCGCGAACGCGCGGGCAGGTTTGAGTTTTCGTCGGTCGCACATGTCAGTAGATATGTTTTCTCAGATTGTCGCTAATGCATTTTATGATATGAAAGGTGATAGTGTCCTTTAGCCTTTCTGGCATTAATTTGTTATGCATGCCATGTTTTTCTCTTAGAGAATTTCACCCCCACCTTCCCGTCTATTACTATATCAAAGTCGGTTTAGTGGGGTATTGCATTTCCATATGTTTCTGATGACTAAGACCATAAAACTCTGCCCAGATGCCAATAAAATGATGCTCTGTTATGCAATTAGTTAAGTAATACTGATAAGAGAGTTAACTAGAAACCCACACACAAAATTCTTAAATAAAAAACACAATGAAGTAGCTCAAAACGGATTCTAAAATCTACATCTGCATGAAAAATTAATCAAATTAAACATTTTAAACAGTTTTCTATGTTGAAAAATAAGATTTTAAGACTATATATTACAGTGCAGGGAACCAGTGTTATCAGAGAAAAGTAGTCTCCCAGGTAAATCTGGTGATACAAAATGTACTACCTGTTGTGAACAGACTCATTAGTGTAAGAGAGCTGAGAGCAGTAGCCATAAAACATCTGGTTGACTTATCAGTTGAGCATGATTTTTTGCCACTTTTTTTCTATGAGAAAAACTTGTCATGTAACTTTTGCAAAAAATAATTTCCTTAAATGGTAACCTGTATTATTTAGAAACACATTGCGTTTGTAACCTAGAATGGCTCCAATCTTCAGTTGACTAAATAGTTTTCTTATAATCTTGCTTGACATCACGAAAACACGCCTATATAATTTTGACCCCCTTAAACCCCACTTTTATATAGTAAAACTGGGGTTTATAGGGGTATACATTATTTTTCTTATTTCTGCTCAAAAACATAGATTGCGGGTACTCGTTAGAACCGCCTCTGCGAGGCGGTTCTAACGAATACCCACAATCTTTGTTTTAAAGCAGAAATAAGAAATATAATGTAACCCCCTATAAACCCCAGTTTTACTATATAAAAGTGGGGTTTAAGGGGGTAAGCTACATAAGACATTTAAGTTACTGCTTCTATATAGCCGTTAACCGAATCTTTGTAGCAACACCTAGGTTAGATGGCGCTCTCAAGCCCTGGTCGGCAATCCATCTAGGTGTTGGCAGCTCCAAACAAAAACTTGCATATCTAGATTTACCTGTTCCAGTTATGTAAAGTCTGCTTCGGCGGCAGGGGCGGAGGAAATCATTACTGTGATCCAACGGCCCAAATGGTGATGCAACAGCATGTTGTGGAGCATGGTGAGCATGACAAGGCACAACAGAAGTCATGGTCATCCACTGCATCCAGGCTTTATGAAGGGCTGCGGTTTGTGATTGTGGCACTCCCTGGAATTTTCTCTTATCTTTTTTTAGCTCCAGATGTCCTGACACTGTCTTGCCTCTGGATCCAGCTAGGTCAGAACGAGAGAGTGAGTTGACTTTGCGCGCCTCTCCCTCACTATAATCCAATTCACAGTGCATGTCATCTTAATCAGCAACACACATATGAAAGTCATACAAAAGCCCTGTGGCGATGGGCGAGCGGCGAAGCAGCAGGTGAGGAAACACAAGAAGGTGTAGTTGCGGACCTGCACACAGGCGGCTTGGTTCTATGTGGTCGCTTTTCTTATGAGCGAAGCAGTATGAGGAATTCGGCAGCCGAACTGTGCGACTGAGCAGACCTTTTTAGGATCGCACTGCTCAACCCCGTAGCATGGGAAAGGGGCTAGAACAATTGTCTGCTTCAAAACTCCTGCCTGGTTAACCGCGATCAGCGGGAATCACATTTAGCGGTCAAACAAGAAAAAAGAAGATGAAGGTGATACCTTTAACTATCGGCGCTTGGAATGTTTGCACCCTAATGGACAGTTTTGGTTCTGACAGACCTCAGCGTTGAACAGCTCTAGTTGGTAGAGAACTTGACCGATACAAAGTCGAGATTGCAACTCTGAGTGAGACTCGTCTTTCAGAGGAAGGGCTTTTAAAAGAAGTTGGTGCTGGCTACACTTTCTTCTGGTGTGGACGCAAGAAAGAAGAGCGGCGTGAAGTAGGAGTAGGATTCGCCATCAAGTCACACCTCGTCAGCAAGCTCTCAGGACTTCCAAAAGGATTAAATGACCGCCTGATGACGCTGAGACTTCCCTTATCTGGCATGCAACAATTTTAAGTGCCTTTGCACCCACAATGACCAACCCAGATGAGGTTAAAGACAAGTTCTATGATGATCTGGATTCTGTGACTTCTGCAGCACCCCGGACAGACAAACTCATCCTTCTCGGGGACTTCAATGCCAGAGTGGGCACAGACCACCAAACTTGGGAAGGAGTGATTGGATCTGAAGGTGTAGGGAAGTGCAACAGCAATGGACTCCTCCGTTTAAGAAAGTGTGCAGAGCATGAATTACTGATCACCAACACAGTCTTCCGTTTACCAACTCACAGAAAGACATCATGGATGCACCCTCGCTCCAAATACATCTCATTGAATATATCATAGTGCGAAGGAAGGTCAGACAGGATGTCAGAGTGACAAAGACTATGTGTGGTGCAGACTGTTGGACAGATCACAGGATTGTTGTCAGCAAACTCAACCTGCACATTCAGCCTATACGACGGCCACAAGGCAAGAAGGTGCCAAAGAAATTGGATCTCCAAGGGTCAAAATTGTATAGGTATGTTTTCGTGATGCTTCGTTCATTTGTAGTTCTGTTTTGCCTTTTTGTATTTTAGGCAAAATTGTGTGTGTGCGTACGTGTGTGTGTTTTTTTTTTTTTTGAAGACACAGCAATTTAAAATTCTTAAAATTAAGAGTTCCTGCAGTGAATTGACGTCAAAATCCATTAATAAATAAAACAACTCTGCTTCGGTTCCAATAAATTTTCTTGTAATGTAATTTAGAAACATGTTATTAGTAACAATAGTAAAAGATTTATTACCCATAACTGCCATCTTTTCACGCAATAGTATGAGGTCTTTCTAATAAGGTCAAAAACAAAACTATAAACAAAACAATGCGGAGAAATATAAATAACATTCCAGGCAGGTTACACCGAAAGCTGAGATTCTTGTTTATAATGTTCCATTACATTTAAGGGGACCGACAGGACCTACACTTTCAAGTGAGGTAACTGTCACATATTTTTGTCTCTCTTTTCTGAAAAGGGGTCTACTCTTAAAGGAAATATTGTTTTGTCCTCTTAGGGTAGCTTCCTCATTAGAAGGAGCTTGGTATTTCGGAAAGCAAACAGGAAGACACAAAAATTGTTTCCCTTTTTAACCCTTGTCCTGCTGAGCCCGGATATAACCTGCCTCTACAAACAGTGTAGATCCAGATGAGTTGGCTTCGGATCTGGATCTGCACCGTTTGTCATTTAGTATGTGAATTTATATCAACATCCTGGATCAAGTAATCTGATTGGCTGAAAATTGGTAGTGGGCGTGGCATCTTAATTTATTCAGCATGACAAGGGTTAAAAATGATAGCAAGTCCTTTAATGCATCTATGTAGTGTTTATTACTTTATGTGTAAAAAGAAAGCCAAACAATAAGTTACATTACAAATAAAAATAGAAGAGGAGAGATTTTCCTGGTAATGTATTAGACCATTACATAGCTTCTAAATAGATAGGTCTGATAAAGACTAGACGGTGAAGCAGTTTAGTAATGTATCACAACCATGTTGACATACGTACAATGTCGGATATACAGTATGTCAACATCGGCGCAACCCCACCACGTTTTCATCATGTGTTCAATTGTATCAGTATTTAGGGACAGTTTCGGCACCTACTAAATCTATAAACCAGGTTTCAGCCCCTGCAATTCTGTTGATGGCTGTTCCAAAACGGGTTGCAGTTCTATTTTGTATGTTGTACACTTCTGTTTTGGATGAAGTGTTGTTTATAAATATGGAGATACGTGGATAGGCAACGATCATGGAACAGAGGTCTACCGCCACAGAAGGGTATACAGTCGACTCTCGTTATCTCGACTCCGCTAATCTCGGATAACCGCTTATCTTGAAGTGAAAATCTGCTCCCTGTTTATACGTGAAACTCTAACAACAGGTAACAAAATATTGTGGAAAAGAGGAGAAATTGCTCCTAAGGAGCAATTTCTCCTCTTTTCCACAATATTTTCATAATGTCTCTAACTTCAGGAATCAAATTAAATATTCCTTTGTGAAATGTGGTTGTTCAAATTATTTTTTCCTCAATTTTGCAAATCTGATATGTCGATGTACAGACATCTCAAAGTATTTCAGAGAGTCCCTTGGACTTCGAGATAACGAGAGTCAACTGTAGATACATGAAATAACCAAACAAAACAACACTTTGACCAAGATAGAATGAACAAACGATGATCGAACAGGACAAAGACTTGTAGTATACTATGTTTCTCAATTGTTGAGAGTTTAATTCCCCTTCACGTTGGGGTATAAGGACTTGGTCAAGCTGTATATTCCTTTCCAGTAAATGACTTTGAGGATTATTTGTTGAAGACCAGTTTCTTCCTTTGAAATATGTTGTTGTTTTTTTTTTTTTTTTTTTTTTTTTTTTTTTTTTTGTTTTTTTTTTTTGTTTTTTTGTTTGTTTTTTTTTTTTTGTTTTTGTTGCCTTTTTTTTTTTTTTTATTTTGCTGCCATACCATTACAATCTATTACAATAACTACGGAGGAGGTAGGAATTGTGTCTCGACTAATATCGTACATTGCAGTGATTACAAGAGATATCTTTCAAACTGAACATATGATGACGACTCAGTAAAGCCTATGTTCACGAGTAAGAATTTTACTTGCATTCAAACCATTTGAGCGAAGAAATTGACCAGTCAAAATGCTAACAGAACTGAATTATCCTTCATTTATGATGCGCTACAATTCATGAATTTGTACACTTACAATATGTTACTTGTATTGTATATAGAAAGGGTCGAAACACATCACGAAAACATACCTATATAATTTGACCCCCTTAAACCCCACTTTTATATAGTAAAACAGGGGTTCACAGGGACATACATTATTTTTCTTATTTCTGCTCAAAAACATAGATTGTGGGTACTCTTTAGAACCGCCTCGCAGAGGTGGTTCTAACTAGTACCCAAAATCTTTGTTTTGAGTAGAAATATGAAAAATATGAGAGTTTTTTTTTTCTGGAAATTTTCAGTTTTTGGTGGTAAAATTTTCAATATATTTGAATAGGCTTGTTTTCGTAATTTTTTAGGGGAATGGATACCTTTTCAGATGAGGCTGACTCTGTAATAACTGCTTCTGGCTCCCCTCTGAAAAGGAGTCTATCTTACAAAGAAAGAATTTGCTCCCAGGGGGCAAATTGTTTAATTGACTGAACTCATTTTCTGACGGGCCTCGGTTTGCAGAAACGGAAACAGGAAGTCCCGGCTCCCTTATCCAAAATGGCGGAAAAAACTACAAAGTGTATCCATTCACCTTAATACTATATTCTAGGGCACAGGGTACCAAATGTGTCTCGAGTACTGATTGTTGAAAAACAAGGGGAGGCCATGGGTAGTTATTTTATGTAAGGTGGCCTGTGGTTGATTAATAATAAGCATTAATTAAACCCTATAATTTTAATTTGAAGAAAACATGTTTGTGTGTAATTTCATGATTTTGATGTGTTTGATAGAGCCAAAAGAATTTTTTTAAACAAATCAGTGCGTGATATCTGCCAATTGAGGGGTTGCTACATACCCGGTTAGTATTTTTTATAACTCTATAGCGGGCCGTTGTCGGCCTGTCAGCTACCGTGACGGGCCGATAACGGCCCGCTATAGATTTATAAAGAATGCTAGCTGAGTACGGCCTTATAAATTTTCCAGAAAGTGCTGGTGACAGTGGTGTTTTTTTCCTTACTTGTTTTCTGTGGTAAGCCTGGATTTTAAATTATATAAAATAAAATTTGGAATCCCATTCATACCCTGAAAAAAAAGCTCTTAGCCTCCAAAAAAGTGGAATTAATATGGAGATCTTTGGGAAGAATAATGATCAATAATTACAGTTAGTTTCCTGTACCATTAAAGTATTTCCAAATGGAACTTAGACACCATTACTTAGGACTGTTGAAGCAAGGAATATCTTAATCCTATATTTCGAAAATAAGATTACTGAAAAGGTCAGTGTTTCAATATCCCATTCAATAAGCCTAGCAATATGACAGGCTTATTGGATGAGCGGAAGCTAACATGCAGCATTGATCTTCTTATCTGTTTTTAATATTACAAAATAATATGAACCGTAACGTGAGAAAATGTACCTTCTTAAATGTGCGCACAACTAATACTCAAATTAGCCTGCGCATCTGCCAGTCTGATCAGTGAAACTTTGCATCCTTGGATATCCAAAATGCGCCCAGCGAAGATTCAGATCAGCCTGCGCATTCGCGCGAATGCGCAAGCTGACCTGAATCTTCGCTGGACGCATATATACGTTTCCTGACGTTGCGGTTCATATATTGATCTTACAACTTCTGCCGTGTTTTTTTTTTCTCGATGAGATTATGTCACCGGGATTAATCAAGCTTATTTGCACTGTATGACCGTCTTAATTAAGTAATTATCCGGAAAATAGTTATATTAAACATGGTATTAATATGGAATTAACGTTAATACAACAACGATTCCGGTTCCATGAAAAATAGTATAGATTTGTGTTTGTGTTGAGGTTTAACAGCTACAACAACCCAGTTGGGCCATGTCGAGCGCGGTAAGTTTACCTAACCACACGTTAATTGGGCAGGCTTAGTCCTCTGAGCGGTAAACCAGTATTGTGCACATTCTTTCGCCAGAAACTGACAACTGCTCGTCTTGAATCAGCGGAAGGGAGAGAATGACCGTACAAAATATTTTATGATCAATCTCCTCGGAAGAATATTTAAAATATATTGTACAGAAAATGTCCAGGAATCGCCACAGATACCCAGGACAGAAAACAGCCCACCAATAACACCAATAGAAAGAGTCAACAAATCCTGATAGAGAGTACACAAGCCACAAACCAACGCAAAGCAGAGCAAGCAGTTCTCTCTTCCCCAACGGGGTGATATGTGGGTCCTTCAAAAAGTTTTGTCACTGGGTTCGGATTACTTCAGTGTTCCGTTTTATCAAACATATTTTTATTACAAACCTTCAAAGTATTCCCCCTTTACTGAAACACATTTTTGTAACTTTTTTACCTAGTCACGAAAAGCAGATAAATAGTCTTCTTTTGGTATCTGTTGGAGACACTGATAAATAGCGCTGCCAAGATAACTTCAAGACATATACTTATTTCCAGAAAGAATTTTCTTAAGCCTTGGAAATAAAAAGAAGTCATAGGGACTCAGGTCAGGTGAAAAAGGTAGATAGTTTAAAACTGTCACCTTTTCAGAAGTCAAAAAAAACTTAACAACCTCACACTTATGAGAGGAGGTGTTGTCATGTAAAAGGTGGACTCCTAACCATCCTTTGCTTGGTCGTTTCTTATTGTAACAAGTAAATTGGTCAGTGAATATGACTGCATCTATTTCAATTTGAAATAACTCTGTTAGTTGGAAAGCAATTTGAACGAAATAAACGGATATCGTTAGCTATTGAACACACCATTCAAGTGCAGTGAAACATTTTAAAACATACCTGGGATAAAACCAAGGAAGCCTATTAGTGACAGAACTTTTTGCATGACCCTCGTAAGAAAACCAGAATGGAATGCAGAGTGGAATGTATTAGAAACCAATGCGCTTCTTGAGTTCATTCAGAGATTTTTGTCTGACTGAAAAAAAAAAATAATTTCAGGCCAAAGTGTTATAGGCTGACAGAAATTTACCGCGTAGTGTTCTGGGTAAAATATTCAGCAGACGACTTTTTGAAATATTTTTCTTTTAGAAAACATGCAAATTGTCTCATTAGGTGACAATTTGCATGAAATATCAAAGATTGCCTTTGGAAACAAAGAACACACTAAAGATTAGAAAATGGGAGTCTCGGTTTTTTTTTTTTTTTAATGAGACTCTTCATAAGCAGTAAGGAATTTTGCAACACTGCTTACGCCCTCTAGCGTATACATAAGCAGAATTCCATTTTCAAATATACCACAATGAGACCAATGATCCCAAAGGAAATAAAATATAATCTGCAACATAGTGATGTACGGGAAGACGTTCTGCCGCCGCCAGCTGCAGTGACGAAAATAAAGATAAAAAATGATTGCCTTTGGAAACAATGAACACACTACAGATTAGAAAATGGGAGTCTCGGTTTTGATTGAGACTCTTCATAAACAGTAATGAATGAACACTGCTAACACCTTCTAGCGTATTCATAGCAGAACTCCATTTCAAAGATGCAATGGGCCCAACGATCCTATTTTCTTGGGGAAATAAGAAATATATCATCAACTTGTCGTCTGCTGAATTTGTCCAGAGAGTGGTAAAGGTTAAGCAAACAAACAATATGAACATTGTGTAAATGCTTGGGTTTGTAAAGTGTTCTTCTTTTCATTTGTGAAAGATTTTTCACACGTACTGCAATATATACTGTAAATTGTAGAAGTTGAGTGATGCCCACTGAATGACCGCAAGCTTTTATGAAATAAAATGTGATCACTGATCAAAATTTGGATACATCAATGCTGTAATATACAGCATTTGTCATTAAAACAGTAAATATAAGTTAAACATAACAAAGCGTGAAAATTGGATACATTGGAAGAAGGTTTATGTTTTCTGTCAACAGAAATGACCGAGTACTGTCGAAAATAGCGGATGATTAATCTCGCACGATTGCTTAATTCTGGCATATTTCCGACTGACAGTCGATTGCAATCGATTAGTAAGTAAAACATTAGTTAAGAACACGTTTCACCAATTTTATTTATCGATGTTTTCAATGAACCCTACTATCATATGAACTGGAAGAGCCCATTATCTATTTTAATGTCTGTTAAGCTAAAATGTGCTTTCGAACATGCGCAAAATACGCATTCAGATCGTTCTGCGCGTGCGCAACGTATCATCCGGGCCTTTACCCTCCATTCATACATTTTGTAGTATCCAATGATTCTGTTATCGGACAGTGAAGGCCCTGCGCGCATGCACGGCTGATCTGGGCCTTCGCTGTCCGCATATGTCTGGTCACGTTTCCGCAAGGCGCTGCCCGTATGAAAAGATTTCAATCACATTTTTGCAATGTGAGGTTTGTGATCAAGGGCAATGTTTATTTATATTTTATTCTATAAGTAGTTGTTTTTTTCCGATTCTCTTTGAAGCAATGAAAACAAAACCATGGACTGTATAAGAGGCAATATGGATTTTCTTGCAGTTTCCCGCATATTGGTGTGCCACAGCCATCTATAAATATACAATTATCGTAGTTTTTTATCGCTAGATTCAACTATTTGTACTGTAAATACAGGTTCAGTGTATAAATATACAATTATCGTAGGTTTTTTATCGCTAGATTCAACTATTTTTTACTGTAAATACAGGTTCAATTACGCATATAAACCGAGTAATGTTAAATTAAGCAGTCTATGTATATCCAAAGCGCATTGTTGTTCAGACACCTTATCTCCTTGCCATATTTACCCTAAATGTTGAACAGAAAAAGTCTAAAAGGTTGCAACCAATAACACACAAAAGAAGGAAACTCTGAGACTCGGTTTTTGTGTCCGTTTTATTATCTGATGTATGGAAAAGTGTAGATTAAGTAATAAACAGTATATTGTCTGATCTGAGTCTTCCTTGTTTGTTCAGATCTGTCTGCCCATATACTTGAGGATAAATGTGGAATACTGTGTGTCTTAAGTGCGTTATGTCCTATGTTCACATTACGAAAACACGCCTATTCAAATATATACAGAAAATTTCACTTCAAACTGAAAATTTTCAGATAAAAAAAAAACTCTATATTTTCCATATTTCTGCTCAAAACATAGATTGTGGGTACTCGTTAGAACCGCCTCGGCGAGGCGGTTCTAACGAGTACCCACAATCTATGTTTCTCAGTAGAAATAAGAAAAATAAAGTATACCCCCTGTAAACCCCAGTTTTATTATATAAAAGTGGGGTTTAAGGGGGTCAAAATTATATAGGCATGTTTTCGTGATGAAGGGTGGTTCGAGTTTGATCAGCAAACACCAGCGAAATTGCATTTCAGGCAGAAATGTAATAATAGTTCGATTTGCAGTGTTATCCACCACTTCCATTTAAACTTTTCTTGCTTTCCTGGACACAAACCACTTCTTAAAAAGGGTCTACTCTAAGAGGAAAGAATTGGCTTCCAAGGGAAGCCAATTCTTTCCTTTAAGAGTAGACCCCTTTTAGAAAGGAAACTAAATCATTTTGACAAAGATGTTTCCCCTAACTGTGTATCCATTCACCTTAATAAAGACTAATACAATTACACCCAAATCTGACATCAAATAATGTTTATGCATATTTATCTGATATGTTCCAGACTGATGCTTTGTAGATTCAGCCTGTAGTCGATAAAAGACGTGTGTGCGGTAGCTTTGAAAATATGACAACTGTCTGATTTAGATATATAATAGTCTGTTATACGATTATATATCAACTAAGCCGGGGCACAGCATTTCCTAAAAGATTGCATGTGCGTCCTGCGAAGATTCGGATCAGCCTGCCCTATGCGTTTTCACAATATAATGTAGGGAAATGAGAAAGATAAGGTTATTTATGCACTTTGAGACAGATTAAAAAGCTTAAAAATATTAAAAGAAATAACATAATTGCAATTCCTTCTAAAATTTAATTAAAAGCTGCAAACTTCTGAAAGACCGGTAGTGACATTTCAACTACATCAATTCAAGGTTTCAACTTCACGAATTCACGATTTCAGCTTCACGAATTCACGATTTCAACTTAACGAATTCAAGTTCACGAATTCGCCTTCAAGAATTCAACTTCACGAAATCACGAATTCAACTTCATGAATTCACGAATTCAACTTCACGAATTCCACTTCACGAATTCAACTTCACGAATTCACGAATTCAACTGCACGAATTCAACTGATGAATTCGTGAAGTTGAATCCGTGAATTCGTGAAGTTGTATTCGTGAATTCGTGAAGTTGAATTCGTGAAATGGAATTCGTGAGGTTGAATTCGTGAATTCGTGAAGCTGAATTTGTGAATTCGTGAAGTTGAATTCATGAATTCGTGAAGTTGTATTCGTGCATTCGTGAAGTTGAATTCGTGAAGTGGAATTCGTGAAGTTGAATTCATGAATTCGTGAAGTTTAATTCGTGAATTCGTGAAGCTGAATTTGTGAATTCGTGAAGTTGAATTCGTGAATTCGTAAATTCGTGAAGTTGAATTCGTAAATTTGAATTCGTGAGGCTGAAATCATGAATTCGTGAAGCTGAAATCGTGATTTCGTGAAGTTGAAATCCTGAATTCGTGAAGTTGAAATCCTGAATTCGTGAAGCTGAAATCGTGAATTTGTGAAGTTGAAACTTTGAATTAATGTAATTGAAATGTTACTACCGGTCTTTCGTACTATATACATCTTTGTTCACTTTATGTTATGGGAGAACACAGTGTGTATACATTATAGATATCTGTTAACATAATGCAAAAGTGTTGAATCTTTTTATCAACAAATTCCCAATCTTACCTGGAAAACAGCAAAATCACTGACCCATCACGAAAACATGCCTATATTATTTTGACCCCCTTAAACCCCACTTTTATATAGTAAAACTGGGGTTTACAGGGGTATACATTATTTTTCTTATTTCTGCTCAAAAATTAGATTGTGGGTACTCGTTAGAACCGCCTCGCCGAGGCGGTTCTAACGAGTACCCACAATCTATGTTTTGAGCAGAAATAAGAAAAAATATCAGAATCTTTTATCTGAAAATATTCATTTTTTGGTGATAAAATTTTCAGTATGTTTGAACAGGAATGTTTTCGTTATGAGACTTCACACATGCCCTACCATAAGTCGTATCATCGGCACTTTATCTTATTTATATGATTTAGATTTCTCTTCAAATAAAAGGTGCATCACCCGTATATCCTATTATCCAGAAGTACTTATCCAGGCTGCATTTTCTTCTTATTTGTGTACCCTTACCTGGGATCCCGTTATTTCCCTTACTGTCCGCCTATTTTATGCAAACTCGCACATGTTTTGAGCTAATAGACTAGCTTACTATTGATGGATCAACCGTGATCATGTGAACATCAGGTGATAGCTAGTCACGTGCCAAAAAACGAACTTCATGAGAATAGCGCGAAATGTGACTACTGCAAGAAGAATTATTTGCGTTGATAAATCTACAATTATGTATATTTAACACCGAAACTTGGCGTAGTTGACACAGAGTCCTTGGGTGAGACTGAAATAACGGAAAATCAGAAAATGGTGAAAGCTGACAGTGATTTTGGGGCATTCTTTAACAGGCTGGCCTTGAGTGTGGACTAACGAAGGATTGTGATAAAGAACATACTCTCCCCTGTCGGAAAACCTAGAATTGAAGTACAAGCATTGCTTCTGGATCATGAAATGCTCTCAAATAGGTATGTTCCCGGATCAGGTAAATAGTCGCGAGCAGCTGGATAAGGGTTATTAATACTTTTTGTCTTACGGCTTATCTATAATTCTTTTCAGAGAGCAGAAAGGTTACAGCGTAAAGCAATTACTTTCTGTCAATCACACTAACCACTTATAAAATAGCCATGAACGTTATATAAATGCAAGATATTCGCTCTGATTGTGTCAGTTCTCCACTGGAAAATATACGTTTACGAGACATTTACATCTATCGGAGACTTGATAGAGTCTAAAAAGCCATTTAAACCATAGTGTTTGGGTAAATGTCTAGTCTATTCTATATAAAATTCGACCTATCGATGGGAGTTTGTCTCTTCTATTTCCCATATAACACGAAATCGCTATTTCTGTCCTAAAGATCAACATTATCAGAGACACAATTTGTAATCTCGACGGTGATAAAAGAAGAAAACGTCTATTTGAGACTGCTATTAGATATTAGCCTAACAGTTATGCTCTCGACCAGGTAATTTGATGAAACATAAATGCTCAGCTTTTATCTGTTCAGATGGTCCTCAAATAAATTTAAAAAAATCCCGGAATGGGCTCAATGATCAAAAAAGAACAGAAAATCTAAACTACACAGAGTGAAGTACGGAGACGTTTTACGGACGCCACACACCACTAACACCAGCTGTAGTGACTATAAATAGATTTTAAAAGAAATGAACCTTGAGAGCAATGAACGCACGCGCAAAGATGAAAATAGCTGAAGTGTCGATATTTTCTGGACAAGATTAAAAAATTGGAAGCGCCATAATAATTGAGACGCAACATGAAGGCATGCACGGTTTGAAGACATCCGCAAGCTGAGCAGGAGAAGTCCGAAACAAACGTTGTTTTTTTTTTTTTTTTTTTTTTTTTTTTTTTTTTTTTTGTAGACGGGGCTAATCTTACTCCGTTTATGGCTAGCATCCCATAAACAAAACATTGGCAAACAGTGTAGACCCAGATCAGATGCCGCATTAAGCGGCGTCTGATCAGGGTCTACACCATTTGATTAAATACAGAATTTCTGTAAAACATGGTAAAAATAAAAACATAATAAAACACCCCTTCTACTGGTAATGGACCAGTCCAAAGAGTTCAGGCAGAAGAGTCCATTCAGCATAAATGGGTTAAACGAGTCACAAGAAGAAGATATTCGCGATTTGGAGATATCTACAAGATGAGAAGGAACGGTCCTTAACAAACCTTTCTTTGCAGATGTGGCTTTTATTTAATCAATGCTCAGACATTGTTGATACAATCACCTTTTAGCAGGACATTGTTCATTCAGAGGAAAATAATCTAACATTAACGCTTAGCACTCTGGAAAAAAATTCAACAGAAAGCACATTGAAATGTTTTCTTATTTTTCCCAGTAAACAGGATTTGACATGTTATGCAAATTGCCTCCAGTGGAAACAATTTGCCTGAAATGGCAAATCTTGTTTTCTGAGAAAAATAAGAAAAAATCTCCAATTTGTCCAGAGAGTGGTAAAGGTTAACTTAATTTTCATTATTACTGTGATGATCATCACGAAAACATGCCTATATAATACTGACCCCCTTAAACCCCACTTTTATATAGTAAAACTGGGGTTTACAGGGTTATACATTATGATTCTTATTTCTGCTCAAAACATAGATTGTGGATACTCGTTAGAACCGCCACAATCAATGTTTTGAGAAGAAATATGGAAAAAAAAATAAAAAAATATAAAAAATTTTATCTGAAAACTTTCATATTTTTGGTGGTGAAATTTTCAATATATTTGAATAGGCGTGTCTTCGTAATGGTTTACATTCCAGTGTTAAGTATACATGCCATTTGATAAAACATACGAAGAAATAACGAACGGGACACCCAATTTTGCTTTTTTTTTTTTTTGCGGGCGGCGCTTTACTCAGAAGCAGTTCATTTGCAATGTTTTGTCGTAAGTCATTGCAAACCTTTTTTAGTAAGTGTCTATGCACCAATTTTTTTTCTATTAGTATGCTGGTTTAGAATAAAACGCCAACCGAAAAAACGTCTTTCCGAACACAGAAGCCAAACGACCAGCTCTGTCTCTTCCCCAAGTGAGGTAATCACAAAGCTAGACAAGACAGGACAAACACAAGAACAAGGAATTAAAGAAGACGTGGAACGAAAATAACAGCAAGAGGCCAGAAAGTAAAACAAGGGTCTCCACTGTTTGCAAATACATTAACCATTTTCTCTCGGAATATCTTAAACACATACCCTGACATATCTAAAATTGAAATTGGATTATTCCAATATATAGTAGGGGAGCTAATTCGTCATCTACACTATTTGATTTTATACAGAATTTCTATAAATTAGGTGAAAATAAAAAAAATAACAAGACACCCCTTCTATTGATAATCGACCAGTTCAAAGAGTTAAGGCAGAAGAGCCCATTCGGCATAAATGGGTTAATTGAGTCACAACACATTACGAAAACACACATATTCAAATATATTGAAAAAAAATCACCACAAAAAACTGAAAATCTTCAGATAAAAAAAAAATCTGATATTTTTAGATTGTGGGTACTCGTTAGAACCGCCTCAGCGAGGCGGTTCTAACGAGTACCCACATTCTATGCTTTTAAGCATAAATAAGAAAAATAATGTATACCCCTGTAAAACCCAGTTTTACTATATAGAAGTGGGGTTTAAGGGGATCAAAATTATATAGATATGTTTTCTTGAAGAAGATATCTGCGAGCTGAGCAGGAACGGTCCTCAACAAACCTTTCTTTGCAGACGTGGCTTTTATTAAATCAATGCTCAGACAATGTTAATACAATCACCTTTTAGCACGACATTGTTCATTCAGAGGAAATTAATCCAGCACTAACGCTTAGCACCCTGGGAAAAATTTTCAGCAGATCGCATATTGAAGTATTTTTCTTATTTTTCCTAGAAAACAGGATTTGACATTTCATGCAAATGATCTCCAATGGAGACAATTTGTCTGACATGACAAATATTGTGTTCTGAGAAATATAAGAAAAATATCACCAATAATTCCTGAGAGTGGTAAAGGTTAATTTAATTTTCATTATTACTGTAATGATGTTTGTATTCCACATTACGAAAACATGCCTATTCAAATATATGGAAAATTTCACCTCCAAAAAACTGGAATTTTTCAGATAAAAAAACTCTGATATTTTTCATATTTCTGCTCAAAACATAGATTGTGGGTACTCGTTAGAGCCGCCTCGGCGAGGCGGTTCTAACGAATACCCACAATCTATGTTTTATGCAATAATACGAAAAATGATGTATACACCTGTAAACCCCAGTTGTACTATATAAAAGTGGGGTTTAAGGGGGTCGATATTATATAGGCATGTTTTCGTGATGATGATGTTTGTATTCCAGCATTAAGTAAACTGAATATATTCCATGTGATACAAAATACGGAGAGGAAGATCGAAACTCAACCACTCTGCTTTGGACGTCTTTCAGAAAGTAGTTTTTTTTTGTTTTTTTTTATTTTTGTTTTGCGCGCGGCGCTTTTTACTCAGGACCACTACAATTGCAATGTTTTTGGTACGATTCAATGCAAACAGTTTATCGTAACTACCTATGCACCAAAGATTATATTCTAATAGTATGTTCATTCAGAAAAAGAAACGCAAGTCTGTTCAAAGGATGTCGAAAGCACAGAAGCCAAACAACCAGCTCTTCCACAAGTGAGGTAATCACAAAGCTAGACAAGACAGGACAAAAACAAGAACAAGAAATCAAACAAGACGGGGAACAAAAATAACCACAGCAGGTGGCCAGAAAGTAATACAAAGAATAAGCAATATCAGAACCACTGCCTAAGAACGGCCAGTGGTTTAACCCATTTTAGTCTGGAGACCCCCATCTCCCCTCTCCCCCCCCCTTCCCCCCCGCCCCCCCCCCCCCCACACACACACACCCGCCCACAAATGGGTAATTGGCAAACAGAGCAGACCCAGATCAGAAGCCGCAAACTGCATCAAAATAAGTCTAGGGTCAACATAATAAAATCGCATTTCGGAAAATCATACAGTCGATATACACTAAGACAAAATTAGGATTGTTCAGACAGACAGACATGGACCCAAAATACTGGCCTGTAAAATAACATGGCACAAGTAAACGCAATACTAAGCAAAGTTGGCTGTCTTGTAGAGCGTGAGTACATGTATAATGATAGAATTACAAGAAAGTAATACAAAACGAACACTATCAGAAACACCACCTTAGAAAGATCAACGACTAAACAAAGGAGAAATAACATCGGTGGTTTAACCCTTTCACCCTTGGTTTTCTGAATCAGACTCTTTTATCTTTGATTTTGGATACATACATCATTGCATGGGACGTCATTTAAAGATCCAGGCTACAGTGTAAATCCTAATGAGATAGGTCGTTATGTTTGCAAATGTATGTTTTGATCTGCAGGGTTGAAAAAGTTAACTTTTCAGTCCAGTAGACCCAAACCAGACACATGTGCAAACAGTGTAGATCCTGATGAGACGGCTCATTATGAGCCGTCTCATCAGGATCTACATTGTTCAACATTTTGTTACGATTTTTAACTGACACCCTTATTTGCAACAATGAACATGTCCAATTTCAATGGTGGAAAAATCCATTTCATAAACTCAAGGTTGAAAAAGTTAAACCAGTTTTACACGAACCTAATCTTCACCCAATGTTCCGTCATTCGTATTATAGAATAATTCGATTGGCTTCACGTTCGACCAGTATATCATCACAGAAAATAATTTAATAAAATGTGGACCGCGCCTAGTGAAAAAATACATTTGAACATGCGCAAAATGCGCAGATTCAGATCATTCCCACATAACACGAAATCGTTATTTCTGTCCTAAAGATCAAAATTATCACCCGGGCCTTGACTCTCCATTCAGACATTCTGTAGTATCTAATGGTTCTGTTAGCGGACAGTGAATGTTCTGATCAGACTGGGTGGATACGCAGGCTGATCTAGGCCTTCGCTGTCTGCATATGCCGGAAGGCACGTTTTCACATGGCGCGGCCTATATATAAAGGAATCCATGGGAACAAAGAATACATAAAACAGCGAAATCGGAGTTTTGGATTTTACTGAAACACTTCTAACGACAGCAATGTAGTTTTCAGGTCTACACCGGCTTAAAGACGTAGATTAAATGAGACCAAAATTGGGACCACCCACTAATATGTTATTGTCCTTACCTAGGGGCTACGCAAGAGAGATAGAAAGCATGCTGTAAAGAGGTGATTATCAGGTCCCAGCAGGGGGTGTAATGAGGCTTCTGAAGGGTAAAACATTTTGTAGGACTATTGCTGTGCCCAAGCTCATTTGATATTGCCTATGAAACAGATAAATAAACCAGTTCTAAATTCCCCTATTGGACCTCTACCTGTCTATCTTTACCTGACAGTACACAAGGTATTGTTGTGCCAAGTCTCTTATCAGTGATAAGACTAATGACTGAGACATATTTTATTTCTATGTCTTAAATTCAAATTTGGAAGATACCAGTATGGGCTCAATGATCTCAAGGAAAACTTAATCTGAGAAAGAAGGCTGAACGGCAAAAGAACCGCAGCTGAAACCTAGGTCATGTGAAAGCGAAAGCTAGCAATGATAAAAAGACATCTAGTAACAGGACAATATCAAAATTACCAGGTATATCCCAGTAAGCATTCTAATTCTACATTAATCTATAGCGGACAATTATCGGCCCGTCAGGGTAGCTGACGGGCCGATAACGGCCCGCTGTAGATTTATAAAGAATGCTAGCTGGGATGACTCGAAAACCGATAGCTTGTTTACCGTGGCTAATTTGAATTCGCTTTTGAGTCCCGATAGCTCAGGAAAACAAAGAAGTAGGGGTATTTCAGAACAAAAGAAATGATTTATCATGAAAATATATGTTGTGTGTACTCATAAGAACCGCCTTGATGTGTACTAATTAGAATCACCACATCAAAGCGATTCTAATTACACACAACAGACCATTATTTTAAGAGGATCGAAAAACATCCCTTCATTATCTTCATTTGCCTCCTGACCTGACGCTGTGATTCAGTGGCTCGAACTACCTATCTCTAGAACAAATTTCCATGGTCCTAATGATGTTCGAGCCATTAAATTTCGACCGTACAGACTAACTGTAATTATTGAATAAATCCAAAAAGTATTAACCCTAACCAAATCATAAAGTAGGTATGTGCCATATTGTCTTGTAATCAAAGAACTTAAAATATTTTATATAGATAAGAAATATAAATTTAGATACCCAGAAAAGGCCATAATCACAAAGCACAGCCCTCCCAAGCCACCAATGATACCACAGACGCACAAACAATGAAGAATTGTAATACATCACGAAAACATGCCTATGTAACGTTGACCCCCTTAAACCCCATTTTTATATAATAAAACTGGGGTTTATAGGGGTATACATTATTTTTCTTATTACTGCTCAGAAACATAGATTGTGGGTACTCGTTAGAACCGCCTCGCCGAGGCGGTTCTAACGAGAACCCACAATCTATGTTTTGAGCAGAAATATGCAAAAATATCAGAATTTTTATCTGAAATTTTTCGTTTTTTTTCAGTAAAATTTTCAGTATATTTGAATAGGCGTGTTTTCGTAATGGAAGAACCGCTATGGAGCGGTCAGTAAGAAAACTAATCGGGAGCTTAAACTGGTTTTATTCACGCAAAACCTCGCCCTTAATTCTGATAAGCTCCAAATTATAAATATATGTTCGGTCTGTACCTCTACGCCATCTGTGAAACATCACAGAGAAACACATATAATAGAAAACACTGTGATGAAACTGGCAATCTGAAGCCAGAACACAAGAAGACCACGAATAGGACCATGATTATCACACTTTGGGAGCATAATATATTATATAATATAAAATACGTGATGACAGCAAAAAAAAAAAATAGGAAATAAAATAAAATAAAAATGAACCAACCAAATTTTAAAGGGGAAGTTATTGGTAAATCATACCATTTTAAACAGGGTTATACACAACAATGGACACTTGCTACACGTGATCCACTACCGGTGTGTGACTTCCAGGCCATACCATTCTTGGACCACAAAATCATTAACCCTTCCATCTCCGAGTTTCTGTAGTAAACTCTTCTAGCTTTGAATTTGGACATGCCCACTGATGCAAAAAGTGATTTCAGTCTAAAATCAATAACAGAATGGCAGTGTAGATCCTGATTAGACGACTCGTTACGAGACGTTACATCTGTATCTGCACTGTTTGTACAGGTATCTTTTTTGGTCTGCCAGGGTGAAAGGGTAAAAATCGTAGGCTCACTTTATCTTATGTACGATTTATTGTTTTCGTGAAAGTAGTCTAGTAACTACAGCATTGGACAAACTCTGTTGCACGCCATGTTATGCTAGTTGTTAAGTAATGTCATTTTTCATACATTCATTTTTTTGTTTGTTAGATGTTTATCGTATTACCACTCCTGTACCATATTCAAAATGTTATTCTTCTGGTAGGGAGATGACTATCTAGTGTTGTTTACAACTTTAAATCACAATGTTTATTGGCATTAGATATGTTTAATCTAATCTTAACCGCATGGGATAGAGTCATGAAACTTTAGGGACAAGTTGGTCCTGATAAACAGGCTGGGTTGACTGGATCGTAAAACCTCAATTCAATCAACCAATTGGTCCTGATAAAACCGAAGCGTCTGAGACATTTCATGAAAACATTACGATAACACGCCTATTCAAATATATTTAAAAAATTACAACCGAAAAAGGAAAATTTTCAGATAAAAAAAAACTCTGATATTTCTCATATTTCCGTTCAAAACATGGATCATGAGTACTCATTAGAACCGCCTCGGTGAGGCGGTTCTAATGAGTACCCACAATCTATGTTTTAGCAAACAAAAGAAAAATAATGAATACCCTCGTAAATCCAAGTTTTACTATATAAAGTGGGGTTAAAGACGGTCAAAATTATATAGGCATGTTTTCGAGATGATAAGGGTGGCTCTTTATGTGAATTGGCTGCCCTGCAGATGAGTAAATATGTGAAGATATTCAGGAAATACCACAGTCACGAAGCACAGCCACCCCGAGGCACCCCGGTAGGAGAGATGAGCCTTATTTTTTCTAAAAAGTAATAGTAATAAAACAGAATGTCATCTGCTATTATTTTGCTTGGCTCTTTAAGAGTTAACATATTTCTTTCGCATAATGTGTCGACCTACGATGGCTTTTATTTCATAGAATCATAGGTAGGTATGCATGTAATCCAGTGGGCTTATGACATATATAGAACGTCAAATTAACGTCGATGCAACGTCGCATTACCGTCGAAACCGATGCAACGTCATGACGTTGCATCGACGTTAATACAAAGTTGTATAAACGTCATGTGCCCGCTGGGAAATGTTTAGTGCTGTTGTGTTAACTTCCAAACAAATCCTAGGATACCAGTGAACTGATTACGAAATACACGCCCCACATGCAGCAAGAAAATATCGGTTTTATTTGTAACAACACCCAGTATGTATCAAAATGTCCTTATCTTAACCTTTACCACTCTCTGACCTAATTCAGCAGACGACAAATTGATGTTGTTTTTCTTATTTTTCCCAGGACACAGGAGTTGACATTTCATGCAAATTTTCTCTATTGGAGAGAATTTGCATGAAATGTCAAAACCTGTTTTCTGGGAAAGGTAACAAAAATATTTCAAAATGACGTCTGCTGAAAATTTTACCCAGAGTGCGAAGTGTTAAATCCAATTTATTTCCAGAAATACAAACAAACTTAAAAATTAATCCTATTAGACCGTGTTATATATTGGCTGATGAAAAGCTGTCTGTTTCGAGACGAATGCTGACAAATTAATCAAACAAATCTGATACGATGGAAACAAACACAAAAATGGCGTTGCTATACACTCTTGTGACTGACAGGATTAGGGACTAGGATTGCTCTATTATTAATTGAAATCTAAGGCAACAGTACTAGGAATGCTTTTGCAAATGTAGAGCGATACTTCAATTGCTCGACAATCTTTGGGGCAAAGGAAATGTGTTCTAGATATAGGTAGTTCGAGCCACTGAGGATTAATCATACCGTCAGGTCAGGAGGCAAATGGAAATAATTTAGAATGTATTTTCAATCTTCTGTAAAATATTGATATGTCGAGTGTCTCCATTAGAATTTTCCTAAACTATCCGTAAATATTTTTACTAGGAACTCAAAACCCAGTTCGAATACGCCACGGTAAACGAGCTATCGGTGTTCGAGTAAACCTCTTCGGCAAAGAAGTGAGAAAACAAGCAATCACTACAGTGTCACTTCTACAGTTTTCTTCTCTGATCAAAATAGGTTTTACCCGGTATTTTACAATCCTTTTTCCCAGTCATTACGTTAACAAGGATGTAATATAATGTCGTCCTTCATATACAGTCGAACCTCAATAACTCGAACACCGATGGCTCGTTTTTGAGTCCCTGCGAAATTCTTCAAATAGCTCCAGAAAACAAATATTTACGGATTTTTTTTCTTATTTGAAATTGTATGTTGTGTGTACTCATAAGAATCGCCTCATTGAGGCGAGTCTAATGAGTACACTCAACGTGCCATTATACTGTAGAAGATCGAAAAAATGTCCTAAATTATGGTTATTTGCTTCCTGACCTGGCGACATGATTAACCCTTAGTGGCTCAAACTACCCATATCTCGAACAAATGTTTCCATGGTCCCATCACGAAAACATGCCTATATAATTTTGACCCCGTTAAACCCCACTTTTATATAGTAAAACTGGGGTTTACACAGGTATACATTATTTTTCTTATTTCTGCTCAAAACAGATTGTGGGTACTCGTTAGAACCGCCTCGATGAGGCGGTTCTAACGAGTACCCACAATCTATGTTTTGAGCAGAAATAACGAAAATAATGTATACCCCTGTAAACCCCAGTTTTACTATATAAAAGTGGGGTTTGAGGGGGTTAAAATTATATAGGCATGTTTTCGTGATGGGTAGAAAGTGTAACCCGAGCCACAGTCCTACTAAACACCGAAATCGTGGAAGGACCGAAAAGGGGCTGTTGGGTACCGACGTGGATATTATACCATTTACATATGACTATAGACACGAAAAGATTATTTCAACACCGAAAGGGGGTTATCCAATACAGAAAAAGATTGCATAAATATCACTTAATCTTGATCCATCGATAGTGTTGGTAAATAATATATGGTGCACGATTTTAAAAATGCTTTGTGCTGTCCTGAATGTTATACCCAGTCACCAAATTTGCAAAATGCTATCTATTAAAAAACCAATGGCACATGCCTGGCTTTCTGCTCTAAAATTACATTTTACAAATAAATTTGTATATTGTTTATGTGCTGCTTACTTTGATGTGTGTGTGTGTGTGTGTGTGTGTGTGTGTGTGTGTGTGTGTGTGTTAATTTCACAACCAGTTTTGGAATCATGTTTGGTTTCAGGCAACTGCTTAAATTTTACACAGTAACGATTTCGGGGGATAGCCTACTTTTGAATTCGAGTTATGGATATAAATAATTAGGTCCATTTAGTGATATCACCCATACGGATTATGGATATCAATAACTCGACTTTGCAAAAAGGATTAGCCAAAAATTGCTTTAGCCTCTGCGGTGAAATATGGATATCACTAATTCGAATTATGGATATCACTAATTCAGGCCAATTTATTGATGTCACATTCGAATTATGGATAGCCATAATTCGAATAAGTGATATCATTTATTCAACTCATTTGTTGATATCCATAGTTCGAATTATGGTTATCTATAATTCGAATTATGGACATCCATATATCGAATTAGTGCGATCCATACTTCGAATTAGTGATATCCATAAGTTGGGCTGGTTTACGGATATTCATAATTCGAATTAGTGATATAAATAAAGCGGTTGAATTAGTGATATCACTAATTTGAATTACGGATATCCATAACTCGTCTTTGCAAATAATAATCTTAAATACTATAGCCTCTGCGGTGAATTATGGAAATCACTAATTCGAGTTATGGATATCAATAATTCAGCCCGATTTATTGTTACCACTTATTCGAATTATGGATATCAATAATTCGAATTAGTGATATCATTACTTCAACCCATTTATTGATAGCCAGATTTCGAATTAGTGATATCAATAATTCGAATGAGTGACATCCATAAATCGGACTGAATTATGGATATCCATAATTCGAATTAGTGATACCAATAAATGGGTTGAATTAGTGACATCACTAATTCAAATTATGGATAGCCATAATTTGAGTTATGGATATCAATAAATAGGGAATAAATAGTAAAACGGCACTCCATAATTTATTTCTACACAAAAGAACTTACTTTGTATATCAGCCTTATCCAGTTGGTTTGTTTGTGTTGAGGCTTCACGGCCCAGTCAACCCAATGGGGTCATGTCGAGCGCGGTCAGTTTACCTAACCACACGTTTACTGGGCAGGCTTAGTCCTCTAAGCGGTTAACCAGTATTGTGCACATTCTTTCGCCAGAAACTGACAACTGCCCTTCTTGAATCAGCGGAAGGGAGAGAATGACCGTGGAAAATATTTCATGATCAATCTCCACGAAAGAATGTTGCCGACCTCGGCGGGGGTTGAACCTGCGACCTCCTGGTCTCCAGTCGGACGGCGCATCCAACTGAGCCACCGAGGCCGGTTTTTATCCAGTTGGTACATAACACAACGCCGTAACACAGTCAATACAGCGTCGCCTTAACGTCGATGCAACGTCATATTACATGGCATCGACGTTAATGAGACGTTGTATAAATGACAAGTGCCCGCTGGGAATTTATTCTTCTGGTGACTCTTTTCATTGAAATTCAAATTAAAAGCTTTTTGTAATTCGTCATTTTTATTAACCCTCAGAGCGCCTGTCGCAAAAGCAGCAGCCGACATTCTAAGATATGTGTTTTGTTTATCTGCCTATGTTTTTTAATTGTTATTATTATTGTTTCCGAGAAAATCAGGCTGGACATTTCACGTGAATCGTTTGCGTAATAGACGATTCACGTGAACTATGTAGTTCATTTTCTGGGAAAAACTGATTTAGAATGTTGTCTGCTATAATTATGAATGGCTCTTTAAGAATTAATTCAGTAGAATGACGCTCTAGCCTTTCTCACTCTCTGGGCAAATTTTGCAGACGAAAAATCGACATTTTTCTTATTTCTCCCAAGAAACAGGGTTTGACATTTCATACAAATTGTTCCATTTGAGACAATTTGCAAGAAATGTTAATCCTGTGTCCTAGGAAAAAAAAGGAGAATATTTCAAAATGTCTGCTGAAAATTTTACCCAGAGTGCGAAACGTTAAGAGTTAATTAAATAGAATACAAATATAAAAACTGAAAGGATACTTGTATCTGCGTATTGAAATAGTTTCCTGAAATAGTAAGGTTATCGACATGGTAATACATTAAATTAAACAAAAAAATCATGTTCCTCTTTTTGAAAGGCCTTATTACCCTGCATTAATGAATATGGAGAAAATGTAATTTAACCGCGTCCAGAGAAAACGGAACTTTTAAAAATCCATATCAGCCAGCAAAGCGAATCTAATAACGGGTTTTGCTATTCGGTTATTTTGCAAGCGGACTGCGAAGACCCAGATCAGACTGCGCAGATGCGCAGTCTGATCTAGGCCTTCGCTGCCTGCTTGCGCATTACATCTTTATTGAAACTACAGAGCCAAGGACCAGCCAAGTATGAGTATAGCCAAGATCCTGACGAACATGCACAGCTACTGTTTGTCATTTTAAAGTCGATAATTTCAGAGGATTCGCAATTTCAGTTATAGGCCATTATGCTATTTGCGAACAACGATGGCCCAGTTACGCCTGTGCAAAATCCTAGAATGGTGCGTCTACATATTCTAAAGTAGATTCTGAAAGTGGGCAGCGCATGTCCTGGCCATACTGCGATGTCTGATTTGTATCTACACTGTTTAATCTGTCCGTCCCAATAGTTATGGTTATTACGATATGATATAAGGTACACGGCTCTTACAAGATTAATGCACGTTTTGTTTGTACGTGAACTCTATTTGCTTTTCTAATTTATGCATTAGGACAAGGGCCACACTGTGCCTATATGCTCAATAACCTTTGTACTTGAACTTGATTTTGCAGGACCGGGCCGGGCCATGAGGAAACACGTGACTTCGGCGCATAATCGAACATCAACTATCCAGATCAGTCAGTGAGCTGGCACAAGTCTACACATGTATTGGGGTATTTGATTTGCGTCGATATATTCCACTATAATTAGTGCTTCTTTATGCAAACAGCGAAGGCCCTGATCAGATTGCGCGGATGCGCAGTCTGATCTGGGCCTTAGCTGTTCGCATATGACCCGAAAAACGTTTTTGCACAGAACGTTCTATTTTAGTACAATTAGAACACAGGCATATACGAAGATTTGGTTAATTTAAAGTAATTCAGTGATAAGGTTCTTTCAAACATTTTGGAAGCAGTTCAAAGTTCTATTTAAGTTGTATAAAGTGAAATGGAAAATATGTGTACGCACATACATTTACATGTAAATATTAGATAAGCAGAGGGCAGGCCAGATTGGTATCCTGATGCACCCTTGCAGTCTGATAAAAGAATGAGTAATTCCCTACCCATTGCCTGCAAAAGTAAGATATTTTTGTTGGTTTGTTCAGAGTGCTTCCCCTTTCTGGGCCATTTCCTTTTTGTAACATGAGCAATATCAAAAACGGTTAGCACTCTGGTTAAAATTTTCAACAGAGGCGCTTTTGAAATATTTTTTTTTTCTAAATTATCCCGGGAAACAGGATTAGACATTTTATGCAAATTGTCAATGGAGACAATTTGCATGAGTTGCAAATTCTGTTTTCCCGGAACAACAGAAAAATATAATTAATTTGCCGTCTACTGAATTAGCCTAGAGATTTGTAAAGGTTAATAACATTCTGCTAAAGGAATAGTACAAATACCTGAATGGTTCTTTGAAAATTAGACACAATGGAAACGTATCTTCAGAAATATAGTACTGTATGACCTGACCGAAAAATACTATGGACAAACGAAGTTAGTGTGAATATGTTTATAACAACTGGATATACTGGTAACGTTTCCGTCAATTCTTACAATGCAGACATCTATTGACACTCTCTGTTTGCTTTTCCCGCATTCCAAATTCCCATCACGAAAACAAGTCTATATAGTTTTGACCCCCTTAAACCCCACTTTTATGCAGTAAAACTCGGGTTTACAGGGGTATACATTATTTTTCTTATTTCTCTACAAAAACATATGTTGTGGGTACTCGTTAGAACCGCCTCGCCGAGGCGGTTCTAACAAATACCCACAATCTATGTTCTGAGCAGAAATATGAAAACTACCAGAATTTTTCATCTGAAAGTTTTCATTTTTGGGTGGTAAAATTCTGAATATATTTGAATAGGCGTGTTTTCGTAATGTTTTGAAAAGGGGCCCACACTTAAAGGAAAGAATTTGATCTTATAGAGTAGACCCTTTTCAGTTGGGAGACAAAACAATATGAGACGATCCTTTAATTCTGTTTTTTGTTGTTGTTGTTGTTGTTATTGTTGTTGTTGTTTTCCTCCAATGGGAAAACATGTTTTCTTGACCCGCTATTAAAGGTCGCGCTCACATAGAACAGTTTCCCATTCGTTAATTGTCTGACGGAATCTTGAAAAGGAAATAATTAGGACATATTGTTATTCTGATGTCTTTATTTTCCTTGAAATATGATTTCAAGTAAAAAATTTAAATTTCTAGAAAGAAAATGTTTATTGTCTAATTTATATTTCATTATTCACGTCTTGACGTCAATACGCTGTGGGAAATTTTAAAGCTCAGCGGGGGCATTTGTAAATGAACATGCTAATTAAGAAATGCGTAGTGGGTTAGATTGTTATTTGTTTGTAAGAAGTCTCCGTTTCATTTTAACCTTTACCACTCTCTGGTCTAAGTCAGCAGACGACAAATTGATTATATTTGTTCTTATATTTTCCAGAAAACAGGATTTGACATGTCATGCAAATTGTCTCCTGTGGAGACAATTTGCATGAAATGTCAAATCCTGTTTCCTGGGAAAAATAAGAAAAATATTTCAATATGTCTTCTGCTGAAAATTCTACCCAGAGTGATAAGCGTTAAATGTAGAGACGAAAACCATGGACTAAAGCCGCGTCTGTAGATGTCTAAATTAGACTGCAGAATGATTAACCCACAATACTGCCTTATTTTTTTTTTTTTTTTTTTTTTTTTTTTTTTTTTAACATTGATTTTTCGCTTCAAGAGTGCTCTCATTTGAAATCATCTCATATGGATTTACTGGGTTGATTTCCAATTATTTTTACAGTGTGTAAAACAGACCATATTCTGAAATAGCAATCGTTTTCTTTCTTTCTTTATTATTTTATTTTATTTTATTTATTCTTTTTTATTTTAAATAACGTAGTACCGTATTTACAGACAGACAAAGCCCGAGCAACCAGGGCAGACACTGATCAAACTGCAAAAGAAATCGTTTAGTCATCGTTTGCTATTCTGTACGCTTGTTTGAACAAATTTCAGTCATGACCTATATTTTATTGAGATTATTATTCTGAGCAAGTTTTATGAAGATTCGATGAAAATTGCAGTTTTATCTTGCCAACAAGCAAAATGATAACGACAAACGACAGCATTCCTAAGCGACTCGTCCAAGAATCAGTACAGCATTAAAGATTCATTAAAACTTAAGCAAGCAGATACTGAGGTCCGTAAATACCAAACACAATCTTTGCTTTTGGACAGAGAGTGCCTGAAACGAATCGGATTCACCGCAACGTGAGTAAACATACCTTCTGACATGAGCAAGCCAACGAGGACTCAAATCAGCCTGCGCATCCGCGCAGTCTGATCAGAGTCGTCATTATCCGCATGAAGAAACTGCATACTTGACTATTCAAAATGCGCCAAGTGAAGATTCTGATCAGACTGTGCATTGCGAAGGCTGTTCTGAAAGCTGGGCGGACATTTCCGACGGTTCGTTATCTGGCGTTGCGAGTCAAATAGCCAGACTGACCAGAGCGACTGTTGAACACTGTGTTCATAGCCTTCGATGGACTCGGGTAATACTTACAAACTGATCTGAGTATAAGGGCGGATTCAGGATGATTTATGAGAGGATTCAATTTGATAAAAGTACCGTTGTTACTCTATGTATTCAGGTAGACAGACCTTAGCAAACAGTGTAGACCCAGATCAGACGCCGCAGAGCGCGGCGTCTGATCTGGGTCTACACTGTTTACCACACATTCAGCAATTTTAAACACACTCACAGGCAGTAAAATGGACTTGTTGAAGAGAGGTATAAGGAATGGGGCAAGGGTGTGAATACTTAGGGTAAATACGGTATTCCAAATGTATCAAATTTATCCAAAATTTCCTATAAAAATGAAATTTTGTGTCAAAGTGGGGTTCGACCAAACACCACGAATCCCCTCTGATTTGGCACCTGGAGTATCATTAGGCATACGTCATAAGACGCATCTTAACACTGTGACTGGAATAAAAGTGAAGTCCAGCATCTAAGACAACCTCCCAAAATGAACACATTTTTTTCATGTTCTTGTTTAAAGATGTCAAATCTTGTGGATCCTTGTGTGTCGTCAGCCAGGGAAAGGGAGGTAATGGACAGAAGAGTTAGTAGAGAAGAAGAAAGAGAGGACGATCAGTGAAAAAAATGTGAATGTCAGTCCAGAAACCGACTACAAACATGCTTCCCTTTCCCCACCCTGCTGCAAGACCAACCATTACGAAAACACGCCTATGTAGTTTTGACCCCCTTAACCCCGATTTTTATATAGTAAAACTGGAGTTTACAGGAGTATACATTATTTTTCTTATTTTGCTAAAACAAACATAGATTATGGGTACTCGTTAGAACCGCCTCGTCGAGGCGGTTCTAACGAGTACCCACAATCTATGTTTTGAGCAGGAATATGAAAAATATCAAATTTTTTATCTGAAAATTTTCCTTTTGTGTTTGTAAAATTTTCAAAATATTTGAATAGGCGTGTTTTCGTAATGAAGTCCTTATCGCAGCGGATTAACATTAATGAGCCGGGATGTACTCTGTAGATTTTCAATCATTTTTCATAAGGAAACAAAATTTGTGGTTCCCTATTCTCTTTTATTCACATCAAGACCCTGCTGGAAAAGATATACTCCCCTTAGGAGCAAATTAGTACCTTATAGAGTAGACCCCTTTTTTCAGCAAGGGCTTTTGAGCAAATCATTTCCTTTTAGAGTAGACCCCTTTTCAGAAGGAAGCAAAGCCCTTCTGTCATTACGAAAACACGCCTATTCATATATAAAGAAAATTTCACCTTCAAAAACTGAAATTTTTCGGATAAAAATTCTGATATTTTTCATATTTCTGCTCAAAACATAGATTGTGGGTACTACGAGGCGGTTCTAACGAGTACCCATAATTTATGTTTTTGAGCAGAAATAAAAAAAAAAAAAAATAATGTATACCTCAGTTTTACCACATAAAAGTGAGGTTTATGGGGGTCAAAATTATATAGGTATGTTTTCGTGATGAATACTTTTTAGAGTAGACCCTTCTGAAAAGGGGTCCACTCTAAAAGAAAGTAATTTGCTCCAATGAAGAGCATATTTTTGTTTCGTTTTAGACTGGACCCCTTTATAGCAGAGAGTTGTCTACCGTCAAAGTGTACCCGTTCACCTTAAAGTCGACTTCAAGAATAAAATCCTTCGTCAGTTTGTCAGTTATGGCCTTTTACAGATGTAACGTAACGAAAACATACCTATATAATTTTGACCCCCTTAGACCCCACCTTTATATAGTAAATCTGAGTTTACGGGGGTATACATTGTTTTTCTTATTTCTGCTCAAAAACCGCGAGGCAGTTCTAACGAGTGTACCCACAATCTACGTTTTTGAGCAGAAATATGAAAAATATCAGGGCTCAGTTGTTCAAAACGTCGTTAGCTTAACAAGCTCGTTAGTGGTCAAAATGTTAACTGTTCTAGTAAGTACAATATCTAATTCACAGATATATTTGCTGAAAAAATGTGAGTAGCTTTTGCAAATGCAAAAGCTACTCACATTTTCTCAGCAAAATTATTAGCGTATATGCCATAGTTAACAATCAATTTTAACGATACGTTATGTAACGACATCGTTAGTTTTGAACAACTGGGGCCCAGAATTTTTATCTTTTCATTATATTTAAATAGGTGTGTTTCCGTAATGTTAAAGCAGTTTTGTCAGAGTTGTCTATCGTGGAAGTGTAGCCGTTCACCTTAAAGTCGACTTCAAGAAAAAAAATCCTTCGTCAGTTTGTCAGTTATGGTCTTTTACAGATGTAAGTTACGACACACAATCTAAGAAAGATCGTTATCTGTCTCAGTAATTACGGAATTTACCTTCATAAAGCTGAAAACAAACCTTAGGATGGATCAATTAGCGAGTACGTAAACCAGGTCAGACAGAACAATATCAATGACGTTAAGTCAAGATGTCTACGAGAGGCCGATCAGTCTGGGCCCAGTTTCCTTAAATAAAGGTTTATACCTCAAAAAAACATCAAATCAGATTTCTACAACACCTTCTCGCTAAGGTATTTCTTAATTAAAGCAAACAAATTTTCTAGTGTACAAGGTTTCTTGGTTTTAAGAACATATGTAAAATATGACTTATGGAAAAGCTTCGCTTCCTTTACAACGAAGAAGGCGAACATGCCGTGGTAAAAAGCGTTTTTTTGCCACACTGGTTTCTCTGTATTAACCCTTCTCATGCTGAGCACGTCATGCCCTGTCTTAGCAAACAATGTAGATCCAGATCATTTGGCTTCTGAAGAAGCCAACTGATCTGGATCTGCACTGTTTGCCATTAAGTATGTGAATTTATATTAACAATCTGGATCAAGTGATCTGATTGGCTGAAAATTGGAAGTGGGCGAGGTATCCTTATTTATTCAGCAGGACAAGGGTTAATCTACATATAGGGAATCCCTACGCATACCGACCAATTATGTGTAGCTGGAATTGTATCTGGAAGTACGAGGATTGGTCATCCATAAAACAGGGCTCAAGCTCTTTCTCACCCCTAACCCAGGCATCCAAAATGTGTGCTGTTGACCGCCAAGGCGGTGTAAAGTTTCTGTTGCAATTCCTCTTCGCTTTCGAGGTTTGTTCATTGCTTTCGTTGAAGTTCTGTTTCGTATTGTTAATTCACGTCATTAAATAATTCGAAGAGGGATCCTCTGGAAGTACAGTACGCCCTCCCCCTCTCCCACCACACCCCTCCCTTCCACATACACCATCACCTCCTACCAGCTATGAGAGAGACTTTGTTTTCAAATATATAAGCCCAATAGTCCCAGATAAAATTAATGATATAAAGACTATATCGTTAATGATAAACAGGCTACATTGAATTACGGAGAGACATTTTAACGCCTCCACGCATGCGCTTAATGACAGCTGCTTCTGTCTCAGAATATGCCGAAGTAGGAATCCTTTAAAAACTCTTATCTGGTTCCTCGAACGTGTTGTCATATTACTGTCGCCTTTGTGGTGTATCTGCATCACAAAAACATGCCTATATAATTTTGACCCCCTTAAACCCTACTTTTATACAGTAAAGCAAGGGTTTAAAGGGTATACATTATTTTTCTTATTTCTGCTAAAAAAACACAGATACATAGATTGTGGGTACTCGTTAGAACCGCCGAGAGGCGGTTCTAACGAGTACCCACAATCTATGTTTTGAGCAGAAATATGAAAAATATCAAAATTTTTATCTGAAAACTTTCAGTTTTTTGGTGGTGAAGTTTTCAATATATTTGAATAGGCGTGTTTTCGTACATGTAATGTTACATTTATTTCTCACATGAATTGTCATGCCCTTTTCTTCTAAGAAAAAAACTGTCAACTGCCTTTTTGTTAAGCACTTTGTTTTATATGTTGTATTTTAGCAACCAAAGTACCAAATATTTTTCTGTATACTTCATTCTGGCGTAATGTAGCCGTAGTGTGTGAAATGCGAAAACCCAGAACAGTCTGCACATAACTGCCTAGTCTGACCAAGTTTTTGCCTTTTCACCTGGAAAAAAGCTGGTAACAACAGAATATGCTGATGAAAATAGAGATAAAGATAAGGGCCTAGTTATTCAAAACTTCAACGAATTTATTAGCTAACGTAAAGTTGAAATTTCTACCTTGAAATATGGCAAATAGATTGATATGTTTGCTGAAAAAATGTGAGTAGCAAAAGCTACTCACATTTTTTGCAGCAGAATATCAATGTATGTGAAGATACATTACCTACAACACTTAACGAGACAGTCATTAACGAGCTCGTTTAGCTACATGTAACAATGCTTTGAACAAATGGGCCCCGAGCTACATCTGATGACCTCTGTGAGAAAATAAATTTTCCAGTAAAAACACTTTTAGTACACATGCACCAAATTCAATCGATCACACACAAGAATCTTTTAACTTCACTCATTTATGCGTATTGGACTATTTTATCTATCTCTTTGACGGTCCTTTTCCCATTAAAGGGGTATCTAGTTTGGTTTTAGTTTTCAATTAAAAAAAATCCTCGTACATAATGCAGATAGTGTAGGTCCTAATCAGACGACACGCTCTGAGGCGTCTGATCTGGGACTATACTGTTTGTCAGTGTTCATTGTATGGGACGCTAGGCATAAATAGGTTATTTGGAGAAGACGGTTTGCTTTTACAAGAACTCCAGCTTCCTTCACTGAAAATGGCCCTTGTACTAAAAATTGCACCATTACGAAAACACGCCTATTGAAATATATTGAAAATTTCACCATCAAAAACTGAATATTTTAAGTTAAAAAACTCTGATATTTTTCATATTTCTGCTCAAAAACATTGATTGTGGGTACTCGTTAGAACCGCCTCGCCGAGGCGGTTCTAACGAGTACTCACTATTTTTTGAGCAGAAATAAGAAAAATAATGTATACCCCTGTAAACCCCAGGTTTTCTATATAAAAGTGGGGTATAAGGTGGTCAAAATTATATAGGCATGTTTTCGTGATGCCAAGCGCTGAATTCTAAATCCTTCAATTTAGCTTGTTGTGATCTGTCAATATAACCATCGATCCCACATTAAGTCCCAGTTAATCCACCACAGAAAAATACGTCGCATCATCAGAAAAAATTGTCTTTCAGGTATATGTTAACAGAAAAATGTCAGATGCATTTTTACTGTTACCAGCCATATATATTATAGAGTCTATCAAAAAATAGCAAAAATAGATTTTAGATATACTGGCCAAAAAAGAAACGCAAAATTACTAAATAGCTAAAAACCCGAAGATTTATACTAATCTGCCATGTAAATGGTGCATGCTCAACAATTTGATGGTATACAGTCGACTCTCGTTATCTCGAAGTCCAAGGGACTCTCTGAAGTGACTTCAAGATATCCGTACCTCGACATATCAGATTTGCAGAATTGAAGGAAACTAAATCGAACAACTACATTTCACAAATGAATATGTGATTTGACTCCTGAAATTAAAGATACATTGAAAATATTGTGAAAAAGAGGAAAAAATGTTCCTTAGGATACAGTAAACGTCTAATGCACTGACTGGTCAGCGTCTAAACCTTTCGACTTTCGATTATAAATGTTTGTTACCCATTAAAAACTAAATAAACTCTTCCACAGTATGTACTGGAAGAGTCCATTTTCGCTTTTAGGTATGCCACTATATGATATAGATATGCCTAAAGAAAAATATTTGGACTATTTGCAAACAGTGGAGATCCTGATCAGACGCCGCGTTCTGCGGCGTCTGATCTGGGTCTGCACTGTTTGCCAGTTACCCGTTTAGGGGTCTCCAGTCTTCGATGGGTTACATCACGAAAACATACCTATATGATTTTGACCCCCTTAAACCCCAATTCTATATAGTAAAACTGGGGTTTACAGGGGTATATATTATTTTTTCTTATTTCTGCTCAAAAACATAGATTGTGGGTACTCGTTAGAACCGTCTCAACGAAGCGGTTCTAACGAGTACCCATAATCTATGTTTTGAGCAGTAATAAGAGAAATATCAGAATTTTTTATCTGATTTTTTCCCCCTTTTTTGGTTGTAAAATTTTCAATATATTTGAATAGGCGTGTTTTCGTAATGAAGTTCCATTTTTACTTCAGCCTGATGGCTTGACGTCTGTAACTAGATTAAATGGATTAAGAATAATCGCCTTTCACAGAAAATATAATGTACCTATTTAGATCTGACCTTTCCCGATCAATGATACAAGCTGGCTTTCCAGCAGTATATTTAAAAAATTGAAGAAGACTAAATTCAGTAGTTTTATGAGGACCTGATACACTTGGTAGATTTTCTGCTATTTTGGAAAAGGGACACAACTTTTGCTCTCCTGCACATCAATGTCTTTCTGAAAAGGGATCTATTCTAAAAGGAAAGAATTTGTTCCCCGTGGGAACATATTCTTTCTTTTGAGTAGACCCTTTTTCATACGGGATGGAAAATAATTTTGATAGAGTTGCCACTTTTTAAAGACTCCATATTCCTCAAATAAGACATTTTTTTATCCAAGAAAGATTGAACAAATTGTTATATGGTATTAATGTGATCATAAAATGTGACATCTGGCAGCCTATAAAATTTCAGTTAGTCTCTCGTTCTTGAACTGAATCAAAAATGAAAATGATTTTTTATCGGATCTTAGACTAGCCACTAGTCGGATATCAATACTATTTTCATAAATCAGTTGTAATTATTAATCTAATTAATGAATTAAGGGCCATCTACTACTTACTGCTTGCCTCACCTCTTTGATAGCAGCAACTAATCTTGGAGATAGTCAGAGACCAACTATTAGAGACTGGCTATACAAGATGTCATAAATGAATTTGAATCAGCTTATAGTAAGGAGTGATAAAACATGACATCAAGGTCTAGGAGCTAGTTTAATCGGATCTCTGAATTAATGTTGGCAACATTAATTCAGAGATACCATAGAAAATCCTTTCATTTTTATTCCAGATCAAGAACGAGAGACAGGCTTTCAAGTGCCCTCCAGTGAAAAAGTAGGGATAAAGTAGGGCTCAAAATTTTGAAAAAGTAGGGCAAAAGTAGGAATTTAAATAATGAAAAGTAGGGATAGTAGGGATGTTCTGAGTGTTTTCAGACTTAGAAAAAGATAAAATAAGAAAACAGTTTTCTCTGAACAATAACACTATATCACCATGGTAAGGAAATACCAAAATAAATGTTCCAAAAAAGGAGTTAAAACTGAAGTTATAATATGTCATAAACTTTTGCATCGTGACTGCTCAGATTAAGTTAATCCAATTTTAACAAACTTCGAGCGAGCGAGAAAAAAAAAATACAGTCTTTGGTCACTTCAAACATTTTGGACTAAAAAGTAGGGATAGTAGGGCATTTTCAGTAAAATGTAGGGAAAAGTAGGAGCACAAAAAAAGTAGGGAAAAGTAGGAATAGTAGGAAAAGTAGGGCCCGCTTGAAAGCCTGGAGAGACTAACTGAAATTTTACAGGCTGTCAGATGTCACATTTTATGATCATATTAATACCATATATCAATATACTGAACCTTTTTATGATAATAAAATGTCGGTTTTTGAGGAATATTCCAAAAGGTCTGACTTACAGAGTGGACACGAATTAAAAAAAAAATCACTGTCAGACCTAACAAAGGGGGATAACGCCAAAAGTAAGAAAGACAGACTTGTCATTCTTGTACGCGACACGTCGTCTGGTCCTGTTCTGCATATCTACTAAGTATTATAAAAATATTCCAAAGGGTCTTTGACTTATAGAACGGACATGAAATCAATGGATAATCACTGTCAGACATAACAAAGGGAGATAACGTCAAAAGTAAGAAAGGTAGAGTTGTCATTTTTGTACGCGACAAATTGTCTGGCCTTGTTCTACATTTCTACCAAGTATCATAGAAATATTCCAAAGGGTCTTTGACTTACAGAGAGGACACGAAATCAATGGATTATCACTGTCAAATAAAACAAAGGGAGATAACGCCAAAAGTAAGAAAGGCAGAGTTGTCATTCTTGTACGCGACACGTCGTCTGGTCCTGTTCTACATTTCTGCCAAGTACCATCGAAATATTCCAAAGGGTATTCGAGTTACAGAGCGGACACGAAATTTTTTTTCAAATAAAACAAAGGGTGATAACTCCAAAAGTAAGAAAGCCAGAATTGTCAATCTTGTATGCGACACGTCATCTCGTCCTAATCTACATTTTTACCAAGTATCATCAAAATATTCCTAAGGGTATTCAAGTTACAGAGCTGGATATATACAGTAGAGCTTTTGCCATTCAGCCAAGGGAAACAATTGTTTTGACTTCCTGCTTGCTTTATTGGACGTCATTTCCCTTGTCAAAAGGGGTCAACTCTAAAAGGAAGAAAATGGGCTCTCTGGGAGCAAATTCCTTCCTTTCAGAGATGACACCTGGCTTCTCATTTAGTCTTCTTGGGGTCTTCTCATATAGTTTTCTTACATATGGGAGAATTTTTTCCATATCCACAAAGGGAAACAACTGTTTTGACTTCCGGTTTGCTTCACTGGACGCCAGATCGCCTCTCAAAAGGAGCAAACCCTAAAAGGAAGGAATTTGCTCTCTCTGGGGGAAAATTCCTTCCTTTTAAAGTTGACCCCTTTTCAGAAATGAGGCAAAGCCATTATGACAGAGAGGTTTCTCTTGAAAGCGTACCATTTCCTACAATCTACAAGCACCATTCCATTTTCAGATTGAACAACGACTGGATATATATGGGAGTTTTTACCATTTCCGCCAAGACAGACAACTGTTTTAACTCCTGGTTGGCTTTACTGGATGCCATGTCGCTTCTCAAAAGGGATCAACTCTAAAAGGAAGGAATTGGCTCTCTGGGAGCAAATTCCTTCCTTTTAGTGTTGACTCCTTCTCATATATTCTTCTTACATAAGGGAGAGCTTTTGCAAGAGTTGACCCCTTCTGAGAAGTAGGGCAAAACCCTTATGACAGAGATGACATCCTTGGAAGTGTACTATTTCATTATAAGCACCATTCCATTTTCAGACTGAACACCAACTGGCTATATATGTTGATCTGTTCTCATTTATTTTTTCCTATATATGGGAGAATGTTTGCCACTTCCGCAAAGGGAAACAACTGTTTTGACTTCCGGTATGCTTTACTGGACGCCAGATTGCTTCTCAAAAGGGATCAACTCTAAAAGGACGGAATTGGCTTCCTCTGGGAGAAATGAGGCAAAACCATTATGACAGAGATGTCTCCCTTGAAAGTGTACAGTTTCTCATAAGCACCGTTCCATTTTCAGACTGAACACTAATTCCAAAATTTCCACAAAACTGCTGGTACAGAAAACCAACTCATTTCGTAAACATACTGATTTATTTCGCTGCTCACGTTCCATGTGAAACTAATTAACCTTAACCACTCTCTGGGCAAATTCATCAGACGATAAATTGATAATATTTTCTTATTTTCCCCAGAAAATAGGCTATGACATTTCATGCAAATTGTCTCCAAAGACAATTTGCATGAAACGTCAAAGCCAATTTTCTGGGAAAATAAGAAAAGATATTTCAAAATGTCGTCTGCTGGATGGATTCTTTATCCAGCATGCAAAGTGTTAACAATGTCGCTGAAGTCTCTTAAATTGGAGACTTTTTTCTAAAAGGATTTCCATAACAAAAGTTTTTTCTTCAAGTAAGAACGCTAATTCTTTCGTACTTCCTTTCAGTATTCTAAATCACATTATTAACAACGGAAATAAATAGATGAAGAAATCAATACTTATTTCAGCTTACTTGAGACTGATCAGGAAAAAAACTAAATGTATTCATTTGCGAAATGCGAATTCCCAAACCGACTTCGCTTATGCATAGCTGGAGCAAAATATGTGCAGTGCACTCTGCACCTTGTTAATTAAAAATTAAAAACACAAAAGATATGTATTCTGAGGCCAGACTGCCATTCCCATTCAAATGTGCCCAAGAATAAGTTTTGCCATACAGTCGACTCTCGTTATCTCGAACTCCAAGGGACTCTCAAAAATACTTCGAGATATCCGTACTTCGACATATCAGATTTGCAGACTTGAGGAAACAATAAATCGAACAACCGCATTTAACAAATGTATATGTAATTGGACTCTTGAAGTTAAACATATGTTGAAAATATTGTGGAAAAGAGGAGAAATTGCTCCTTAGGAGCAATTTCTCCTCTTTTCCACAATATTTTGTTACCTGTTATTAGATTTTCATTTTTAAGCAGGGACCAGATTTTCACTTCGAGATAAGCGGTTATTCCAGATAAGCGAGGTCGACATAACGAGAGTCAACTGTATTTCATTAAGTCCCACATTAGTTAGATTCCATGTACGCCACTAGAAAGGGATGAAGGATATGCAAGATCTTTCACAGACCAAAATGTACAGTTCACAGACCACATTCAAGTCTGTAACATTGAAAAGTGACGATAAAATATACATAAATATTTGGTAGACACCTCCTTGATAGAAAAATAGCAACAAAACGACTAAAAACACAAATAAAGCCCATAAATTGATTCAAATCGCCATTAACGTAAATCACACTCATTCGGACCAACACTGAACAAATGACCATGTGCACACAGGAACATACTACGTGGCTTTAGCAAGCAGCTAAGGTCCTGATTGGTCTGTGCATCTGCTGGCTATTCTCGCGTATACAATTTTTAACTATTGAAAAGATTACATAGCCAGCATTTAAATCTTGAGGAATCTGCATAAATGCTAAGGGTATTTGTATGCAATCTATGCCAAGAGGTACGTTTTCTCACGCACGTGCTCATTAATAGTCATTTCCTCACACACACACACACACACACACACACACACACACACACACACACACACACACACACACACACACACACACACACACACACGCACACCACACACACACACACACAAAAAAAAAAAAAAAAACGTTTATAAGGCACTTTTTAGTAACGCACCTAGGGACTAGATACATCTGGCAGATTTCCGCCATTTTTCACAAGTGAGATACATGTAACAATGGCTACTTCCTATTTCCATGCCAATCCCTCTGGGTGCAAATTCTTTCATTTCAAAAGGGGACAAAACAATTTTGAGATTGCTAATCTGAAAATGTATTGATTACCCATTAAAAATTCACCCCGAGTTACTGAAGTGGACTCTACCGTCCCTTAATTTAGCCAAGTCCATTGATGAAAATAGGGGGTTTAGTCTAAAATCAAAAACAGAATGACAAACAGTGTAGATCCTGATGAGATGGCGCATTATGTGCCATCTCATCAGGATCTACACTGTTTGCAAAAATAATTTTTCGGCCTGTAGAGCTGAAAGGGTCAATTGTAACAAATCAGTGGCGAAGCCCCGCCTTTATTGCAGTAACGCCGACTTGTGAATTAACGGGGGTAGACGTGGGCTTGTCACATCACACAAGTTCCGTATCTCTACACGACAAACAATTTACAGGTAATGACTGTTTTTTTTTTCAACCATCGTCTCAACGATGGCTACATGGCGATAGTATTTCTCCTGGGCGTCTGTGTGACTTAGACCGAAGCGTATCTGCCTCTGTGACTTAAAAAAGGTAGCGCAAAATGCCGAAATTACGGTGCGTCTTAACATCCCAGTGCACCGAAATATACTTTTTGACAATCTACAATGCCACCGAATTCATTCCGATTATTCACGTTCAATAAAGATAACTGGCAAGATATGTACTATCGTTTTAGAGTTTTTAAACCGCATTAGATACCACTGCATTATCAAATAGCACCAAAAGATGACTTTCTAAGCTTTTTTTTTTTCAAAAAGCTACTATTGTGGGGTAACTGCGTTACTACAAGCCAGTTCCGGAGATACGAAGCGTTAGTTCGGAGTATGATCATCCGATTTTATTCATTTGCATCAAACAACCAGCACTGCTACAGATATTGTAAACAGGTCAGGTCAACCTAAACTGTTATTTTAGCATTCAATTTAAATTAGATTTGCTTGTAAGCACTGCTTTACCTTAACCTCCTCCTCACTATTCCTGCAAAAACATTTCCGTTTTTCATAAAGAACAGGGCCCAGTTGTTCAAAACTAACGATGTCGTTAGTTTACGTATCGTTAAAACTTTGATCATTAAATATGCCATATACTTTAATATATTTGTGGAAATGCGACTAGCTTTTGCAATTGCAAAAGCTACTCACATTTTTTCAGCAAAAATACCTTTGAATTAGATATTGTAATCACTAAAACAGTTAACATTTTGACCACTAACGAGCTCATTAAGCTAACGATGCAGTGAACAACTGGGCCCAGGATTATAGACATTTAGAGGAAACGGTTTTCGAAAGCATAACAACGAATGGCAAATAACAACTGATAAACCATGGAAAAAAGTTGTATACCTAAACTGCGCTAACGCAGAAGCTAATCTCAGGGGAGACAGGCTCTTATGACATATACAGAGAAATTTTTTATTTGGGTTTTACGGCCCATTCAAGAATATTTCACTTATATCGAGCCGATCGTTCATCAAACGTGGGTGAAAACCGGAGAACCCAGGGAAAACCACCTGACCATCCGTAAGCAGATTTGGCTTTCCCACATATGACCCGAGCGAGGCCCGAACCACAGCGGTGAGAAACCTAATGGATTAGGAGTCAACACTCCTATCCACTAGGCTACGGGGGCCCGCCATTTACAGATGACTTGTTAAGAATGAGTAGTTGATGATAATCCTTGGATAATTTTCTCCAGTTCTCCGAAAAAACTATGTTGTGGGTACTCATTATAAGAGCCTCGACCAGGCGCTTCTCGTGAGTACCTATATCATATGTTTTTATGGAGAAATAAGAGAAACTATCCTGGAATTAGCCAACAAGTTCTCTTCATATGCAAACACATAACAAAAGATCAGTCTTTGCATAAGTGGGGTATACTCAGGGCACTCGCTATCCATATACCGAATAATCAGATAATGAGTACTAGACAATGAGTAACATATATCGACGAATAGAAAGATTCCAAAAATAATGACTCCTGAGAGCAATAACTATATACACACAAACACACACACACAAAAAATAAAAACAGCCAAAATGTCGATGCCCTCCAGGCCAGTCGATGCAGCCTCGAATGATTAGGCCTCAGCACAAGGGTTCCCACCTAAGCTCTCAAAAATCCAAGAATTAGCTCAATACTCACAAAGAAACATAAAAACTACACAATAGTGAAATATGGGATGGTGTTCTATGGCAACCACATGACATTTACACCAGCTCTAGTGAAAATAAACAGACTCCACATGAAATGATCCTTCAGAGTCATTGTGCATACACAACCAGAATAAAAAACAGCCGATAGAGAAGGTTCTGATCAGACTGTATGGATGTACATGCATCTCTGAGCCTTCGCTGTTTGCATATACCATTAGGCATCTATTCCCAAGTTGCGTATTAATTTTGCTTCACATCCCTTTTGTTTGGCATGTTTGGTAGAAGTGGTGGGTGTAACAAACCGTCTAGGAAAAAATAAATAATGGAAGCACATTCTTTCCCATTTTTGCAAGGTACTAAGCTCTGTGGGACAACTTTCTTAAAATTTTCGAAAAATATGTGTCCGTTTACAAAATGGAGGCAAAACTTATCGGGAAAACATAGCTCCAGATAAGCGGAAGTATTCACATCTTATTTTTCTCATTTTTCCATGAAAGCATATGTTGTGGGTACTCATAAGAAACGCCTCTGCGAGGCGCTTCTAATGAGTACCACAACATATATTTTTTATTGAAAAATAAGAAAATATCAGAATTTTTCGGTTGAAAAATGTGCCTTATCTGGACATATGATTAAAGGACTGTATTAGTGATTTTTTTCACTATCTTTGAAAAGGGAGACAATTTCCAGTTTGCTATCCTGAACACCAAGGCCCTTCTGAAAAGGAAAGAATTTGCTCACAGCGGCGGCAAATTCAATCCTTTTAGTGTAGACCCCTTTTCAGAATGGAGCAAAACGAATTTTGACAGAGTTGCCTTCCTTGAATGTATATCCACTCCCCATTAACAAAGTGAAACGGGCAGTTCGAATATTTTGTTTAGTTAATTAATCATGAATTATTTCTGCTGTTTTCTCCTTCTGTTCCGTGAGAGCTCTGGCGGCGTGGACATACACGGTAAACAATACACCCTGCAAAATACAAAAGCAAATATAAGAAACCGGGCCCGAAATAGTAGATGATGATACATGTAAAAGCAAGCAAAGACAAAGCCTAGGACCCTGCAGGTGCATGCTGTCTCACTAAAAGCTTTCATAGGTGCCAGTTTAACAGCCCTTAAGGGTATATGCTATATATATTTTCTATGAGGAAATACGGTTTGACATTTTCATGAGAATCGTCTGCTGAGCAGACTGAGTCATATGAAGTATCAAGTCATATTTTCTTGGCATCACTAAAACTATCTATATAATTATGACTCCCTAGAATCCCACTTTTATAAAGTAAAACTGGGGTTTACAGAGGTATATATTATTTTTCTTATTTTTGCTCAAAAACATAGATTGTGGGTACTCGTTAGAACCGCCTCGCCGAGGCGGTTCTAACGAGTACCCACTATCTACGTTTTAGCAGAAATATAAACAATATCAGAGTTCTTTATCTGAAATTTTTCAGTTTTTGGAGGTGAAATTTTTCTATATATTTGAATAGGCGTGTTTTCGTAATGGAAAATGGAATCATAAGAGACAAAACGTGCAGTTTGATCAGGGCTTTGCTTTCTGCTTAAAGAGTTTTCACCGGATACTGTAGTAGAATATTTATATGTATATCAAAATCAGGGCAAACAATGCAGACCCGAACATCCTAATAATCAGATGCCGCCTGTTCAGGATCTACACTGTTTGCGTAGGCTCATTTTAGAGTGATAAACATTTACTAGTAAGTTCCAAAAAACATTGATTCCAGGGGACAACTTTGTACACTTGTTTTGCCTTCCTAATGAACAGGGGTCTACTTTAAAAGGAAAGAATTTTGCTCCCCTTGGGAGCAAATTCTTTCCTGTTAAAGTAGACCTCTTTTCAGAATAGGTTTTTCTGCAGAAACGCATAAAGGAAGCTACAAAAAGTGTCTCCATTGTAATATGGCCGAAAGTTGACAAAGTGTATTCAGTCCCGTTAAATTCAAGAGTGCAAACTGCCTTCTGAAGAATTTGCTATTTATGTGATAAGCTCGAGTAAATGCACAATTCGATGATTGTTTTATCTGGGCTGCGCCAAGCGAAAATGTGTCTCCGGGCATATGCGGACAGTGAAGTCCAAGATCAGCCTGTGCATCCGCGCTCCGCGCAGTCTGACCAGGGCATTCACTGTCCGCTAACAGAGTTATTGGATGCTGCATAATGTATGAATCGAAAGCAAAGGCCCGGATGATACTTTGCGCATGTGTATGATGATCTGAGTCTGCGCATTTTGAGCATACTCTAAGGCACTTTTCGCCACACGTGGCCCATCTAAAAATGATGAAATGTCTAGACATCTAAATACACAATTTATCCGTTATTATTTTTGCGATATCTTTGACAGCTATCGCTTATTATTTTCACCCCAATTGTGAGGTAATTGTAAGGAATCTGTAAGCATTTGTGTATGACATTTCAAACCAAAAGAAATAATAGCGTTTTGTTTTCATAATGCAAAAAACTGACTCATTACTGTACTAATTAAAATGAGATTTTAAGAAGAAAGACGTATATTTCGACCACACTTGTTACGATACATTACTGTGAAAAAATCGATAAGTGCTAAAAAGATATGCCGTGTGCAAAAGAAACAGACATTATCCAAAATCCTCAAACAATCCTCTATCATCAAAACATAAACATGGGAGACACAGAGAAAAGCCCGCAATCAAGAATACAGACCCCGAGGTTATAAAACGTTTTTCAAGCTCAACTCAGCTGAGCGTCAAATTTGTTCTGCTAATATGTCTCAAATTACTAACAATTGCAAATTCTTTCTTGCTAAACAAAGATGAAGATGAAAATTTCTCTGCTAATAAATATGAAAATGCCAATTTTTGTTGGCATTTTCATATTCATTAGCAGAGAAGATTTCATGCTCAGCTGAGTTGAGCATGAAACAAGTTTCATTTTATTGTTAGCGATGAAATCAGTGTATATTTGGTGAAAATAAAAGTGGTAGCAGTCACTAGTGAAATGATATCGTATCATTTCACTAATGACTGATACGATTTATATTTTCACTCCTCGCTTTGGACGACTTCGGTTTTCATCATTGTTTCAATATTGTTTCAGAATCGGATGTTACCCCCACTTCAGATTTTTGAACACCTTTAACATCTTTGTTTCTGAACTAAAATATCAAGTGTTGGTATGCATTTTCATAGTTAGCATGTAAGGAATATTTTGGTATGAAAACTATTTTGGTTAGTCGAAATTTTTTGTTTTGTCTCTCCAGCGTTTCACATGTTAAGCATTGAGCGTCGACGACTTGATGTTTTGTTTGGTGACGTTAGTTATGACGTCAGAAACGCGCATTGGCGTGTAAACAATGAAATAAAAAGAAAATTTACTCTTTTTCAGTGAATACCATAAGAATTTTCATCTCGTATAATGAAAACATTCAAATTTTCGCTCGTGCTTCGCACTCGTGAAAATACTGATGTTTGCATTACACTCGATGACAATATTTATGGTATTCACAGCAAAAGAGTAAATATCCTCTATTTATTACCTCGGGGCCATATCTCCGAAAGCACTGAACATACACAGCTCTAGATAAAAATTATCAAGACACATATATTTCTTATCTCTCTTCAAAAACATACGAGTACCCACAACATGTGATTTTGTGAAAAAGATATAAAAAATATCAATATATATAAAACTGGCTCATGCCTCCAGAAGGCTGAATTTCCTGACTGTGGCAGTTCCTGGGTATCTTCATTTACCGTAGTCGACCTAATTACCGCACATACCCCTATAAGCGCACAGTCAAGCAATTCCGTAGTCTTCAGATTACAGCCAGTGTACTTTTTGTCTACTTCTTTATAAAGGCATATGTTGTGGGTACCCATTTGAATTGCATCGACTTGTCGATTTGAATTGCATCGACTTGTCGATGCAATTCAAATATGTATCCGCAATATATGTTTTTATAATGGAAATCAGAAAAAAGAAACATCATATAAGCATCATTTGATAAGGCCTTCTTTGATATTTTTTAAGTGTACCCTCAGTATAGGTTATTTTACTACAAGTTTTCCCAGTATTTTCGAAAAACCTAAACACACAGTGCGGTAATTAGGTCGAATATGGTATATGTTTTATCTACAGCTATGGCTAAGAAATATACATTTTACATAGGTAAATTAAGACAAGGAACACACAAAAACATCACTCTCTAGTCCTTATTTTTTCTGAAGTTAAGACCACTGATTATGATAGTAGAGTAAGCAGCCCATGTAGTGACAAAATAAATAAATCAAATGCTATTTTTAATAAGCCCAGATAATACGAACCTGATGCTGCGCAGCTCTCACAAACCCGGAATTCGCTGTCATCGTCACAGCTTGTAAACTGTCACCGGTGCCAAATATAATCTGAAAATATGACAGCAAATTACGTTATATCAAAGATAACAGATACAAGGCGAGTATACAAAGAGTTCATAATCACTGCCTACCACTGTGTCATAGTTTCTTTAACCGATATTATTGAAATAAGCCGCGCCGCGTAAGAAAGTATATGTGCCCTTGGGCAACATCGGACAGCAACGGTCCAAGTTCGTGTATCTGCGCAATCTGACCAGGGAAATTAAAGTCCTTTTAAAAACAAGAATTCCGCGAAAGGCGTCGTCGCACCTGCTGCGGCAAAATCACAGGAGCCCAGAATCAGAACGTGGTTATTAGGTAAGTTTATTTCATTCCTAGCAGTGCTTTGTTGGAAAACTGGGTTAAAAGAAATTGTAGAAATTGTAGACAAAGTCATTGGAGCGTGTAATATAGGTCAAGGTTACCAGGTCAAGGTATTCGATTCAGTACATCGAGGTGAAGCACTATGCTTGGTGGCTGTAGGTCTTATAGTTGAGGAGATATCGAATGTTGACGTGAAATGTGTCAAAGTCACTGCAGCGCAAAATATAGGTCAAGGTCACAGTGTCAAGGTATCTGCCGAGTCAGTACATTCAGAATAAGCATTATGCAAGGTTTGGTGGTTTTGGCATTATGCAAGATTTTGACGTAAATGTCGAACTTCGACATAAATATTGACAGACGGAAGGACGAACGGATGGACGAATGGAAAAGCGGACGCCTATAACGCAAAGTCAGGAGGTCAAGGAGATGTTTCATGCAAGGTTTGATAGTTGTTTTGTAAGTGATTAGAATACTAACTTTGACGTAAATGTCGAACTTCGACATTAATACTGACAGACGGACGGACAAACAGACGGAAAAGCGGATGCCTATGTCACAAAGTCAGGAGGTCAGGGAGATGTTTCATGCAAGGTTTGATGGTTGTTTAGTCTTGTAGTTGATTAGAATACTAACTTTGACGTAAATGTCGAACTTCGACATAAATGTTGACAGGCGGATAGACGGACGAACGGACGGACAAACAGAAAAGCGGACGCCTATGTCGCAAAGTCAGGAGGTGAGGTAGATGTTTCATGCAAGGTTTAATGGTTGTTTAATCTTGTAGTTGATTAGAATACTAACTTTGACGTAAACGTCGAACTTCGACATAAATGTTGACAGATGGAAGGACGAACGGACGGACGAACGGAAAAGCGGACGCCTATGTCGCAAAGTCAGGAGGTCAGGGAGATGTGTCATGCAAGGGCTGATGGTTGTTTAGTCTTGTAGTTCATTAGAATACTAACTTTTACGTAAATGTCGAACTTCGACATAAATGTTGACAGACGGACGGACGAACGGACGGACGAAAAAATAAAAAAGCGGACGTCTATGTCGCACCCTGCTACAAGCAAGTGCGATAATCATTGAGTAAACAATGATATAGCTGTGTTTGGCACAGACTTCAGAGGACTTAAGAGAAGTGTATCAGACGGTAATTCCGGGATAATGTTCTCAAGTTCTTCATAAAAGAAATGTTGTTTGTACTCATTAGAAGCGCCTCTCCAAGACGCTACTTATTACCCACAACATATGTTTGTTTTATGGACATGTGAGAAAAGGTATCTCAGAATTATCATCAAATAGTCCTTCTTAACAAGCCCTATGAACGTCCTTGAATATACTATATGGCTTCAATGGTTTATTTGGAGCTTTATTTTTGGAAAATGCCCTTAAGACATCATTTGCCATGGCGCGACTGAAACAGAAGTAGTAACTTAATAAAGGTTACACTTGTAAGAGCTTGCTCAAACATACCGCTATAAACATATAACTTAGCAGATGTTGGCACTACATGCACTTGTGCGATATACTCAGGAAGGAAAGCCGCCAAAATTCTTATTTAATAGAATAGAAATCGGGAACAAAATATCCAAGGGTGAAAAATACTGTCAAATCTGTCTTGAAATGCTACTATTTGAGAATCCACTAATGGTAAATATGAAGAGATGTACCCGTCATAACCAAGTACCTGTCATAAGCAACAACGCTTTGCGTTTCCCACAGGTGTCGGCTTAACACAGGTTTGACTGTGTTTGTGTGTGGTTGTATATATACAAGTGCATATCTCTAGACAAGAGAAATATCCCGATACGTTTCACATTTCTCAATGAAAATATATGTTGAGAGCACTACATATGTTTTCGTGGAGTAACGAGAAAAAAATCAACCATTATGAAAACACGCATATTCAAATATATAGAAAATTTCACCTCCAAAAACTGAAAATTTTCAGATAAAAATACTCTGATATTTTTCATATTTCTGCTCAAAACTTAGATTGTGGGTACTCGTTAGAACCGCCTCGACGAGGCGGTTCTAACGAGTACAACAATCTATGTTTCTGAGCAAAAATAAGGAAAATAACGCACACCCCTGTAAACCCCAGTTTTACTATATAAAAGTGGGGTTTAAGGGGGTCAACATTATATAGGCATGTTTTCGTGATGACATTTTGGTTGAATAATAAACGTCTTAACTGGAGCTATGGTCTATATGAGTAGTGTTGTATACACTTACCAAATTATTACCGTATAAGACCTTATTACCGCACTGTGCGTTTAGGTTTTTCAAACTTACTGGAAAAACTTGTAGTAAAATATCCACCTTATAAGGGCAAACTTCAAACAAAGATCAGCAGAGGACTTTATGAGGAGTGGAATAATGATGCTTACTATTTTCTGATTTTCTTGATAAAAACATATGTTGTGGGTACTCCTTTGAATTGCCTCGGCACCTCGGCGTGCCGAGGCAATTCAAAGGAGTACCCACACCATATGTTTTTATAAACAAGGAGATAAAAGTACACTGCTTGTAATCTAGATACTACTGTGCGCTTATAGGAGCATGTGCGGTAATTAGGTCGAATACGGGCAGTATGAACTGTGTGACATCATTTGAGTGATTTAACAGTTTAAATGCTGAAAGAATACAAAACCTTGAATTTTAACAATTGTGGACACAAAACAATAAACTGGTTTGATTAGACATACTTATCATAAACAGCTATACATCGCATCAAAAGTTAAGCATCGCTTTGTTTACACTCACTGTAAAAAGTAGAATACATTTAATAATGGGAATGTCTGAAGGTTCAAAATACTTGATATTCTAGTTAATGTCTTCAAATGGACGATGGACGAGGGGCATATATTTTCTATTTGTTTGATTTCTTATATAGTATTTGCAATTTTATCGTGGAGGAGAAGTACTTCAATATTACATAAAGAAAAACAAAATGGGAAACGCCGTGTACTTGTAATCAGCAGAAAGTGAATTAATTGCATTCATGTAATCATGAAGAATCTATAGAAATGAATTGAAAAAAAAATAAATAAAAAAACGAAAAAAAAATCAAAAAACAAAACAACAGCAAAAAAAACCAAAAAAAACATGTAACAAGCAAATAAATTCGAAACGATGCTTACATCACGAAAACACGCCTATATAATTTTGACCCCCTTAAACCCCACTTTTATATAGTAAAACTGGGGTTTACAGGGGTATACATTATTTTTCTTATTTTTGCTCAAAAACATAGCTTGTGGTACTCGTTAGAACCGCATCGCCGAGGCGGTTCTAATGAGTACCCACAAGCTATGTTTTGAGCAGAAATATGAAAACTATCAGAATTTTTTATTTTGGTGGTAAAACTTTCAGTATATTTGAATAGGCGTGTTTTCGTAATGACTTTCGATATGGTATATATTTAAACCGGTTATGACGTACCTTTGCCCTGTCTTTGATCTTCCCGGTACTAGGCAGGCATTCTGTTCTAAATGAGGGGTTATCAGCCACAATAGTGACTTTATCCATCAACTGTTTCGCACGTACACACTCGTTGTCGCCACCCAGGGTGTCTAAGATGGTATAGAAACTCTTGACAGCTGTTTCACAGGCAAACAATTTCTTTCCTGGTTGAAATAATAATAAGGCCAAATAAATAAATATGAGAGTTTAGGGTAAACCTACCCTACCTAATTTTCCTGGTGAAACCTAGCAATTTTTTTCCCTGTTTTACTTGAATAAAATAGTTATGCTATTAGGACAAGTAGGTCTGAGCAAACAGCGTAGACCCAGATCAAACTGCTCCCATAGGAGCAGTTTGATCAGGGTCTACACTGTTTGCAATTCTATCAGTACTTTTAAACACATCTAAAGATAGCCAAACAGACTTAGTAAAATTTCTTGTGAAATATGTGCGAAGTCCACATATATTTGATAATTCTGGTATTATTCTTCATAAAAGATGTAAAAAAAGAGAGAAAAATCCCTACGTTCCCTACCTATTGTTTTCTAACATGTTACCCTAAACACACATAATATTTTATTTGGCTTAAGACAATATCGGATGCATTCACAATAAAAACGTGCAACGATAATACCCCGCCAATATCGTTTGGTGGGCAGATACCTCAATCCCAAACCAGATCTCCACAATATCAATGCACTTAACACGTTTCGCAAAAGTCCACTTACATTTACTCAAGGCATTGTAAAGAAACGAAAATACGGACGTGTGGCGGGCAGATAAACCTGTCAAAATTGATGAAATTTGTCATTAGCATCCCAAACCAGATCTCAATGCATTCACCAAGTTTGGTGCTGATTCACTGATATTTACTAAAGTTATTGTCCGGAAAAGAAAACACTGACACATGGTGGACCGATAATTCTGACAAAAATTAATGAACTTTGCCCATTAACAATCTCAAACCAGAACTCCACAATATCAATGCACATACCCAGTTTTGCAAAAATCCATTTATATTTACTCAAGGTATCGTCCGGAAGCAAAAATATGAACGTGTGGCGGGCAGATAAGCCTGTCAAAAATTGACGAAATTTTCCCATTAGCAATACCAAACCAGATCTCCATAGTATCAATGCACATACTAAGTTTGGTGCAAATCCATAGAAACTTACTAAAGTTATTGTCCGGAAACGAAAAATACAGACGCGTGGTGGGCCGATAACTCTGTCAAAAATTGATGAACTTTGCCCATTAGCAATCCCAAACCAGATCTCCACAATAAAGGTTTGCCAAAAACACATTAATATTTTGTCAAGTTATCGTCCGGAAACGAAATACGGTAGGGCAAACGTACGACAGACGGACAGGCGCACGAACGGACACGAGGACGGCCAACGTGAAACCATAATGCCCCGCCACTATCGTGTGGCGGGGTATAAAACTACACATTTAGAATATAAGCGAAGATACCCAAGAAATATAAGCGAAGATACCCAAGAAATATAAGCGAAGATACCCAAGAAACGCCACAATCAGTGAATCAGTAGCAACCATTCGATGTAACCCCATGTGCGTTTATAACTCTGCTTTCATTTCATTACTATCTTTTGCTCGTATGAAACCAAGTATGTTTCTATATATAAGGAACCCACCACTGTCCTGGACTCATGTTTCCACGCGACGTGCGATGTTTTTATTTATTTTATTAGTACAATATTTATACAATACAATGTCGCAGATAAGATCTGAAGTCCAGGACCCGAGGTTATAAAACTTTTTTCATGCTCAACTCAGCTGAGCATGAAATTTTTCCTGCTAATAAATCTCAAATTACTAACAATTGCAAATTCTTTCTTGCTAAACATAGCTGAGCATGAAAAATTCTCTGCTTTGGCTATCGCTTCTTTATAATTTGAAAATGTTAGGGTAAAAAGGTACAAAAGATATGGCCCTAAAATATGGTGAAGCCCGAGAAACCGCCTTAATATACATGTACAAGGCAAGAAATGTCTAGTTCAGGCTTTCATAAACAATCAGTGACTGCCCATTATGTTGGCAAGTCTGTATGAGGGTCATGCAGAAAGTTCTGTCACTAACAGACTTCCTAGGTTTTACCCCAAGTATATTTTAAAATGTTTCACTGCACTTGAATGGTGTGTTGAATAGCTAACGATACCTGTTTATTTCGTGCAAATTGCTTTCCAACTGACCGAGTTATTTCAAATTGAAATAGATGCAGTCATTTTCACTGACCAATTTACTTGTTACACTGGAACATGGGCCAGAAGACTGAAATTCGTAGCTATATTAAATGCAGCATTAGGCTTAATATAGATTCAAAGCAGATATTTAATGAATTGTGTGGTATATATAGACCTCAGACCATTTCAACGCGCACAGTTTTTAGGTGGGTTAAAGCTTTTAAAGCTGGGAAATTTTCTGTTGAAGATGATATCCGTCCTGGAAGGCCTAAAACCTCTTTTACCAAGGCTAACATCGCTGCTGTAAAGATTGTGGTCGAACAGGATGCGCGATTGTCTGTCAAAGATATAGCTGTTGTACTGGCATATCAGAATGCAATGCGCAAACAATTCTGAAAAAGCGTTTGGACCTGAGAAAGGTTTGCGCTAGGTGGATACCTCATTTGCTCACTGAGGAGCAAAAGACTCAACGCCTTAAATGTGCCCGGGAACTTTTGAAAACATACAAAGGCTGTAATAGTCGGGTTATTTCTAACTTGCTAACAGGTGATGAAACCTGGATGCACATGTTTGAGCCACAAAAAAGGGCTGATAATAAGCAATGGAAGCGAAAAGATCAAAAACGCCCATGTATTGCCAAGAGAACCATAAGTTCGAAAAAGATGTTGTACGCAAGAGGGCCAGTCGTTCAAGTGCCTTGTCCATCTGGTCATACAGTCACTGGCCGATTCTAGAAGAATTCTGTACTGAAGAAAATGAAAGAGTTTTACAATAAGAAACGACCAAGCAAAGGATAGTCAGGAGTCCACCTTTTACATGACAACGCCTCCTCCCATAAGTGTGAGGTTGTTAAATAGAAAGGAAGGCAAACATCAGGAATCGATACAATTATCCTACATCTCCCATCAGAGACATCAAAGGGAAAAGAAACACAACAACGAAATAAATGGACCCTAATGGAAACATCACTAGCAGAAAGCGAAACGGACAGTTACTTTCCCACAAAGTGGCCAAATGGCTATCCAAAACAAAAAGATGTAAGCGACACACTCATTCAAAGACGATCTATAACAAAAATAAACCATGACAGACGAACCGCCTTGGAACGGTCAGTGACAAGTATTTCACTGGGGGCTTAAATCGATTTTACGTGGCCACAATCCTCGCCCTTACTTCTGCCGCGGTTTAGACACATACTTTGTTCAGTCTTGTTAAGTCTTTCTTGGCTTATACACACCTTATTCACCTGACCTGAGTCCCTGTGACTTCTTTTTTATTTCCAAGGCTTAAGAAAATGCTTTCTGGAAATAAGCATACGTCTAAAAGTTCTCTTGGCAGCACTATATGTCAGTGTCTCCAACAGCTACCAAAAGAAGACTATTTATCTGCTTTTCGCGACTGGGTAAAAGGGTTACAAAAATGTGTTTCAGTAAAGGGGAAATACTTTGAAGGTTTGTAATAAAAATATGTTTGATAAAACGTAGCACTGAAGTAATCCGAACCAAGTGACAAAACTTTTTGCAGGACCCTCTCCCGCGTTCCCTATGATGATACGAGGGCTGTTCGATATGTTATGTGTATTGTACTACAGCAAGATAAAAGTGTGCATGATTTCAGCGATACTGATACACAGATAGTTCTATTCAATACGTTTACAATGGTGTATACACGAACCTTCAATCAACACAGTTTTTAAATAATTTTCATTTCAACTGAGCCAGTCGTTGACCACTGTTGTAAAAATGGTTGGAAAACGTGTTGAGAATATTAAAGAAATTAGATCTTATTACATAAATGTTCCAGCACATACATCTGAAATTGTAAAGCGATTTCTGAAGTCGGAAACGGTTACCGTCTTACCACCCCACCGTACTCTCCAGATCTAGCCCCCTGCGATTTTTTCCTTTTTTCCAAAACTGAAAAAGTTCTTATCTGGTTATACCCAAATCAGCCTACCGAGACGCATTTCATAAGTGTATTCATAGATTGAAGTCGCGGAGAATACTTTGAAGGGATGTAAATTATTTTGGTCATTTGAGTCGGTTCTTTTTTAAGATAATACACAATACACATTACATATCGAACCCTTATACACAGCAAAAAAAAAAAAAAAAAAAAAAAAAAAAAACAGTGGAATACAGAAGAATACATTATACGGCTCATGTTTGACATGTTGTAATTCAAAGGAATGTTTTTCACGTTTGTACAAATGAGAGATGACAAGCCTAAGGAACAATTTAACTTCCTCTAAAGTACAATGTACAGTCGAACTTCGATGGCTCGAACCCCTTTGGGACAATGAAAATTTGTTCGAGACAGCGGTAGTTCGAGCCACGGAAGGTTACTATTAGTGCCACACCAGGCGGCATAATGGAGATAATTGTGAGATATCTTTTCGGTGTTCTATATTTTAAATGTATGTTGTGTGTACTCATTAGAATCGCCTCATAGAGGCGATTCTAATGAGTGCACACAGCATACATTTACAAGATAAAAGATGAAAATCTCCCTAAATCATCCGTATATCGTATTTGGAGGAAATTCCTGCGGACTCAAGAACGTGTTCGACTCATCCATGGTAAACGAGCCATCGGGGTTCGAGCCATTGAAGTTCTACTGTATGTGCATAATATTCCTTCATTAAACATACACCGTATTAACCCTAAATATTGGGATACCTTCTCCCCTTACCGTACATATCCTAAAACTCGTACGTCCATTTCACTACATACTATACATGAACCGGTTGATGTGATTGAAGATTGCCGGATGAGTGGAAATCAGTGTAGACCCTGTTCAGACGCCGCGTTCTGATCAGGATCTATACTGTTTGCTCAGGTCTGTCTGTCACAATAATTAGGATTTATACACTATTTGATTTTTTATAAACATAAAGTTATTTTGGGCTTGAGTGGAACATGAAAACCGAAACTGATTTCAAAATAAACTTTAACAGGACGGTTTTATGGTCTATAAAAGATATAAGTGAAGTGGGACACCGAAATGCAATGCTCCTACGAACAGTACTCAACTCCCCCCCCCTCACCCCCTCCCCCCCCCCCCCCCCCCCCCACACACACACACACACACCCCGCTGTACCCTTTCACCTCTAAATTTATGAATGAGGGCATCCACATTTAAATTTGGACATATCCATTGTTATAAACAAGGGTGATAGTCAAAAATCATAAAAGAAAGACAGTGTCGATCCAGATGAGATGGCTCGTAACGTGCCGTCTTATCAGGATCTACGTCTGTTTGCGAAAGTATCTGTTTTAGTCTGCAGAGTTTAAAGGGTTAAGCTACTGAGTTTAGAAATGCTCATATATTTTGGTAATTTTAACAGCAAGTGATACAGTGTCAGGGGAGTTCATTTAATCACATTTTTTTTCCTCCCTTCTACAAAAGGCTCAACTCCAAAAGGAAAGAATTTGCTCCCACTGGGAGCAAATTCTTTCCTTTTAGAGTAGAACCTTTATCTGAAGGTGTTTGATGTGCAGAAAGGCAAACAGGAAGTCACAAAAGTTGCATCCCCTGTAAAAAATGGCGGAAACTCTTCAAAGATTAATCACTCCTTTAAAACAATTTTAACCTACCTTCAAGAAACTTGTCTAATTCTGGCATCACGGGATCCACTCTCTCCTCTGCAGCTTGTTCTGATAAGATCGGCTCTAGGAACCTAAAATTACAGCGGCCATGGCTTATAGCTGATACCAATGTTATCAAGGAGCTAACATCTAAATTCACTTTCTCTATACTATCAATGGAATATCTGCTTTCTACCAAAATTGTATCTAATGGAGAATAATCAACAGAGTTAGATGTTAGCAATTCACTTGCTATAAATTCTTGTAGCGATAGCATTTGTAAATTGTTGTCATCTGACTTACTGATGGCCTCGTCTGGAAATTCATTTATAAATTCAATACCATGTCGAAATTGCGTCTGCTTGCATTCTATATCCTGAACCTTATTAGTTTGAACGCAATCTCCGGAACAAGAGTCATCGAGCCTATCGACTCCACTATCACTAGACGGACAAGCCAACTGATTATTACTTTTCTCATCATTAATTTGATAAGCAACATCGGATACGGCTGTGAGCTTTGTTCCACTTCCACTGGTGGAGACAGACTTATCCTGAGATTTTATGTTTGCTGAATAAGGCGTATGCTTTTTTACCATCTGCCTAGATGACTGCGTAATTGATGAGGAAGTTTTATTAGTATGTTCACTTGATGTAGGATCATATTCTAATTGAATCGCATCTGTTTGTTCTTTATTTGTGATTACAACTTTATTGTCCCTATCTGCATCGGCTAAATATGAGAGTTTCGATATGCCTGTTTTATCACGTGCTTCTTGGTGGGAAGAGTTTGTTTCTTTACGTTCGTTGGTCTCGTCGGTTCGTAGAGATATACTTGCTGTCAAATGTTTTTCATCAGTAGATTGTACAATGCTACTACTTGCGTCTCGACTACTGTCGTCGTTGGCAGAAGAGCTTTGCTCTTTTTCAATATGTTTCATATTTACTTCCTTGAACATACTCAAATCATCAATATCATCATCATTATCACTTTCGTCACTACTTGTGTCAACATTACTTTCATCATCAAAACCTAACAATGCCAACTTATTTTCAACATCTAAACTGACGTCCATAACCTCACCAAGAACTGTAACCTTGTGGTTTCGTAGTTCCTCGGCCATTGGATATGTTACTCCATTATAAAATGCAAATACCACTGCTGGATCCATGAAATTTACCGGATGTACGGCTGTGCATGTGACATAGTCTTCCGCTTGCAGCATTATATCTCTTTCTCCATACTGTCCTTGACCTACAGTGACAGACCAATCAGAATATAAATTTCAAGGGATTGGTTATACTTGGTAAATGTTACGCCCTTTCTTACTCAAGGAGACATTCGTTGTGGCTTCCCGTTTTCTTTCCTGCATACCAAATCAATTCTGAAATGGGGTCTATTCTAAAGGAAAGAATTTGCTCCCCGTGGGAGCAAAATCTTCCCTTTAGAGTACACCCCTTTACAAAAGGGAGGCAATCTTTGAATTAATGTTGGCACCATTAATTCTGAGGTACGATAAAAAATTATCTCATTTCCGGTCCAGTTCTAACTAAAATTTTACAGGCTGCATTTCAAATGCCATATTTTATGATCGTATCCATACCACTAAGTAGTTGCGGTCATGGTACCCAAGCCGTAATCCAAACTCATAAATCCGTAAACGAATGACTAATCAGAATGTTCAGACCAACAGACATGGACCCCAGAATAAAGGTTGTAATCAGGCGTCCGCGGATAGTAGCCATAGGCCTGAACGAAAGAAATGTCGGTAGAAGGGTATGTCCGGGATTTTGGAAGTCTACTTATGTCTATTTGTGAGGAATATGGAGCCTTTAAACAAGTCCATTTGACTACCTAACGATGAGTTCAAAAATGTTGAATGTGTGATAAACAGTGTAGACACTAACCATACACCACAGGCCTGTCACTCCGAATACTTAGGATAAATGCAGTATATTTGCAACACAATAAAATGAGTTCCAACTGTTACCACTCTCTGGGTAAACATTACTAAAGACGTTTTGAAATATGTTTTCTTATTTTTACCAGAAAAAAAGACTTTGACATTTCATGCAAATACATGTAGTCTGCTAAGGAGACAATTTGCATGAAATGTCAAAACCTATTTTCTGGTAAAAATAAGAAAATATTTCAAAATGTCTGCTTAAATGATAAGCATGCAAAGCGTTTAAAAAGAGGCAATATTTTAGCTCTCGTTTTGAGTCAGTGAAAAGGCATGGCATTGTCTGTTTTGTAGCTACCATTATGTCAATTAACCCTTGTCCTGCTATGCCGGGATACGCCCTGTCTTTGCAAACAGAGTAGATCCAGACCAGTTGGCTTCTGAAGAAGCCAACTGATCTGGATCTGCACTGTTTGTCATTAAGTATGTGAATTTGTATCAACTACCTGGATCAAGTAATCTGGTTGACTGAAAATTAGAAGTAGGCTGGTATCTTAATTTATTCAGGATGCATCATGAAAACACGCCTATATAATTTTGACCCCCTTAAACCCCACTTTTATATAGTAAAACTAGGGTTTACAGGGGTATACATTATTTTCCTTATTTCTGCTCAAAACATAGATTATGGGTACTCCTTAGAACCGCCTCGTCGAGGCGGTTCTAACGAGTACCCACAATCTATGTTTTGAGCAGAAATATGAAAAATATCAGAATTTTTTATCTGAAAATTTTCGTTTTTTGGGGGTAAAAGTTTCAGTATATTTGGATAGGCATGTTTTCGTAATGGGCAAGTTAAATGCATGTTTCTTAGTCCTAGATCTAGATAAGCCATTTTTAACCAGAAATAACATTTTTTTTAACCAGAAATGACATTTTTTTCTCATTTCATATCTAAAACATATGTTATGGTACTAGAGGCGCTTCTAATGTGTACCCAGAACTTTTGTTCTTTTGGTTGATCGGACGCCGCATTCTATGTCGCCTGATCTGTGTCTACACTGTTCCCCAAGTTCTCTTTATTGAGAAGCTAGCCATAAGTGGATTAAGTGCTGGCATTTAGTGCGCTAATGATGAAATATGCACGAGTTCTATGGGTAACAATTTTCTTTGTCCCAGAAAATACTGGTGGCCTCTAATAGTCAGTCTGCATAAGATGTGAAACACTAAATTTTACGGCTATAATATAATATTTAAATTTGGTGCATTAATCTTTACAGTATCAATGGATCGAACATTTTCTGAGTATTTAAAGAAGAATCTTTTATGGAATCAGACATAAAAAAGAATATTTATGTAATAAATCAAGCGATGTCATTGCATCGTGGGATAAAGACCCATATTCCCTTATGCCATATGCTAATAGCGAAGGTCCACAAGAGTGTGCCTATCCGTGCTGTCTGATCTGAACATTCTCAGTTCGTCGACATATACTGCAACAATCATTGAATCTGTAAGGGACAACGAAGGCCCAGATCAGCCTGTGCGATGCGCAGGCTGATCAGGGCCTGCGTTGTCCGCAAATTGCATAATGGCCTTTTTCGTGTGTTGTGCATCAAATGGCTTTTGCGCCCGCTTATTTTGATACGCATTATAGATCTTCCCACAAAGCAGACATTTTCGATTTTTTAACTCCAGGAGAGACACGGAGGCTGGGTAATTATAAAAACACTTATAAATAGAAACTACTTTAATAGAGCTGTGAGAGATCGTTTGAAACTAATATCAAGTGGGACAAAAAAAATCTGCTAGAAAGGAGGGCATCGTATACGTCGCCCCAGTGCAGCAAAAAATGCACTTCTTGTGTGACTAAGTAGTTGCGGTCATGGTACCAAAGCCATAATCCAAACTCATAAATCCGTAAACGAATGACAAATCAGAATGTTCAGACCAACAGACATGGATCCCAGAATAAAGGGTGTAATCAGGCGTCCGCGGATAGTAAGCATTACTTGGTAAGCAGGCTTCGCCCACCATGCCCATAGGCCTGTACGAAGGAAATGTCGGTAGAAGCGTATTCCTGGATATTGACTTGACACCATAGCACTGGGCTCATATTACTTCCTGGTTATTGTTGCATTTGGGATGTTTCTGTTTTAGTGCTTGCACATTAAACCTACCGTATTTACCCTAAATATTCGGACACCTTAGGTCCTTACCATACACCTCAGCCGTACTTGTCCTGAATTTTACCACATGACGAGCTATTTTAACCCTAGTCATTACAAAAACACGCCTATTCAAATATATATAAAATTCTCCTGCTATAACTGAAACCTTTCCAAAAAAAACATGCTTGCTAGAAACAACAAACAATTTAAAAGGCTGGTTTAAAAACTGCAAAAGTTAAAAATCTGCCAAATGATACAGACTCGGTCCCGAGCTTATAAAACTTTTTTCATGCTCAACTCAGATAAGCATGAATTTTTTTCTGCTAATAAATCTCAAATTACTAACAATTGCAAATTCTTTCTTGCTCTGCATAGCTGAGCATGAAAATTTCTCTGCTAATGAATATGAAAATACCGACTATTGTTGGCATTTTCATATTCATTAACAGAGACAATTTCATGGTCAATTGATTTGTGCATGAAAAAAGTTTTATAACCTCAGGGCCCGTTTTCACAGTTTATTATAGAGGAACACGGGAAAACAAATTACATAGACTTGTTAGTAATGACTAAGTAGAGAATTATCTTTGGAGTTGTCAGTCAAAAACAGGATTTGTGGAACCTAATTTTCCAAAACAAATAAACTGTTCTTCAGTTCTGACAATGTTCCAGGCCGTATTTTCGCTGGTTTCCAGAATCGAATAAGCTTCTGTGTCTATCCACATGGCGTTTATACAACGTCGCGTCAACGTCGATGCAACGTCATGACGTTGCATCGACGTTGCCTCAACGTTCCGTGCCCGCTGGATTGTTTCATTTAGTAAGTGTATACATAAACAAATTGTATTACCCGCCCAGATCAGATGCAATGCTTGCGCTTTCCTCGCTATGACCTTGACCCATAGGCGTCCTTGACCCGCTACCACATCAACATGAAGACTTTCAACTCGCCCGGGACATCGAAACGCCTGTAATATCTGAGTAACATCAGGAAGGTTCTCAGCAGCGTGGATTACTCCAAGATAGTGGCTCAGATTACTGCTCCGTAGCTGACTCTCATCAAAGCCTGATTTTCTTCGACCTAGCTGCAATAGTTAGAAACAAGAGGGTATGTAAATGACGTTATGGGAATACTGTATCAGATGTCACATGGCAATAACGGACGTGTCGAAATTCAATGTCGGAAGAATCCCTTTAAGGGGGCTGGATATATATTGTAGAGTTTCCGCCCTTTTTGCAAGGGAGATTACTTATGTTCCTTCCTGTTTGCTTTCGTGCATATCAAACCATTTCTGAAAACGGGTATACTTATATTAAATGAAAAGAATCTGCTACCTTTCCCTTTCTGAAAAGAGTCTATTCTAAAAAGAGAGAATTTAGGGAAAACATTGCATCCTTTTAGAGTAGATCCCTTTTCAGAGGGAGACAATAAAACAGTTTGACAGAGTTATCTTCCCTGAAGGTGTAGCCATTCCCCTTACAATAAGAACAGGACTGAGCAAACAATGTAAACCTATAAAGACGCAACTATTTGAACAGTCTCTATAGTAATGTTATTATCGTGTGGTCAAATGGGCAGCGCCAAGCAAAAATATGCCTTCGAGCATGCGCAATATGCGCAGATTCAGGTTCATCCCACACATGGGCGAAGTCTTATCCGGGCATTTGCTCTCCATTTGTACATTCTATAGTGTCCAATGATTCTATTAGCGGACAGCGAATGCCTAGATCAGACTGCGCGGATGCGCAGGCTGATCTGGGCCTTCGCTGTCCGTATATGCCCAAAGGCACGTTTTCGCATGGCGCGGTCCCAATTACGTGTCCAAACTTTATTAATACGTTAAGGAGTTAGGTGTTCAAATAAATATGATAATTACGGTACCATCAGAATATATGAATACTTTCTGAAGTGTGTTACTCCACTGTTTTATTCTGCGCCCCGCCTTTTAGACATTACGTTAGCTCATATTTAGAGCTTTGTTTGTATGCCACGATCAGATATGCTCTTCTTTCAAAATAAAGGAACGCATCTGACTGCTGTTAGAAGCCGCGTTATGTAACTTTTTATATTTTTTTTTCAAAGATAAACCAGTTAGCTAACAGCGGTACATCCACATAAAAGAACAATGACGCCGTCTCACGGAATATGGAACGTTAATGTACAGATATTCGGTTCGATTCAGCGCCCGTTTCTCTGGTACATGATGATGATGAGTTTGGGTTTAACGACACGTCAATCCATGAGGGTTATTTGAGTCTCACTGTTACATGTATGCATCTGCTTTTTTACATGCACCTTAAATATTCTAACACTTTGCATTACAGTACTTGCCCTTAATTTTGAACCAATCCATTTTACTACCTGTTGATGTGTCTAAAACTGCGGTAAACAGTGACATCAAGAAAACACGCCTATATAATTTTGACCCCCTTAAACCTCACTTTTATATAGTAAAACTGGGGTTTACAGGGGTATACATTATTTTTCTTATTTCTGCTCAAAACCTAGATTGTGGGTACTCGTTAGAACCGCCTCGTCGAGGCGGTTCTAACGAGTACCACAATCTAGGTTTTGAGCAGAAATAAGAAAAATATCAGAATTTTTTATCTGAAAATTTTCATTTTTTGGTGGTAAAATTTTCAGTGTATATTTGAATAGGCATGTTTTCGTAAGCAGAATCAGATCAAACGCCGTGTTCTGTGGCGTTTGATCTCGATTTAAACTATTTGCTTAGGTCTGTATGTCCAAACACTTAGAGTATATATGGTACATTGATACACCTGGGCCCAGTTGTTCAAAGCATCGTTAGCTTAACGAGCTCGTTAATGACAACCTGGTTAGCTGTTGTATTAAAGCTTTTTCAAATACATTGATATTTTTGCTGAAAAAATGTGAGTAGCTTTTACAAAAGCTACTCGCATTTTTCAGCAACACTTATCAATGTATTTGCCATACTTCAAGATAGAAATTTAAACGTCACGTTAGCTAACAAATTCGTTAAATTTTAAACAACTGGGCCCAGAACAACAAAATTTGTGCCGCAACGTTAGTAAATGTACCTTCGGACATGCGCGCCCAGCGAAGATTCAGATCAGCCTGCGCATTCGCGCAGTCTGATCAGACTCTTCACTGGGCGCATTCTGGATAACCAAGGATGAGAAATTTCTTCATGATGAGAATGAAGACTGGACTGATCAGACTGCGTGGCTGCCCAGGCTGATTTGAGTCTTCATTGGGGGCACATGTCAGAAGTACGTTTTCTCGAGTTACGACTCATGTCATGATCAGCTACGTGACGAATTCGACTAAAGTTGAAGAGAAACGCATATCTGCAAAGAAGGGTCAGACATAGTCCTATGATTGTGTCAACTTAGGTACCTTTAGTTTCTCTAAATAAGTTCGGCAGACGACGAATTGATGATAATTGCCTTAATATTTTCTACTCAAAATAAGAGTTGACACGTTTCTTGCGAATTGTCTCCTAAGGAAAAAATATTTGCATGAAAGGTCAAACCCCTCAGACTTAATTTTTCTTTCCAAAATAAGAAAATATTTCAAACTGTCACCCACTGAATCCTTCACCCACAATGCAAGGCGTTTAAATGTCTGGTCCTAAATCTAGTAATTGTCAACAGCAAAAGTGCAACTGATAGCCAAGCAGCGTCTTGAGAAACTTGTCTTTTTAAGGACTGTATTTACCCTAAATACTGGGACACCTTAACTCTTTCGGAGCCAAATTTCAGACGTTTGTCGTCAGCTTTTTTTTTTTTTTTTTTGACAAACTATCTCTTAGAAAGAAGGTTTATAATATGTAAAGTTGAAAGACTGAATGTCAAACAGGGTAGATCCAGATGAGACGGCTCTTGAGCCGTCTCATCTAGATCTACGCTGTTTGCAAAAGCATATGATTACCGCCTAAGGCAATGATAGAGTAAAGGGGATTGAAAACATTTTTAAGCGAAGTGACTCTGTCTAAATTGGTTTTGTCTTCTTTTAAAAAGAGGTCTACTCCAAAAGGAAAGAATTTGCTTCCCTTGCTATTTATAAAGGGCTTCGCGTACAAAAAAGGCAAAATGGAAATCACAAAACTTGTCTCCCTTGTTACAAATGGCTGAAAATCTACAAGTATATCTAGTCCCCATAACAACTTACCATACTAGTCCTAATAACTGAGCGTCCATTTACACAATCTATTAAGGTGTTTTAAAGAATTTAAAGAGAGGCAAATATTGTAGATCCTTATCAGACAACGCGACTTGCGGCGTCTGATCTGGGTATACACTGTTCAAACCTGTTCTGTCCTGATACTGAGGGTTATTATGGTATTTGTCAAAAGCCAACTTTCAGATCATCCAGCGAATTCGTACAGCCGCAAACCATGGTCATTTCCATTATTTGCAAAATGCACTGTTATATAATTGAAATACGACCTTTACTGTTATATAAATGAAATGACATCCGCTGTTATATAAACGAAACATTACCACATCTGTTTTCTAAACAAAACATGACCTCTACTGTTATATAATTAAAATATGACCTCTACTATTATGTTCATGAAATATGAACATATGTATGACCGTTGCAAAGATCTTTACAAATGAACTCTTTTCTGTTTCTCCTAATACATACAGGCTCTCAAAATATTGCCATAGGAAACCATGGGAGCCGGGCCCATGATTTGAGAATAGGCAGAGACAGCCCATACACTACTGCCAGAAGTCTTACTAATTTCACAAATTCCTTGTATCTTTCGAGGTCTGATCATGTCGAAATTAGTGATTCAGTAACAAAAGCACTTTGTAGGCTGGAAATATCCATCACTGCTAAAGTCTGAGATTATGATGAAAACAAACCAAGGAAAAATTATACACTTTCAGAGGAGAGAAGTCTGTCAGAGTGCTTGTTTTCTTTTTTCTTTTTTTTTTCCCTCCCAATGGAAGGAAATTATTTCCTTTCAGAGTAAACCCGTTTTTAGAGTAAACCCCTTTTTAAATAGCACTTGGTGTGCAGGAAACCAAACAAGAAGTCACAGAAGTTGTCTCCCTTGCAAACAATGACAAAAAATCTGGTAACATCACGAAAACATACTTATATAATTTTGACCCCCTTAAACCCCATTTTTATGTAGTAAAACTGGGGTTTACAAGGGTATACATTATTTTTCTTATTTCTGCTCAAAAACATAGATTGTGGGTACTCGTTAGAACCGCCTCGGCGAGGCGGTTCTAACGAGTACCCACAATATATGTTTTGAACAGAAATATGAAAATATCAAAAATTTTATCTGAAAACTTTCAATTTTTGGTGGTGAAATTTTCCATATATTTGAATAGGCGTGTTTTCGTAATGAGAGTGTAAAAACTATAAGTAAAGATACCCAGGAAATGCCACAAGCACGAAGCACATCCTTCCTAAGGCACCAAAAGAAAGAGAGATACCATTACGAAAACACGCCTATTCAAATACACTGAACATTTTACCACTAAAAACTTCTGATATTTTTCATGTTTCTGCTCAAAACATAGATTGTGGCTACTCGTTAGAACCGCCTCGCTGAGGCGGTTCTAACGAGTAGCCACAATCATTGTTTTGAGCAGAAATAAGAAAAATCATTTCTACCCCTGTAAACCCCAGTTTTACTATATACATAAAAGAGGGGTTTAAGAAGGTCAACATTATATAAGCATGTTTTCGTGATGGGGAACAAATAATGACAAAATAAACGCCATAAATGAAACCGCCGAAGCACAAACAAGGAAGAACTGCAAGCCTCCTTAAGTTCTGCTCGAAATATTTTAAAGTAGTATGATTAAAAAGCAATAAAGATGGCTATATTTCATATCTGTAAACCGAATCAGTTCTTACACCTGTTCTAAAACCTGTTTCTCAGCTTTATTTATGTTACCAGCCAAGCATGAATAAAAACAGAGAAATAACAGATATCATTGCTAATTTCATTAACGTCTCGATATATTACGCTGGTCCTGCTGAACCCGCTTATGCCCTGCATATAAAAATACAGTGTAGATCCAGATCAGTTGGCATTCTGAAGAAGCCAATTGATTTGGATCTTGTCTCTTTGTTATTTAGTATGTGAATTTGCATCAACAACGCAGATCAAGTAACCTTATTGGCTGACAACTAGAAGTGGGAGTGGCATCTTAATTTATTCAGCATGACAAGGGTTAACCTTTATTTCCGCTTACACAATAGCAAATAATGCGCAACGTGGGAAAAGGGCCCTTGTGCCACATTCGAACAGCGAATGTCCAGATGCGCGTGCGCACCCGTGCAGCCTGATCTGGACATTCTCTGTTCATCGACATATAAAACAGTAGTATCCATTTATTCTATCTATTCATTCTGTAAGCGGACAACGAAGGCCCAGATCAGCCTGCGCCAATGCGCAGGCTGATCTGAGCCTTCGTTCGTCCACAAGTTGCATTAGGGCCCTTTTCGAGCGTTGCACATCAAATAGCATGCTTCATCATTCATGTACCGTATTCATATATACTTGAATTTCGAACTGTTGGGAGGCTGAGGTTGAATTTGACCATTTCTCTATTTACTAGACAAACTGGTTCACTCACCTCAGCACGCGTTTCAAAAGAAAATATGCCAAAAGCAGGGTTATGGTCAGTGAAGGTTACTATTGCTATTTATTTGTCTAACTACATGCAAATTATTTGTCTAACTACACATGTGGACCCAAGTGGTATAATGCTTGTTCACGAGGTTTTCCTACGATTTGACCTAGTAATCTAATTGTTTTACCCTACGAGATCCAGTGACCAAGTTTCAAAAGGAATCTAGATAACATCAAGTCAAATATTCTGACAAAGTTTAATTATCTGTTATGACCTACGACCTTTAGAGTGTTAACACTGGTTTTCAAGGTCTAGTCTATGGCCAACATTACAAAAACAAGCCTATTCAAGTATACTGAAAATTTTACCACCAAACAATGAAATTTTCAGATACAAGTTCTCATACTTTTTCATATTTCTGCTCAAAATATAGACTGATTATAATTTTGACCCCCTTAAACCCCACGTTTATATAGTAAAACTGGGTTTTACAGGGGTATACATTATTTTTCTTATTTCTGCTCAAAAACATAGATTGTGGGTACTCGTTAGAACCGCCTCGCTGAGGCGGTTCTAACGAGTACCCACAATCTATGTTTTGAGCAGAAATATGAAAAATATCAGATTTTTTTTTATCTGAAATTTGACATTTTGTGGTGGTAAAATTTCAGTGTATTTGAATAGGCGTGTTTTCGTAATGGGTTAGAAACCTAATGGATTAAGAGTCTACTATCCACTAGGCTTCGTGGGTGGGGTATTTCCTGGGCATTTTCACTTATATTTTTCCACATGAGACGACTCATCTGTCAGACCATAGATCAAAAACCTTTATTAGAAGTTCTGCGGAGTCTGTGTTTCGACAGATCCGGTCTCTACAACTAGCACGGCTTACATAGAGCTAGTCTGTCTTCAGAATCTATCTTTTCTTTCAAGGTGGCTTAAATATTTTATGTAACGATGTCCCTCAGTTGAAAAAAGAGATGTTTCTGCAGTAATAAAGTGAAATGGGATACAGAGACAAATCAGGATACAGGAAATGATAGAAAGAATGACAATGACAAGTACAAAAACGAATGGAGCCAGTCTAACAGAGCAAGTAAACTTGTTAAAGTAAGCAAATAGCCTATGTTATCACTGAGTCATATACCTGTTGTTTACGAATTCAAGATATTGTATGGAATATTCATTTAACAGGAGCTGGTTACTGTGTCAGATATGGAATAAAACATAAATCAAACGGTAAGTACAAATTTATTGAACTGAGTGATGGGCAAATGTGGCTCAAGGGCAGAGTCGCAAATGGCCTGACTACGCCTTCGTGTGCCTTATATTATAATTTCCATAGCTCCAGATAAGAAGGTTAGCTAGGCATATAGTTTTCCTACTTCTCCAATAAAAAATGAATCCCCAGGTGCGAAAACGTACCTTCTGACATGTGTGCCCAACGAAGATTCAAATCAGTCTGCGCATCCGCGCAGTCTGATTAGAATCTCCGTTGTCCGCATGAAGCACATTTGCATCCTCGGCTAGCCCAACTGTGCCCAGTGAGGACTTGATCAGACTGCGCGAATGCTGAAAGGTATGCAAACGTGTCGAAGGGTGGCTTGAGTACACTGTATCGTCCTTCATAGTTCCAGATAGAAGTATCCACTGGATGTATATTTCTGTATTTTTCCACAAAAGCATATCGTTACTCGTTAGGAGCGCCTCAGTAAGATATTTCTAATGAGTATCCTTATTTGTTTTCGTTACGAAATAAGAAACGTGACACTTTTCATAACGAAAGCAAGCCTATTCAAATAATATGGAAAATTTCATCTAAAAAAACTGAACATTTTCAGATAAAAAGCTCTGATATTTTTTCATATTTCTGCTCAAAACATCGATGGTGGGTACTCATTAGAACCGCCTCGGCGAGGCGGTTCTAACGAATACCACAATCTATGTTTTTGAGCAAAAATAAGAAAAATAATGCCGGTATACCCCTGTAAACCCAGTTTTACTATATAAAAGTGGGGCTTAAGGGGGTCAATATTATATAGGCGTGTTTTCGTGATGGGGCTGAAAATGCGCCCTGTTCGGAACTATGCATTAATTGCTATATATGAGGCACAATGCACGAAAAGGGCTGTTATGACGTATACGAACAGTGAAGGCCCGGATCAGACATTGCGCATGCGCAGTTTAATGCATCACGAAAATGTGCTTATATAATGATGACCCCCTTAAAGCCCTCTTTTATATAGTAAAACTGGGGTGTACAAGGGTATACGTTATTTTTCTTATTTCTGCTCTAAAACATAGATTGTTGGCACTCGTTACAATCTATGTTTTGAGCAGAAATATGAAAAATATCAGAATTTTTTATCTGAAAATTTTCATTTTTTGGTGGTATAATTTTCAGTATATTTGAATAGGCTTGTTTTCGTAATGAGGGCTACTTTGTTCGTTGATATGTTCTACAGTATCCATTGTTTACATAAAATGGCAACGAAGGACCTACATGTATCAATTCGGAAGATATGTCGTTTGATCTTGGCTATGGAACAAATGTGTTTTTACGTGTGTTACTTACCATACAAAGTCAATGTTTATGTTTTTTTTTTTTTTTTTCTGTTTTAATTCATGAGATAACTGAATAGCCTGAAAATAATGCCGGGCAACATATCAAAATGATACAGCTTGGACAGAGGTATATCCCAGTAAGTATTCTACATAAATCTACAGCGGGCCGTTACCGACCCGTCAGCTACCCTGACGGGCCGATAACGGCCCGCTGTAGATTTATGTAGAATGCTAGCTGGGATCACACATAGTTCTAGTTATGGGTTGTTCCGGTTCTTGAGAACTGACTTGTAGGATTTTGACACTCCATGTGTTTGATGACCTTCACACAACTAAGAAATGCTAAAAAAATTAAACTTGATATATTAAGAAGTTCCGGGATTACAGACGTCCAAAAATACATAGAACATGTAATAAAATGCTGTGATTATACCTAGGGTACAATGGAGTAATTTTTTCATACTCTATCCCACTATAGAAAATAATGCATTAGTCTTTTTTAATCCAAACGCTATGATATTTAAAAGACTTGTGCTTGAATAGTAGCTCTGTATTAATTTGTTGTCAGGTTTGCACTTTTGGGTTTGGTTATAAAAAAAAAACAAAACTTTTTCTATTAAATGACCATATTGGGAAGTGTCAGATTTTAAGCAGCCCTAACTCACAAACCCAATTACATATTTAATTCAATTTTTCAGGATTGTCTAATCAATTACTATTAAGTGACAGAAAACTGAAAGTCCTAATCGCAAAGGTTTCATAATTTGCATTTTTCGGAGGGTGCCTAGAAGTTTCTATATTTTACGTCTTTACATCAGTGCTTTATAACCAAATCTTCCTAAATTTCAAGCCAGCGTTATATTTGGAAATTAATTCACAGTTGTGTTGCTGTTACATTAATCAAATCAAAATGCTGTCAACAGCAAAACACAGTATTCGAATTGGCAGACTATTAACACATGTCCATCATAATTCAAAAAACTTAATGCCTCAAAATTATGCATAATCATTACGGATATCCAAATATGGCATCTCAATTACACTACAAAACAAATTTGCATAAACTAATTTGATTTTTAAGGAACGCTGCTTCATATAACAGCTGATGCAAATCGCATTTAACAGGCTTCAAAATTAACCCATTCATGCCTAGCGTTGCATAAAAAAAGGTAATTCGAAATTGCCAGAAAACGTATTAGGTGAAATAATACACAGATGATTAGGACACCAAATCGACATGCACTAATGAAGAATTGGAATACTTGCAAACCAGAGGCTTACAATTCTACTAGCAGAATTATCAGCATCTGTTGCGCACTCATTACTCAGAATGAGATCTTAGCTTGCAGACCAACTAGAATTGTATTTCCTCAGTTTGTTAGCTCATAAGAGCCGATGGCTCTAGGGGAGCTTATAGGATAGGCAGTGGTTTGTTGTCCGTCGTCGTTGTCGGCGTCGATACAGACGTCGGCATCGACGTCGTCAATATTTTCAAACATCTCCTCTGAAACCGCTGGGCCAACTGAAACCAAATTATATGTGGAGCCTCCATTGGGTGGATGAATAACTGTTTGTTCATAATGTCTGGATCACATGACCAATTATAGCCGTCATGCCCATATGTGGTAAAAACATTCTTCTCAGGAACCGAATGGCCAATGACCTTGAAACTTGATATGCAGCATTAGGGACGGGCTTTCCCAAATTTGTTCAAATAATGACCCTTGATTGGTTGACCTTGGCCTTGGCTGGTTGACCTTGGCCTATTTGACAGCAAGGTCAGTCACTTGGGCTTTTGTATGGGAAAAGGGCAAACATTGAATTTATCTGAAGCTACTGTAACCTATGACATCAAAGTTGATATTTGCAACCAGCTAAACGACTTCTTTTTTTCATAAATACCAAAAGGTCAAGGTCATCTATTGAGCTTTGTCCTTGATGTCTTAGATTCAGTATTTTTATCTTTTTCTCCTCTAAAACTGCTGGACTAATTGAAACCAACTTACATGTGGAGCCTCTGTTGGATGGGGGAGTGAAAGTTTGTTCATTAGAGCCGAGTCACATGATCAAGACGGCCGCAATGCCTATATATGATAAAACACCTTTGAAAATCTTCTGCTCAGGAACCGAATGGCTGATGACCTTGAAACTTGGTCTTCGTCATTGAGTACTCGGGTTTTACCAAGTTTATTCGAATGGTGGCCTTTGGCTGATCTTGACCTATTTCACAGCAGGTTAAATTTCGTCACTTAAGTTTTGTATAGGAAAAAGGCAAAATTGTGGATTTATGTGAAGATATTGTAGCCTATGACAATCAAAGACGATATATGCAATCACCTAAATAAATTTTTATAACTGCCAAAGGTCAAGGTCATTTACTGACCTTTATCCTGGATGCCTCTAATTCAGTATTTTTGTCTACTACATTAAAACTGCTGGGCTGACCGAAACCAAATTACATATGGAGCCCCTGTGGAATGGGGTAATGAATGTTTGTTCATGGGATTTGGGTCAAATGATCAAGATATTGGCCATACCCATATATGGTAAAATCCCTTTGAAAGTTTTCTACTCAGGACTTGAAAAGCTAAATACCTTAAAACTTTGTATGCAGCGTTGGGGACTTTGGTCATACCAGGTTTATTCAAATGGTGACCATTGGTTGACCTTGACCTATTTTCACAATGATAAAAGTGAGCAACATATCAAAATTTAAATACTGAAAAACAGAACTATGAAAGTACAAAGTGCAAGTTCTGAGTGCAAAAGGGTAAAGGTTACAGAAGCGGACTTGCTCGCCCATTTGAGCTCTGGTGAGCATAGTGGTCCATGGGCCTCTTGTTTTTTTTTTTTGTTTTGTTTTGTTATGTTTTGTTGCTTTTTTTTTTTTTTATTACGATAGATACTCTTGTTCGTCAAGCTTTCTGCATTCCTTAACGGTTTAATTTAATACGGCGCCCCGACTTTATTATGGATTTTGTATACAGAAACACTACATGCCCTGTCATGACTACACACGTTTCGTCAACTAGCAAAGATAATTTTCGGACTTGAGTGCTTAAAACTGAAAACCAAACGAACTATGTATGCCCTGATCAGATTGCCGTATATACAGTATAGTCTAGAAATACACATTTGTAAACGAAGACAAGTTTGTTTTTGCCACAGCGCGCTTCAATCAAAATTCATATTTTTAAAAAGAACAGGTGTATAACACACCTGTGGAAGGGAAGCATACAGACTAAATCTATGCCAAGGTAATATTAAAAATTACCCTACTTTATCTAAGTAATCGGGCAGACATGTCGGAGCAAACAATGTAGACCCTGATCAGACGCCGCAGAACGCGGCGTCTGATCAGGGTCTACAATGTTTGTTACCAGCAATTTAGACATGTCAAATCGACTTGTTCAAATTTTAGGGCTAGTAAGAAGCTAAGGTGTCCAAATCCTTTTGGGTATATATGATATTACTTTGGGTATATATGATATCAATATCTTTGTGCATAAGTTTGCAGTCATTTGTTAAAATGCATTCGGAATGAGTGGAATGTTGTTTGATCCAACATTAAAGGGACTAATTTGTTTGAAGGAAATAAAACGCATGCATCGATATACGAGTATCTGTTGCATTTGTTTGAGTTAGGAGTTATATGACGCAGTCAACAGAGGGTTCAGAATTAAGCAAATATTAACGCTTAAGGTTTTTAAAACTGTGAGTATCATATATAATAGATGGCGCGCATGCGCAGGAAATTTAACTTAGGGTATAGGAAACTAATTATTTTTTCCATTGAGCTCTATAATAATTCCACTCATTTTGGTGGTTTTGAATTCTTTTCAAGGTATGGCTGGGCTTCCAAACTTTGTTTTAATTTAAAGACAAGATGTAGCACAGCAAAACAAAGGAAAAACACCATCGACATCATCACATTCTGTGGCTTTTTGACGACTGAATGTAGCAACTTTTCAACTGGCAGATATCAAAAATGAAACCTTGAAATTTCACTTCTTCTTTTGGCTCCAGTAGACACAAACAGAAACATGTATTTCTTCGAAACAATCATAAAATTACACACGAACAGTGTTCTCTTCAAATTAGAATAATAATTTTCAAGTCATCTTCCCAGCTAGCATTCTACGTAATCTACATCGGGCCGTCATCGGCCAGTCAGCTACCCTGACGGGCCGATGACGGCCCGATATAGATTTACGTAGAATGCTGACTGGGTTTATCATCAACCAGTCACAGTCGCCTTTTCATAAAATAACTAGCCTTGCCATTTTTTTAACCAGTCTGCAGTCCCAATACAACTGGCTCCTGCTATCCGAAATACACTGCTAATGGATGTATCATGCAGGTGTTCATGTACATATCAGTTGATTTATGGACAAATATTGCATTGCTATATAAGATAGATGGCGCAAATGGAACTTCAACAAGGATGCATGCATCTTTTACGAGTCATTAGCTGAAACATTGCTTCTCAATATCTTGACGGATTAGAATTCGCTTCATTACACAACATTTAGACTGGTCTATTACCAGCACGTGATACAGAACGCTTTCTATAATTCAGTGATGCTGATTAGGAAACTAGAACAGGAGTATGACACTTTGTGTGCAGAAATTATACCAGATGGCTTGTAGACTGGTTCCCATACTAGTGACTTAATTTAATATTTTTTCTTAATTCTCTTTGATAGGTATATTAACATAAAACAAAGGCAATATTAACTTGCAAAGAATATCAAGCACTGTGACCAGTGCTTCATAACCTTAGAATGTTAATATTGCCTTTATTTTTTTTCTTTTAAATATTTTTAATATAGACACTGAAATAAAATCAAGACAACATTAACATGTTAACATGCTTCAAAATCTTAGCATGTTAATATTGTTTTATTATAGTGTCTGTATCAAAGAAAATTATAAACATTCATACATTTGATAACTAAGGGCTGGAGCCAGTCTAGATGACTCGTTGCGTATGCGCGTGCAAAAAGCAAGCCAGAAGGCTTGCTATGTTGTTTAAATACTGAAAAATTTTAAACTTTTAATTTCTTTTTACAAATTAATTCGCTAACCATCGGAATAAGTTTCTGAATATCATGTCTTGACTTAACTTGGAGTTAGTTAGTCTTTCTTATGTATCAGCCTAATATGAAACTGAACAGCATGATAAGAAAATGGGTCTTCGGGTCATACATAAAGTAAAGAGCCAAGTCCATTACGAAAACACGCCTATTCAAATATATATAGAACATTTCACCTCCAAAAACTGAAAATTTTCAGATAAAAAAGCTGATATTTTTCGTATTTCTGCTCAAAACATAGATTGTGGTACTCGTTAGAACCGCCTCGGAGAGGCGGTTCTAACGAGTACCATAATCTATGTTTTTGAGCAAAAATAATAAAAATATTGTATACCACTGTAAACTAAGTTTTACTATGTAAAAGTGGGGTTTAAGGGGGTGAAATTTACATGATGAATTGTGTACATTGCTGGCAAGGATTATTCCTTTTAGAATACATTTATATTTTTACAACATTAGAACCTAGGGTGAAGATTTGGTGCCAGACAGATCGATGCGCAAGCTGATCTGGGCCTCCGCTGCTCGCATTGGCCCGAAGACACCTTTTTGCATGGCGCGGCTCACTAAGAAAATGTCAAGGATGCGCGGAAAATAACAACCCACAGTGTTGGCGATATAATGTCTTAGAAATCCAATGGCTTACAAGTTAATGTTGTTTATACCCAGTAAGCAAGTCAATCTACATCTGTCAAAACAAAACGCAATCCCCGTGATGCTGAAAATCTCAAGAATATCGAAATATATATATATTATGCCAAGTAAGCTAATCTATTTCTTCTAAAATGCCATGGGATTCTCTTTGATACAGCCCACAATAAATCGATATGTAGCCGTAAATAGGAAATATAAGAACCTTAATGTGACAAAACATACCTTCTCCAACATACGCTCAAATAAGACTCAGATCAGCCTGCCATCTGAGCAGTGATCAGAGTCCTTGTTGTCCGCAGGAAAAAGACTCTGTATCCGTGGCTATCCAAAATACTCCCACTGCGGTGACTGATCTGAAACTTCAAGGGCGCATATGTCCGAAGGTACGTCTTCTGACGTTGTCGCTCAATTATATTTTGACTGGTTTGAATCTTGTCTTACATATAAACTAGCTAACTGTGTTTCTTAGATATGTCAAATATGTCACGAAGAAATTCGGTAATTCGGTAAACAATAAGTGCGAAGGGCGAGTTGTTTACCGAATTTCTAGAATTCCCGAGTGGCATATTTTTAAATCTGCAATCACGAAAACATACTTATATAATTTTAACCCCCTTAAACCCCACTTTATATAGAAAAAAAAATACAGCGTTCAAAAACACATTACCCTAAGACAAAAAGGCAGCGCTGCTGACAATATTTTGTATACAGAGGATTTGTTAAAGAGGAGTATTTGGTGAGCAATTTCTCTAATTCTCCATCAAAACATACATTATGGATAATTGTTAGAATCGCCTCAACGATGCGATTCTGACGAGTACCCAGTATGCATGTTTACGGGAATTAACGAACTTTATCCTAGAAATATCACAAAAAAATCTTCCTTAACAAGTTATCTGCGTATATAGTATAGAGGATCTTTACTCTTTTGCTGTAAATACCATAAATATTTTCATCGATTGTAATGAAAACATCAGTATTTTCATGAGTGCGAAGCACGAGTGAAAATCTGAATGTTTTTATTACACGAGATGAAATTTTTTATTGTTTTCACTGAAGAGTAAATTTTCTTTTTATTTTTGCGCGCTTCTGAAGTTAGAGGAGTTCAAAAAACCGAAGTGGTATCGGCATCTGTAAGGGAAACAATGAAGACAACCGGAGTAATCCGAAACGAGTAGTTTGTTTGTGTTGAGGTTTTACGGCCCAGTCAACCCGACAGGGGCATATCGAGCGCGGTCAGTTTACCTAACCACACATTTACTGGGCAGGCTTAGTCCTCTAAGCGGTTAACCAGTATTGTGCACATTCTTTCGCCAGAAACTGACAACTGCCCTTCTTGAATCAGCGGAAGGGAGAGAATGACCGTAGAAAATATTTAATGATCAATCTCCACGAAAGAATGTTACCGACCTCGGCGGGGGTTGAACCCGCGACCTCCTGGTCTCCAGTCGGACGGCGCATCCAACTGAGCCACCGAGGCCGGCCCGAAACGAGTAGTGAAAATAACGTCGACTTGTTTTGTTTGTTTTTTAACTAGTGAAATTATCATATTCTTTCATTTCGGATATATACTGATTTCACACTTGCAATGAAATAAGTAGAAATGTCTAATATAGGCACACGATCACCAAAACAGAAAATGAAGCCAGTTATGGAGTGATAAAATGTCTCAAGAACATGACAATACATAGCTCGAGAGAAAGCATGGACATTAATAAATGCGTCTGGACAAGCAAGACAGTAATGAGAATCGTGCACGTGCCTTAGGTTATTTTTTTATTTGAGCCACAACGTGAGAAAACGTACGTTCTGGCATGTAACCACAACGAAGACTCATTACGAAAACACGTCTATTCAAATATATAGAAAATTTTCACCTCCAAAAAACTGAAAATTTTCAGATAAAATCTCGGATATTTTTCATATTTCTGCTCAAAATACAGATTGTGGGTAATCGTTAGAACCGCCTCGCCGAGGCGGCTCTAACTTTTACCCACAATCTATGTTTTTGAGCAGAAATAAGAAAAATAATGTATACCCCTGTAAACCCCAGTTTTACTTTATAAAAGTGGGGCTTAAGGTGGTCAAAATTATATAGGCATATCAGATTGCGCATTCTTGGTTATCTGAAATGTGCCCAGTGAAGATTCTGTTTATACTACGTGACTATGCAGGGTGATCAGAATCGCACATGTCAAAATGTACATTTGCTGACTTTGCAGCTCAATTTTTTCACTTATTCATTTGGGGATCGATTGTCTACAATCGACCCAAAGTATACATACACCAAATTCTCCTTAAGGTTGTTGTTCAAGTGATTATCATCGACCAATGAAATCAAAACACGCCTTTGTATGATATCCAGGTAACGGCTATTTATAGCCCTGCTATTCTTGCTGTGACGTCAGAGGGACGTGTAAAGAGAGGTATATGTAAAAAACTGGACTGGGACATTGGCAAACGAAGCAGACCCAGCTCGGACGCTGCAGAACTTTTACTTTAGACATTTATTTGTCAGCATGCACACAACCATAAAAATACAAAAATAGAATATCAGAACTGCCTCCACAGGTTTAAATGGTCAATCTGCCTCCACCGGTTTATATTGTCAATAAAAAGGGGAACAGATGAATATTTGGCGATGTTGAAGAAATATTTTTGCTTTTTTCTCTGTTAAAACGTATATTATGGGTCGCCTCATATGTTTTGGGTACTAATCAGAATCGGATCAGCCTTATTCATTTGGGGATCGATTGTCTACAATCGACCCAAAGTATAAATACACCAAATTCTCCTTAAGGTTGTTGTTTAAGTGATTATCATCGACCAATGAAATCAAAACACGCCTTTGTATGAAATCCAGGTAACGGCTATTTATAGCCCTGGTATTCTTGCTGTGACGTCAGAGGGACGTGTAAAGAGAGGTATATGTAAAAACTGGACTGGGACATTGGCAAACGAAGCAGACCCAGCTCGGACGCTGCAGAACTTTTACTTTAGACTTTTATTTGTCAGCATGCACACAACCATAAAAATACAAAAATAGAATATCAGAACTGCCTCCACAGGTTTAAATGGTCAATCTGCCTCCACCGGTTTATATTGTCAATAAAAAGGGGAACAGATGAATATTTGGCGATGTTGAAGAAATATTTTTGCTTTTTTCTCTGTTAAAACGTATATTATGGGTCGCCTCATATGTTTTGGGTACTAATCAGAATCGGATCAGCCGTATAAACATGATTTAGGTACTTGTTAGAATCGCCTCGCCGATGCAATTCACAACATATACTAAACGGCAAAGGAAACTATGCATTATATATAGCTCTTTGTAGACTTATTGGACGCCGTAAGAATAACCATTTTCGCTGGCGATGAACTATTGCAGTTGGATGTTTTACAAATAGAGAGGAAATGGTGAGGCATTACGTACTGCAGGGGGTAATTTTCAGCTTTTCACCAAGAACAACATTTCTACTTCTATCTACGGAGCCACCAAAATCAACGTTTCACCGAGATACGCGACAGACAACAAACAACGCTGTATTGAATTGTAAAACAACTTTTATCTGTGCTTTTACAGGCCAGCTAATGCTTTATTTGCTGAAACAGCGTTTTCTTGCGTCCCTTATATTGAAAACAAGTTTGGATGTGTAAACTTTTTACCTTTGGCAGCCTGATGTCTTGCCTATTACAAAACAATCTAGTTTTCCTGGAATTTACAGTTTGCCACAGCAGTTTGCCACAATTCTAATCATGTATAGTTTCTGTATAGTTTCTTAAGCCGTTTAGCTTGTTGTCTACCTTTGTATCTCAAATCGCACGTTTGTATGAAATCCAGGAAACGGTTATTTATATCCCTGCTATTCTTGCTGTCACCTCAGAATGACGTGTAAAGAGGGTTATATGTAAAACCTGGACTGGGGCACTGACAAACAAAGGAAACCCAGATCAGACGCCGCAGGGTCTGCACTGTTTGCTTTAAATTACAGGAAGTTTAGGGTTAAATGCAACAGTTTTAAGATCATTTTACCAGCCTACTCAAAGAGACAATCGACCCACCAGTGCTGTCAATGCTTTCATTCTCTTATTTATTTATTTATTTATTTATTTATTTATTTATTTTCTCATAACTTTTGCATTTATGGGGACTGGATAGCTTGATACTATTTCAGGAGTGACAACTGTTAACCTTTTTGCCTTCTTTTGAAAAGAAAAGAGTTTGTTTTCCTTGCGAGCAAATTCTTTTCCTTTTAGAGTAGACCTCTTTTGGTGACCTGTGCCTGAAAGTGGATGTTCTGCTTCGTGTTACCAGAACAGATGTTGAAACAGTTTTTGAATACATGTAGTAGACATTTGCATTAAAAGCTGTTTTTAAACTCATCACGAAAACATACCTGTATAATTTTGACCCCCTTAAACCCCACTTTTATATAGTAAAACTTGGTTTACATGGGGTAGACATTAGTTTTCTAATTTCTGCTCAAAAACATACATTGTGGGTATTCGTTAGAACCGCCTCGTCGATGCGGTTCTAACGAATACCCATAATCTATGTTTTGAGCAGAAATAAGAAAAAAATATCAGAATTTTTATCTGAAAACTTTCAGTTTTCGGTGGTGAAATTTTCAATACATTTAAACAGGCGTATTTTCGTAATATGATTTGTGCTTCTTTTTGAAAATACAACTAGAGATAAATTATCTTCAAGCTTTATCTATTTGATAATTTGGGATCACTGCAAACTGGAAAACAGAACTACTCAAATAATGTCAAAACGTTGCCAACACCGCTATTTTAAATCGTGCCATCAGGTTCAGCTTCTGTTGGCATATGGGCAGCGAAGGTCCACACAATAACGTGCACTTAAATGTATTAGTGCAGTCTCATAATTAAAGAGCATTTGTTGCCCACGTGCAATTATACATATTGCATCACCAAAGAGAAAATGGCATGATCGAAGACCGAATTATGAACCGCTGTCAGCATATGTCCATAAATCTCTTTTCTCCCAGCATGGCTGATTTGACACAGGAATGCACAATAACAAAGTAAAAGAATTATGATAAACTGATACTCATTGAGTGCAGAACACAAACAGCATTTCTGCATTGAGATTGAAGGAATGATAAATCAAAACTGTACAATTTATTTGCTAAATTATTTAGATACATATATAGCACTGAATTATCGAATTTATCCTAAGTACGATAAACAGGTCTAAGCAAACAGTGTAGACCAAGATCAGACGCCGCAACACGCGGCGTCTGATCAGGTTCTGCACTGTTTGCCACGCATTCAACAGGTATTAGACACAACAATAATTAGTAAAATGGTCTTATTTTCTTTCGAAATAGCTACTTTGAAAATCAAATACCGCTTTAAGCCGGTGTTAATGGCGGTTGGGTGGCGTGATGTATGCAGTCTCACAAACGACATCGTTGCATATGAAGAGACTTGATACATCCGAGCCTCCGATTGTCGTTTATTTCTGTTTTCTTTGTTTTCAGAGGCAACCTTTTTGATGTTTTTTTTTTTTTTTTTTTTTTTTTTTTTTAAATTTTATGACAACTTTGGTAAGGAGTTAAGGGCAAGAACGACAGACCAAACGGAAACTATTTTGGTCCCGCATGCTGGCATTTCACTTTTTTTCATGAAGCGCCTGGTGATATCGTTTTACCAGAACAATGTACTTTGTCTTATCTATGCTTGTTTATATAAGAATATTGGAGTAAAAAAAACGTTAACAAAATCACATTTACTTCTGCTGGATAGTAACCCTTAGCCGGATAGTAACGCTTAGCCGGAAATGTCGCCGCCACTTTGTAAACTGATCTGCTCGGAAATAAAAGAAGTTTGACCTAGGGGCGCAGTCGTTTTCCTTCTACAGTAAACCCTTCTTAAAAAAGTGACTTGTGTGCAAAGAAGTTAAAATGATCTCATTTGTTTAAAAATGGCAATTTACTAAGAGCATTCATTCCCCTTCAGCTCAATAAGTGCCTCATTGCGTTTCAGTTAATGTTTTCTTTGTGGGCCGCGTCATACAAAAACGTGTCCCCGGGCATATGCGGACAATGAAGACCCAGACCAGACCCCGTATCCGCGCTGTCTGATCAGGGCATTCATTTTCCGCTAACAGAATTATTTGATACTATAGAATGTATGAATAAAGAACAAAGGTCCGGATGATACTTTGCGCATGCGCATGATGATCTGAATACGCATATTGCGCATGTTCAGAGCTACTTTTTCGCTTGACACGGCCCAGTTAATGTTTACCATGTAATGTGTTTCACTGTCGCCGTTTTGTTTTTTTATATTTTGCCACTAGAGCAATTAAATGTACTTCAGACCCTTTGACGTCGATTTTTAGTCGTTAAATTTGTAATTTATTCTCGGTACGTCTGTGTTAATGACAGGGTTTAGAATGAGCATTTTACTCGAAGACGAAAAATACTTTTGTCATTTTCTCACAGTTTCTTCTGCATATTAACTTGCCTGTTATTAGCTATCAGGGTAAATGACTGAGTATTTGTTTAGCATATACAACAATCGGCTTCCAGGATGGGATTAAGGGGGGGGGGGGGGGGGGGGGGGCGCTTGCCTTTACTCAAGAAACAAGTTTCAGGTTATTAACCCACAGTAGACCCCTAAAAGGGTAACTGGCAAACAGTGCAGACCAAGATCAGACGCTGCAAAACGCGGCGTCTAATCAGTGTCTCCACTGTTTGCAAAATGTTCAACAATTCTGCTCTAGGAATATCTAAGTCACATGGCCTGACAGACCTAAAATCGAAATATGTTTCTTCCGATATATAGTTTGGATGAGTTCATTCAGTCTACAACGACTTAGTTATTACAGTTTCGCCACCGACTTTATCCTATCTTTCAAGGTCAAACAATATTTAAGTTTTGATCTCAAAATTGTTCACTAAAGATGAGAGACAAATAGTATAGAAACTGGTCCGTCGCCGCGCTGCAACAATGGTAGTGTCCAAAGTCAATGACGTCAGAGTGATACAAGGGGAGTTAAAACACTTTAAAAAGAGACAACTGTTAAAATTCTGCCCTAGGGAGCATTGTTTTCTGCTTAGAGTATACCCCTTATCTGAAGGGACTTGGTAAGCAGGAAGCACGTGAAAATATATTTAAGATTAACCCATTTTCATCGAGTGGACTCTTCTACCACAACCCTTTGGACCAGTCTATTTTCAACAGCAGGGTGTCGGGTTAGTTGTTTTATTATTACTTTGTTTTACAGTGCTGATCCTAATCAGACGCCGCGTTCTGTGGTGTCTGATCTGGGTCTGCGCTGTTTGCCAATCACCCTTTCGGGGTTTTACCGACTAAACAGGTTAAGGCGCTGCCAGGAGGCGTCTTATCTGGGAGCTTGTCGATTTCATTCTTCTTCATGAATGGACCCAATCAATCGAGTATGCTTTTTTTTTTATCATTTGTTTTGATCAGCTTTTACATTGATCCATCTTTCGGAATGTTAAATATTCTATACAAAAAAAACAGCATCATGCGTGTTTTAACCCTTGCCTTGCTGAATAAATTAAGATGCCACGCCCGCTTCTAACTTCCAGCCAATCCGATTACTTGATCCGGGTTTTTTATAGTAATTCACATATTAAATGACAAACAGTGCAGATCCAGATCAGTTGACTTCTTCAGAAGCCAACTGATCTGGATCCACAGTGTTTGCTAAGACAGGACATGTCGTGTTCAGCAAGAGAAGGATTAAAAGTCATCTGAGAACAATAAATTGCAACAAAATTATCAGATAAGCCGGGGCACAGCATTTCCTACTACTTTAGATGTGCACGCAGTCTGATCTGAGTCTTAGCTGGCCATTTAACGAATAGGGTTTTCAGCTCTCCATAAAACACACAGCGTAGACTCTATTCAGACTGCGCGGAACTGAGCCGTCGATGCGCTCACATGTAAACTGTTGGAATTGCTGTACCCTTGATCAAATTTAAAGCTTCTTATAAAAAAAGAATAATCCAAGGGACTTGAAATCTTAGGTTGGGAGAAAAAAATGTCATTAATGTGTGCCATGACAAAAAAGGACTTTGTCATGGCAAGTCAAAGAAATCGCTCAGTATTTGATCGAACTATTAACCATTCTAAGGGTAATACATCTGGGTGTCACAAATTCAACAAAAGAAAAAAATAATAATAAAAAAAAAAACAACAAAAAAACAAAACAAAAAAAACCCCGTAAAACCCCGCCACTATCGAATGGCGGGCAGATAACTGTCACAAACTGACGAAATTTGCCCATAAGCAATCCCAAACTACCTCTCCACAATATCAATGCAAATACCAAGTTTGATGAAAATCCACTGTTATGTACTCAGGTTATCGTCCGGAAACAAAAATATTGACGGACATACGCCAGACGGACGGACCGAAGGACAGGCACACGGACAATCCTGTTGCGGGGTACAAAAAGAGGAACAATGGGGCTGAATCGCTCTACTGAGCATTTAGGTATCAATATACAAACATGTACGGCTATAGAGTAGTGACATACACATCCACGGTGCCATAACTCGTTTACCATATTCAGTCTCAGAGCTTTCTTGACTTCGGAGAGCGAGTCGCTTAAGTAGTTAACTGACGGAGCACGAATAAATGAACAGAAATTAATTAAAACAACTCATCCCGAGCCTTCGCCTCAGATGACCGAAAGCATGAGATATCAGCAATGAATAGGTACGCCATCAAATTTGATAAAACATAATGTAAGGGCAGCTACCCAAGCAATGCCACAAGCACGAATCACAGCCTTCCCGAGGCACCAAAAGAAGGTAAGACATAATTATTCCTTGTCCTGCTGAACCTGGATATGCCCTACCTTTGCAAACAGTGAAGATCCAGATCAGTTGGCTTCTGAAGAAGCCAACTGATCTGGATCTGCATTGTTTGTCATCAAGTATGTGAATTGGATTCAACAACATTGATCGAACAACAATCTGATTGGTGTAACTGAGAAGTGGGTGTGGCTTCTAAATTTATTCAGCATGATAACGGTTAAAAAAACAATGACAAAACAGATATCACATAAGAAAACCACTAAACAAAGAAGAACTGAAAGAGAGGAACCTTCTTGGAACAGTCAGTAGAACAACTACGTGTGCGTGTGCGTGTGCGTGCGTGCGTGCGTGCGTGTGTGTGTGTGTGTGTGAGAGAGAGAGAGAGAGAGAGAAATCAGTTTTTCCACACACGAAACCGCACCCTTAATTCTGATGTATCTCAAATTACAAACAATATTCTGTTCGCAGAGGGGTCCTCTGCCCTCTGCCTCGTCAGGAAAGCATCACAGTGTAACACAAACACTATGATTAGACGTAAGTCGCACTTGTATGTTTAACAACCAACTTCAATTCAACGTTGTTTAGTGGTCAAACATACGAGATGTACAGACTTAATGATTCATAATTAATTCAATGAAACAGCACATACGGTGGAAATCAATATAAATGGAAGAAGCTTGTCTCATGGTTGCGTTACTGATGAATGGACATTCTATTCACTGGTGTTAGGAAGTTAAACTATATCATTAATTAAGCCGCAACACGAATAAAAAATTCCTTCTGACATGTACACCCAACAATGATTAAAATGAGCCTGCGCATATGCATCTGCGCAGTCTGATCAGGGTTTTCGTTGACCGCATGAAGAAACTTTGAATTCTTGGCTATCCAAAATGCGCCTAGTAAAGATTCCGATCAGACTGCGCGAATGCGCAGGCTGATCTGAATCTTGGCTAGGCGCACGTGTCCGTTTCCTGACGTTACGGCTCAATTCCTCATGTTCGTATTGCTAATGGTGCAAGATTCATTATCGTGATTTACCCTTTTACATTTACCTTCATAACTCTCTGGGCTAACTCAGCAGACGACAATGTGGTGATATTTTCTCACTTTTCCAAGACCTTAACGGAGACCCGTTGGGGACAATCTGTTTTCTGTTATGTTTTCAAATCCTGTTTTCTGGGAAAAATAAAAAATAAAAATATTTCAAATCTCACCTGCTGAAAATTTTACCCAGAATGCTAAGCATTAAGTATTGGCATTATTGATAATCACTAGGTCATTCGAATAATTGTGTTTCGAATATATATGCCTGTTAGATACAGAAGGGCTAAATATATACATAAACTTAAATCCAAATGAAGTAATGGAATGCCGAACAGAAAAATGTTTTACAATATTAATTTTTATTTATTTATTTATTATTTATTTATTTATTTTTTATTTTTTTTTTTATTTTTATTTTTTTAGAGATTCCTTGGGATCATTGCACCCGTAATGATATCTTGGGTAATCTAGTTTTCCTTAAGACAATGCTATGGGAGCTAGAGGCTTATTCTACTGTTCATATGTGTTAGTTGAATTATAAATCTTTAATGGGAGCGCATCACAAAAACATACCTATATAACTTTGACTTCCTAAAACCTCACTTTTATAAAGTAAAACTGAGGTTTACAGGGGTATACATTATTTTTCTTATTTCTGCTCAAAAACATAGATTGTGGGTACTCGTTAGAACCGCCTCGCCGAGGCGGTTATAACGAGTACCTACAATCGGCGAGGCGGTTATAACGAGTACCTACAATCTATGTTTTGAGCAGAAACATGAAAAATATCAAAATTTTTATCTCAAAACTTGCAGTTTTTGGTGGTGAAAATTTCAATATATTTGAATAGGAGTGTTTTTGTAATGGTATACAGTCCTGCAAACTACACTGATGGCATATGAAGCGTCTCGGTTTAACCGAGACTCAGATTTTTCTTTTATATGTTCGACGTTTCCAAGGACAACCTCTATAGCTTTTATGAATAGATGTTGGCTTGGTAATAAAATGTCAAACAGACATATATTACAACTTGAATAATGACTATATACTGTACTGGACGGGTAAATGGAAAACCGAAAAGGAAGAGCTGCTTGCGAAAAGACAATTTGAACTATGAATACATACCGTATTCGACCTAATTACCGCACTGTGCGCTTAGGTTTTTCAAAATAACTGGGAACACTCAGTTGTGGTAAAATATGTATCTGCCTACTAAGGATACACTATAAAAAAAGATCAGAAAAGGACTTATTCGATGATGATTATGCGATTTTTTCTGATTTTCTTTATAAAGGCATATGCTGTGGGTACTCATTTGAATTGCATCGACAAGTCGATGCAATTCAAATGAGTACCCACAACATATGCCTTTATAAGGATGTAAAGAAAAAGTACACAGGCTGTAATCTGAAGTCTACAGAATTTCTTGACTGTGCGCTTATAGGGGTATGTGCGGTAATTAGATCGAATACGGTACTTATTATTTGAAGCTAGCAACATCTTCGATTATTCTCCAATTCACATAATACAGAACTTTGTTTAGATTAACATCTGTTTTTATATTAGACGGCTGGATTGGCTTTCCAATAATTTTCGTATCCTTTTTATGACTGAAATGTCTGCAATTTGTAAACCATCACGGAAACATGCCTATATAATTTTGACCCCTTTAAACCCCACTTTTACATAGTAAAACTGGGGTTTACAGGGGTATACATTATTTTTCTTATTTCTGCTCAAAACATAGATTGTGGGTACTCGTCAGAACCGCCTACTCGAGGCGGTTCTAACGAGTAACCACAATCTATGTTTTGAGCAGAAATATGAAAAATATCAGAATTTTTTATCTGAAAGTTTTCATTTTTTGGTGGTAAAATTTTCATTATATTTGAATAGGCGTGTTTTCGTAATGGATTAACGTCTGCTTTTATATAAGACGGCTGGATTGGCTTTCCAATAATTTTCGTATCTTTTTTACGACCGAAATGTCTGCAATTTGTAAACATACTGCAGTCTATTCGGCCTAACCCTACTCCTGGCTTATTCAGTCCCTCCCACATACCCTCATCATCACGAAAACATACCTATATAATTTTGATCCCCTTAAACCCCACTTTTATATAGCAAAACTGGGGTTTACAGGGGTATACATTATTTTTCTTATTTCTACTCAAAAACATAGATTGTGGGTACTCGTTAACGAGTACCCACAATCTATGTTTTGAGCAGAAATATGAAAAATATTAGAGTAGGGGCAGGGCAGGACAGGACAGGGCAGTGTTCAGTAAACAGGAAGTCGCGATTTCTTAGATGGCCGTCTGACGGCCGTATTAGTTAACAGATTGGAAATGTTTTCGGGGAGACGCATCTTGGGGTTAAGAAGAATCCATATGCGAAGTTTCAATAAAATTCTTCCACTGGTTATGGAGGAGATGCAATAACGGGAAAAATCCAAGATGGCCGACGGCGGCTATTTTTGTCGGCAAAATGGAACCCAGTTCGGGTGTGCACAACCAGGTCACGAGGAGACAATTCCAGACAAGTTTCGAAAAAATCTTACCAGTGGTCTCGGAGGAGATTCGATATTTTTTACAGACGGAAGTACGGACGTGTTGACGGACGTATGGACGGACGCCGGACAGTTCCACTGTGGGATAGGCTCTACTTTCGGTAGAGCTAATAACTGCAGACACCAGGAAATGCAGACACTTTTACCATTCAATCTGAATGTTTAAAGATGTTAAATCCCGCCGAACTGGCGGAAATATATTTTGGAGAGCTTATTTCAATGAAGGCTTAACACCTATGTCATTTTCAGACGGATGTGTACATGGTAATTAAGAAATGCTTGGTTTGTTAAGTTGGTTAAGACGTCAGCAAATCTGAGGTAACTACCATCAGATAATAACAGATAAATGAAGATATCCAGGAAATGCCACAATCACGAAGAATCACAAAATTTCACTAGCTGTTAAGCGGGGTGGATATATTTGGTAGAATTTCAGGACCAGTTGTTCAAAGCATCGTTAGCTTAACGAGCTCGTTAGTGGTCAAAATGTTAGCTGTTCTAGTAAGTACAATATCTAATTCACAGGCATTTTAGTTGAAAAAATGTGAGTAGCTTTTGCAAATGCAATAGTATATACTATTTCCTATGGATCACATAAAAAAGCCAGTACTAAATTCCCCTATTTGGCCTTTACCTGTCTATCGTTTATTGACAGTATACTAGGTTTTGATATACCCAGGCTCTTATCAATGATAAGACTACTGACCGAGACATATCTTTATTTCTTTAACATTTGCAGAGCGATCACAACATTGCTTACAAACACCTAAAATTCTTTAAATCGAATTTCAACCTAGTCTCCAGACAGTTGAAAAGATCAACGGTTATTGACCAGATACTGAAATCGTATGCCCCGATAATTTTATACGGACAGAAAACTGCTGTCTATATAATAGACAATGTCTACAGAAGCACGACTTCCATGAATCATTTGGGCAGCTCCATGCGAAAACGTGTCTTCGGGCATATGCGGTCAGAAAGGCCCCAGATCAGCCTGTGCATCCGTGCAGTCTGATCAGGGCCTTCACTGTCCGCTAACAAAATCATTGGACACTGCAGAATGTATGAATGGAGAGCAAATGCCCGGATGATACTTTGCGCATGCGCAGGCTGATTTAGATAGGCTGCGCAGTATCATCAGGGCATTTGCGCAGGTTCGAAGGCACTTTTTCGCTTGATGAGGCCCCGTTGGAAGAGGTTATAAGGAAAAAGGTGTCTCATGGATTCAACTCTTTCGGTTCCACAAGATATCATGACATTGCAAACAGTTTAGATCCAGATGAGACGACCGATAAGCCGCCTAATCTGGGTCTATGCTGTTTCACATTCAATCTCTGAATTTTAATATACGCTCATTTCCGATAGATTGCTTGTAACAAACCTGCAGACGACGATTGGAGTCTGAAATCTGGCACCGAATGACTAAATAATGTCAGGCTTAATATGAATACGGACGATGGTTTCAAGTAGACACAACACCAATGTTGCTATCAAAGAACACATCAGGCAATATCATCTGAGCATAGATATAATCGAAAAGGAATGACGCTTGTAAGCCATGAAACACATACACAAAAATGAGCATAGGTGACATTACGAAAACACGCCTATTCGAATATATTGAAAATTTTACAACCAAAAAAAGGAACATTTTCAGACAAAAATTCTGATATTTTTCATATTTCTGCTCAAAACATAGATTGTGGGTACTCGTTAGAACCGCCTCGATGAGGCGGTTCTAACGAGTACCCACAATCTATGTTTTTTAGCAAAATTAGAAAAATAATGTGTACCCCTGTAAACCCCAGTTTTACTATATAAAAGTGGGTTTAAGGGGGTCTACATTATATAGGTATGTTTTCGTGATGAGATGTCGTATTTCTCTGGGACAGAATAGAAGTAAAGGAAACTAAACAGGCTTATTTTATTGTTTCATCCAATCTGGCCACATCCATGGCCGTTATATATTTCTGGGAGCAAATGCATTCTTTCCTTTACGAGTAGGCCCCATTTCAGAAGTTGAACACATTCTTTCCGTTAAGAATCAGACCCGTTTTCAGAAGCGATCCGTTGGCAGGATAGCAAAAGGGCAAAATATGAAAGAAATACCCAGGAAATGCCACAATCATGGAGCACAGCCCTCCCGAGGCACCAAACATTTTCTTTCTCCTGGATAACAAAAATCTAAAACATCACGAGAACATACCTAAATAATTTTGACCCCCTAAAACCCCACTTTTATATAATAAAACTGGGGTTTACAGGGGTATACATTATTTTCCTCATTTCTGCTCAAAAACATAGATTGTGGGTACTCGTTAGAACCGCCTCGCCGAGGCGGGGCGAGGCGGTTCTAACGAGTTCCCACAATGTATGATTTGAGCAGAAATAAGAAATATATTAGGGTTTTTATTCTAAAAAAATCAGATTTTGGAGGTAAAATTTTCTATATATTTGTATAGGCGTGTTTTCGTAATGAGGTTGCCTTTGAAAATAAAGAAGACGGAAAAGAGCGAAAATCACCGACTCGGTTTTATTAATTGTCTTCATATACAGCTACATGGTTTGCGAGGCTGCATAAGACCCCTAGCACCGGATTAAGCGGAATTATTGCATAAAAAGTAGTGCCGCGCGTTATTAACAGCAGTGCATTAACCTGCGAAAAGCCGGGTATTAACATGGCAATTCACGCGCTGTTAATGCACGGCTACGCAACTTTCAATATGACGGTACCGGGGCCACAGATTTTCAGCCGTTACGAGATGTGTACTGCCCGGCTCTAGAACGAGCATAGTCCGTGGAAATTACATTCGCGAGACATCGGTGAAAAGGCGAAACAAAATAGTGCAAGAAATAACGCGAAATGTAGCAAATGTTTTCAGTTTTTATGCAATAATAGCGATCGAACATGTTTTTCAATGCATTAACATTCGCCAAGTCCCTTGGGAGGTGTTGAAAACCGCGGCCTTCGGCCTCGGTTTTCAACACCTCCCACGGGACCTGGCGAATATTAATGCATGAAAAAACATGTTTGATCCCTATATTCGATTTTCAAAGTAACCAGAAAGGGCTGAATGATCTCAAAGGAAATAAAACTATAATCTTCACTATGATGAGGTTCAGGGAGACGTTTTACAGCCGCCACACGGCACTAACACCAGCTGCAGTGAAGTAAAATAAAAATCTAAAATGTTGCGTTAGGAAGCATTTTATCGATATGTAAACGGGCAAATCACTAACACATTCAAAATAAAGCCCTTCGGGCTTAATTCAGCTTGTGAGTGATTCGCCAGAGTTTACACATCCATTACGAAAACACGCCTATTCAAATATATATAGAAAATTTCACCTCCAAAAACTGAAAATTTTCAGTTAAAAATTTTCGATATTTTTCATACTTCTGCTCAAAATATAGATTGTGGGTACTCGTTAGAACCGCCTCGTCGATGTGGTTCTAAGGAGTACCCACAATCTATGTTTTTGAGCAAAAATAAGAAAAATAATGTATACCCCTGTAAACCCCAGTTTTACTATATAAAAGTGGGGTTTAAGGAGATCAAAATTATAAAGGCATGTTTTCGTGATGGATGAAATTTATTCCGATGATAAGAATGTGAATAAATTAAATACAAAGATTAAACACTGACACAACTATTTCAGAATACAAATCTAATAACAAGAAAACATTGATGCAAAGCATCAATACGCCGGGAAACTAATCTGTTATGCATTACTTAGCTCCCTATAGATCGTAGTATAGTGAAAAAATGTTATAATTTATGAAAGGTTGTAATAATATAAATTATCGCAATACACAACGATAAAAACATTATAGATGTTATCAGAGCTATGTAAAAAAAATCAACTATGATCGTCTGTTTTCTAGCCCGCATACATAATTACATGTCGCCATCCATAGCCTGGGCCGAACATACTATATCCGAAATTATCTGCAGTGTTTCATTCTTTTCTCCACTCATAACGTTTTCTTTCGGCCCAAATCTTTCCATGCTTGAATATCAAATTAAAGTGTATTATTAAACCAGCTTATAATCCGTTCGATTTGAGAAGGCATATTTCCAATCGTAAATAAAGAAAAAAATATCTTTTGTTTCTTTTTCGTAGTACGACGAAAAAAACGAAATGAAAAAAAAATCAAACTTGTACGAATATTGACAGCAACAAGCTCATTTCAGGTCGACTGGTCAAATTGGGGCTCCTACGGGAAAACTGCTCATTTCTCTTTTAAATGAGCAAAACCCACATTGCTACATTCATTCTACACAGTACTTCCCATTTTTTATTTCACTATGTTACCAATAGCACAGTTCTCTGTTGCAAAAGTGTGACTTTGAATAATAATAATAAAAAAAAAAAAAGAAAATGGGAGGTGAATAATTATATATAACCCCACTAAGAACCCCATAAAACTGGAAGAAAACCGACGTTCTTCAAATGCATACACAGTTTACAAAAACAAACTCAAATAGATACGCCGGGCTCGAGCCCGGCGTAAATAAAAAGGCTGCTTATGGAAACAAAGTACACACAACAGAATGTAAATCGGAAACTCTGTCTTATTCGTCTCTTTATACACAGCATCGCTAGCACCGGCTTATGCGGTATTCGATTGTCAAAGTAACCAGAATGGACTCAATGATCCAAAACAAAATACAAATGTAACAGAGTTCCAATATACCATATGACAAGATATAAACATGTAACAGACACTGAAAAATCATTATGAAATTAAAATGCCTATATGTTCATAGTTTATGTCTGCAGAAGCTATAAGAGCATGTTATGAATAGCTCCAGATAAGGTTCCTATTTAGCCAGAAAGTAGATAGTTTTGTTCTCCATGAAAATATATGTTGTGGGTACTCATTAAAAGCACCTCAATGAGGTGTTTCTGATGAGCACCCACAGCATATTTTTCATGAAGACATCACGAAAACATACCTATATAATTTTGACCCCCTTAAACCCCACTTTTATATAGTAAAACTGGGGTTTACAGGGGTACACATTATTTTTCTTATTTCTGCTCAAAAATATATTGTGGGTGCTCGTTAGAACCGCCTCGCCGAGGCGGTTCTAACGAGTATCCACAATCTATGTTTTGAGCAGAAATATGAAAAAATATCGGGGTTTTTTATCTGAAAAATTTCAGTTTTTGGAGATGAAATTTTCTATATATTGGAATAGGCGTGTTTTCGTAATGTATCTGAACCTTTGAAGATATTCTATGACTCATGGATAGACGTGATGATTAGAAAAACAGATGTGATCCAGAATAAATTTTGAAGCCATTGCCACTTATTAACAAAACACTATTTTGTGTATTCCTATCCAAATCGCCTCGGCGTGAGCAAATTTATTGTCTGCTGTTTATCAGTTCTGATTCTGAAGTTAGTTGTTTTGTTTTTTTTGGTGGATTTTCTTCATTTTAACAACAGAGACAACTTCTTTGCTTTTCTGCACACAAATATCCTTTTGAAAAAGGGAAAGAATTGGGAGCACACTCATCCCTTTTAGAGTTTATTCCTTTTCAGAAGAGAATTAACTGACTGTCGTGGGGGGTGGGGGGTGGGGGGGGGGGGGGGGGCAGTGGATTTTAATGGCGCCAAAATCAGATTCAAGCAGCTTCAGTAGTTTAGAAGAAGATCTTTAAATGTGCTTACGAGCTCACAATCGCTAAGACAGACGGGCAATAGCTCTGATTAATACAGCTCAATCTGAGCAATGCTCAGACGAGCTAAGTTGTAAGCAGATCAGGCTACATCCAGAGAGGTAATTCATGTACCACATAGAAACAAATCCCCCATCCCCATTTTCAAATTTCAGTAAACATGTCATGACTATCATTCCAGGACAAAGCATTATAGCATTTTTGCAGGATCAGTAGTTTTCGAAACCCCGTTCGGAGAAATAGTGACGTAGCGGCCAGTCACGACATGATAAACCATTGACATGATGGAAGCCAAAACCAATCCAACCCAAGCATTCAGCTGTCCGACATATATTTTGTTTTTCAAATTCCATATAATAGACCTGCAAACTTATTTTTCAAAGAACCAAGCTTATACAGAAGAAGTGAATTGAGAATAGCGGGATTTTTTTTTCCTGAAATCAATAAGCTATTATACGTACTTGTAACTATTTGAGTTCCAGAGATTTTGTTTACATCCGTAGCTTGAAGGCTACAATAAATCACCACGCTTAAACATAATCATTATGTAACAGTTAACAAAGTAGGGTTCTCTATAACCTTCATCTGAGCCAATACGGCAGATGACAAATTGATAGTTTTCTTACCTTTTTTTCTAGAAAATAGGATTTAACATTTCATGCAAATTGTCACCAAAGGAGGTAAATTGTCACCAAAGGAGGTTATTTCTTTGAGTATGTACGTTCCAAAACCAATAAATAGACGGTAGGTTTTCGTTGAAAATGTACAGGTGTAGGTTAATGGTCCTTGTTAATGGCAGATTCTATCTGTCATTCTTCGTTGCCACGCACGGTTTTAGAGAAAGTGACTTTGACTACTATTCAATTTCGTATTCATCCGCGCACAAAAGTAGACCCAATGGTTCAATGTGTGTATATTAGTACGCCACTGAAGACCTGTCCATACAAAAGTAGTGCAACTTCTGCTTGATCTATGGCGAGAGTCGCTGAGAAAACCCGCCTTAATATATGTGCAAACAACAAAGGCGCAGATCAGCCTGCGCGTCCGCGCAGGCTGATCAGCGCCTTTGTTGTTCCCTGTAGCTCGTTTTTTTCCACGAAGAAGCGTCTCACAAACTTAAATGGAGAACAGAATGGTATCTAGAATTTATTAGTTTCTCATAGAATCTGTCATTTCAGGGCTATTCAGCCCTTTGATTTTTTGACTGGTTAAGGCATGCGTCACTTGGAAACAGCTCAGATTCATTCGTAATGGTCTGTTCCATTACTAAAACACGCTTATTCAAATATTGAGAAAATTTCACCTCCAAAAACTGAAAGTTTTCAGATAAAAATTCTGAAATGTTTCATATTTCTGCTCAAAACATAGATTGTGGGAACTCGTTAGAACGGCCTCGCCAAGGCTGTTCTAAAGTGTACCCACAATCTTTGTTTTTGAACAGAAATAAGAAAAATAATGTATAACCCTGTAAACCCTAGTTTTACTGATATAAAAATTGGGGTTTAAGCGGGGTCAAAATTATATATGTATAAAAATAAAAGTCAAAAAGGATTGCCTTTAGAAACAAAGAACACACAAAATCACGAAAATAGGAGACTCGGTTTGATTGAGTCTCTTCATATGTAACACTGTAGTTTGCGAGGCTGCATATGTTTTCGTGATGAAACTCGGAGTAAAGAAATGCTTTTCCTTGTAGCAATTTGACCCACATAAAAGATATTATACTAATAGCACTATCTGCAGATATTATCAGATATTATGCTTAACATGAGAAAAGGGCTCTTCTGCCACAGGCAGACAACGCAGGCCTAGGTCAGCTCATGAATTAGTATAATAGAGCCTAAAACACTTGTACGAATCATTTGATATCGTAATAAAACTGTTGACAAAGAAAGCGTGCCCTGAACGAAATGTAACGAAGCGCACACTGATAGTATCCTTCGCCATTGGCACATGGTATGTGGCCTTTTTTCATATTATGCATTTAATCGTAAAGTTGTAATCTTTGGAAGATCTTATATAAGAGAAGCTAATATTTATCTTTCCTACAAATATATTGATGGAATTTTCTGCAGCTGGTGACTGAATATGAAACAGAAGGATCATTCAAAAAGTAACACAGGCCGTACCGCGTTCTAAACCGAAGATATACATGTAATTGTATCTTTCAACCAGCTGACAATAAATCTAAGTATTGTCATATAAGCTGGAAACCTACATTATTTGTGCATTTTTTATCCGTGATTATTTTGCCTTGCTATATCAGGCACATACATGTATTCCCGGCAGGCACATGACGTAAATATAACGTCGCCTCAACGTCGATGCAACGTCATGACGTTGTATCGACGTTGAGGCGACGTTATATTTGCATATGACGTAAATATAACGTCGCCTCAACGTCGATGCAACGTCATGACGTTGTATCGACGTTGAGGCGACGTTATATTTACGTCATGTGCCCGCTGGGATTATCCGTGCTATACTGATATTGTTGTAGCACTGCTTGAGTGACCGGATTACAAAATTCAAGAATCACTGCCTAAGGGTTCCATTTACCCGCCCAGGCCCCGAGGTTATAAAAATTTGTTTTCATGCTCAACTCAGCTGAGCATGAAATGTCCTCTGCAAAAATATATAAATACCAACAATAGTTAGCATTTTCATATTTAATAGCAGAGAAATTTTCGTGCTCAGCTATGTTTAGCAAGAACGAGTTTGCAATTGTTAGTAATTCGAGATTTATTGGCAAGACAAATTTCATGCTCAGTTGAGTTGATCATGAAAAAAACCTTTATAACCTCGTGCCCACAGCACAGTCTTTCATCATGTATTCTGTTGTCGCTACGCATATTACGAAAACATACATATATAATTTTGACCTCCTTAAACCCCATTTTTGTATAGTAAAACTGGGGTTTACAGGGGTATACATTATTTTCTTACTTCTGCTCAAAAACATAGCTTGTGGTATTCGTTAGAATGGCGGTTCTAACGAATACCCACAATCTATGTTTTGAGCAGAAATATGAAAAATATTACAGGTTTTTTTATCTGAAAATTTTCAGTTTTTGGTTGCAAAATGTTCTATATATTTGAATAGGCATGTTTTCGTAATGTTACCTTGAGCCTGCTTTTAAGGAGATTGGAGCAAAGTCGGTCCTAAAAAGGTAAATCCATTTTCAGAAGGGAATAGAAGCACTTGTGACAGGTCTCCCCAAAACTGTACAAAGTCTACGTCTTACAACAGCACTTTTAACCGATGGGCTGTATACTGTTGTCGTTTTCGTGCTTTGTTTTACTGGATTCTAGAAGCGTAAAAGAAGTAAAATGTATGGGTATTGTGGAGTGCATGTTACTAAGACTATGTTACAAACCGATCTAATTACTTTCTGAATTACCCTCGCACTCGTGTACTGTCATATGTTCTAACAATTAGATAAGAAAAACATAAACATGCGCGCGTATCAATCAACATAAATATATCAGAAATATGCGCTTACATCTCAGCAAATGTCATACCGCCAACTGCATATACATACATACACATTGTGATAGTTCTAATTATATAAACGGGTTTGACAAATTTTCACCTTGAGAGAAGAATCGGTGCCAATAAAAACGATTTAAACCCCAGGTGGTATGGTATTTACTACTGACCATTCTGAGGCGGTGGCTCTTGTGGTATTTGTTCTTTATCTGGCCTTGTGGCTACTCTCTGAGGGGCTCGTTTTTATGTCCTGTTCGTTGTCTTATTGTTGGGTTTAGTGAATCCAGCCTCGCATTGTGGTCACTTTGTTGAGTAAAGAGCGAGCTCATCACGAAAACATGCATATATAATTTTGACCCCCTTAAACCCTACTTTTATACAGCAAAACTAGGTTCACAGGGGTATACATTATTTTTCTTATTTCTACTCACAAACATAGAGTGTGAGTACTCATTTGAACTGCCTCGGCGAGGCGGTTTTAACGAATACACAATCGATTTTTTTAGCAGAAATACGAAATGATCAGAATTTTGATATGAAAACTTTCAATTTTTGGAGGTGAAATTTTCAGTATATTTGAGTGGGCGTGTTTTCGTAATATGGTTGCTGTCGGGTTTTTTTTTTTTTTTTTTTTGTTCTTGTTTTAAGGTTTGTAATAAATCTGTGACATTGTATTTTCCAGATCATTCGTTCAAAGCTCTCAATACTTTTTCTATCCACCGTTCTAAGGCGGTTCCTCTGTTGCAGTTCTTCTTTGTTCGTGCGTCTGTGACTTCATTTGTGGCACTTGTTTTGTCACTATTTGTTCCTCATCTTTCCTACTTTTGATGCCTCGGGAGTGCTTTACTTCGTGATTGTGGTATTTTCTGGGTATCTACATATTTTTCATGGTCAAAACTATTAGTAGCTAGTCTTACACACCAAGTGAAACTGTTGTGTGTGTGTGTGTGTGTGTGTGTGTGTGTGTGTTTGTGTGTGTGTGTGTGTGTGTGTGTGTGTGTTGCTCTATAGACTCAGAAGTGTTCAAAAGGTATATCTGTCTTCATCTACATACTTATTACTATAGTGTACAACTTTGGCTCAATGGTTTGTTAAGTTTGTTACGGTTATTTCTGAAAATAAAAACTTCTAATAACATAAGCATATCAGTACAGCCTTTAGCCTTAGTACGCTGATGATAAAATTAGAGGACAACAAATAATTTGTATTTTTCTTCTCTCTGAAGAAGCCAACTGATCTGGATCTACACTGTTTGCCATGAAGTATGTGAATTCATAGCAACAATCCAGATAGATTAATTTGAATCGCTGAAAATTTAAAGTGGACGTTGCATCTTAATTTATTCAGCAGAACTTGGATTAGTGCCCAATACATATATATTATTTCTCCAATACTGTTCCTGAAGAAAGAAGAATCATCACAATGCAGGTTGATCAAATCATCCTATCTTGCATCTTGTAATTGGATCGCGGATTGACCTTGGCTGGCAATTACGTTCATTGGATGTTGCTCATCCAGTGGACATATGACGTCGCATTAACGTCGATACAACAGTCATGACGTTTATACACCGTCGAATTAACGTCAATGCAAAGTCGTGACATTTATACGTTGCACTGCCGTCGATGCAACGTTATGACGTTTATACAATTCCGCAATACAGTCGATGCAACGTCATGTATAAACGTTATGTGCCCGTTGGGTAATAAGGCTTCTAGAAAAGAGTCCAAATCATGTGTACAGCATAGAGAATAGAGATGGCAAATTATAAGCAGATGGTGTTTTCCATAGCGAAACACATGATATAGATTTTTGTAAGATGCAAGTTGAGCAATAAATACGAAATCCTAGCGGTATATTATACGAGGAGCTCGTATTAGAGTTGGATGTTATCATTGACAATTGAGCCAATATGTAAACAATATATGTGTCAAATAGTTGTCTTGTTCCAAACTGCTGTGTTTGTGAGGTAATTATTATACGGATGTACAGTATAAATTTACATTTAAGCATTTGATTGTCGTTAAGCTAGTCATTTCATACCAATTTTAAATACTTTACTTTTATTATACACATAAACAGAAAAAATACAAATCAAGAGTAAGCTTTAGTTTAGTGTGACAGTCACAAGCACTATGTTGCTCAGGGTCACTGATGAGGCTTAACTGACCGGAACTAGTTAGCCTGGCACAGAAAACCTAAGCTACTTTCATTTATTTCGTGTGTGTTCATTGCTCACAATGATAATTCCTTGTAGAATCTACCGACATACGTACTACATCTTTTTGGATTAACATCCCACGAATAGCCCTTCTGATCTGGGTGAGGAACCCTAATCTGTAAATGTTGTACCGGTAAGCTGACTTTTTTTTCTATTTCCAAGTTGTACTAAGATTTACTTACTAAGAGAAATGGAGTAATTTCGGGGAAGGCAAACTCTGTCACATGTTATACCCCATGTCTGAAAGACGGTCTGCTCTAAAGTCGGATAATTTGCTCCTCTTGGGGAAAGCTATCTGGTATGAGGCGTCAAATATATCGCTTATAGACTGTGTAACTGAAGAGATGTAGTTATTAACAAGTTAATAATGACGTCTATAGGATCTTATTTACGCTAGGTCAAAGTATTGAAATACACCTATGTGATTCATTTCTAATCAAGTTTAAGATTCTGTTTACCTTTATTAAATATCGGAATGAAGACCCTGTCCTATTCGAAGATCTGGGCCCAGTTATTCAAAGCATCGTTAGCTTTACGATTTGTGGTCAAAATGTTAACTTTTCTAGTACGTACAATATCTAATTCACAGTTTTTTGCTAAAAAATTGTGGGTAGATTTTGCAAATACAAAAGCCACTCACATTTTTTCAGCAAAAATATTAGCGTATCTGCCATATTTAACGATCGCAGTTTTAACGATATATTAACTAACGACATCGTTAGTTTTGAACAAGTGGGCCCTGATTAAACCTATTCAATAATCGGCTATTTCTAATTCATTACGTAAACACGCCTTTTCAAATAAGTTTTCAGATAAAGGTTCTGTTTTTTTGTGTGTTTTTTTTTTGTTTTTTTGTTTTTGTTTTTTGTTTATTTATATATACAGAACCTAACGAATACCCAAAATTTATGTTTTTGAGCAGAAATAAGAAAAGTAATGTATACCCCTGTACACCCAAGTTTTGCTATATAAAGGTGGTGTTTAAGGGGGTCAAAATTATATAGGTATGTTTTCGTTATGTCTCCACGAAAATATGTTGCGGGTACTCATTTGTCGTAAATGGGATGACTTACCCAATCGCGGGCATGTTGTGGGCACCTCAGCTAGGCGTTTCTACTGGCTTAAAGCCCCGATCTGATATTTTTGGACATTGGACATTACGGTCACTCACTTCTTGCGACTGGTGGACTTACCCATCGAGGGCATGTTGTGGGCACCTCAGCTTGGCGCTTCAAATTGCTTGAAGTCCCGTTCTGATATTTTGGTCATTTTTATATATGCATATATACTATCAGATAATAAGTATGCACAGTCTTTAATGACCCTCTCCAAAAAGTTCACTGTGCAGTTTGAGTTCAATCGGTTTAGCAGAATTCAATTAAAAGGCGTTTACCATATCTGGTCATCGTGGCCATCTTAGACTTTAGTTACAACTTTTTTTTTTTTTTCAAATTATTTAACGACACGACAAACGATATGGGTCATCTTGTGTCGTCTACCGGGGAAAGGGAGAAATGGGACAGGGGAGCTAGTAGAGGAGAGTCAAGAGAGACATAGAGGAAGCTAAGGGAAATAGCAAATGACATAGAACACAAAAGAAAATACTAACGTTCCGTTCCTTCATTTGCTGCAAGTACAGCTGCCCCTTACCACAACCCTACCTAACCACACCCCACCGCAATCAGCTGCGTAGATCCTAAGAACATGTCATACATATCTTCATATCAAACATCTTGTCGGCTGTTCTCAATGTTTTTCTTGCCAAAATCTGCACATCAAAAAAGTTTCACTGTTCTCAATGTTTTCTTTGCCAAGATCTGCACATCAAAGTTTCACTATTAACCCTTGTCATACTGAATAAATTAAGATGCCACGCCCACTTTCAATTTTCAGCCAATCCGATTACTTGATCCAGGTTGTTGAAATAAATTCACGTACTGAATGATAAACAGTGCAGATCCAGATCAGAGGCCAACTGATCTGGATCTACACTGTTTGCAAAGGCAGTGTATATCCAGGTTCAGCAGGACAAGGGTAACTTTGGGGTCTAACTACCCTTGACCAAGATAAGTTCAAAACCGCACACCACCTAGTGCAATAAATTTGTATGATTAGGTTTATTTTACAACCACTGATCGATGTCACTACTGGTGGACCAGAGTCCCCAAGGGTATCGTACGCTGAGTAATCAGTGCTAGGGGCAATAACTCGGTTCTGGCGCTGTCGTTCAATTATGAAACTTATACTTTTTTCCGATGTGAAATCAAAATGCTCTACAACTACCCGTAATATGATGTCAAAGTAATTCTTAAACGATTTTTGGCTCCCCTTCTTATGGTCGATTTGACCCAGGATGAAGTTGGCTAGCTGTAAAAGTGCTTTAACCCCCCCTCCCCCCCCCCCCTCCCCCCGGTGGTTTACTCTACTGACCGTTATAAGCCGGTGGTTCCGGTGTTGGTCTTACTCTTTGTTGCTTTGTGGTTTATTCTACGAGGCGACTTGTTTTATGTCTTACCTTGTGTTATTTTGTTCTTGTGTTTTTCAGTCCATTTAGAATTGCAATTACCTCGCTTGGGGAAGAGAGAGATCTAATCTTAGTGCTTTTCGTAAGTTTGTTCGATTTGTGCTTGTTTGGATTTGTCGGTTTCCTCTTCCTCTTGGTTTCTGGGAAGGGCTGCGGGTTGTGACTGTGGCACTCCCTGGACTTTTCTCTTACCTTTTTTTTTTTTTTTTTTTTTTTTTTTTTTTTTCACTAACGGACGTTCACGATTTTGAACATTTACTTTCTGAAGACAGTGGCTGCCTTGTTTCGCAGTTGCTCGACAACTGGTCTGCGTCAAGCAAAAATGTGTCTTCCGGCTTGTGCAAAATGTGCATATTCTCACCCTGCATGAGAGAAAAGTCTCATCCGGACATTTGTTCTCCACCTCGGAAACATTCTATAGTATCCACTGATTCTGTTTGCGGACGGCGAAGGCTCTGATCAGACTGCGTGGATGCCGGGGCTGAGCTGGGCCTTCTCCGTCCACATATGCCCGAAGACACGTTTTCGCACGGAACAGCCAATGTAAAAAATGCAAAATGCATTTGCTCTTGGGACAAGACTTGTCCCAAGAGCAAATGCATTTTGCATTTTTTACATTGGCTCTACATGCAGTTTGGTTACACGTGGCGGTTGGGTTTTAATTCTTTTTGATGATCTGAACATTTTCCCATTATATGTCTATGTGACGTTTCTGTTGCCATTGCACTCAGTCAGGATGGTCTATCGTCACACATTTTGCATGCCTGAACTCCCTGTCCAAGAAATATTCTACCGAATTAGGCCTGAATCACTTTAGAGGTTCCGAGAAGAAACAAGGTAGAGAAGCCTTGCTAATATAACAGGTCTTTCAATAATGAAACTACCGTTATCCACAAAAAAGCCATAATCAACGAACCATGTCATCCTTAAGCTCCCACCAAAGACAAGAAAAAACAAAACAGAAAAAAACGGTATTATGGACGGGTTTTTTCATTAAAGAATAAAGGTAACATATCACTTAGAAAAAAAAAGTTAACCAAAAGGTAAACATCAGACGACGCCCGACGCCCGCCTGTCCGGACACCGCTATTTTAAAGGACGGAGTTTTTCCGTGAAAACACCGTCCAAAAAAGGAAAATAATACTAACATACGAAGATGACACACTGCACGCACACAAGAAAACAAGCGGGCCGATAAATACAAGTAGAAGCCACAGCAATTAGGGAAAGGCCACTACGAGATCTGCTGGGGCTTAAATAGTGGAGTTCCATAGGCGCACAATCTCGTCCTTAATTCTGCAACAGTCTCAAACAAAACTAATGATCACTTCAGCCTCGTTTGAGTCAACAGTCTAATTTCTGTCCGCTCCTATGCGATTCGCCTTCTTGGTTTCAAGATTCTTTCGTAATTACGAAATGAAACAATTTATTATTTTCTGATCTGATTTTTCATTGTAACTGTCTGCTCTGTTGACTGGCTGGAAATAGCTTGCTTTCAATTATAACCCGCATTCTGTGATAAGTTTTTAATTAACTTAGAGCAGATACAATTTCCTCTGGGGACTACAACATGTGCTAGGCAAGAGAACGGCCCATATGGCATATGCGGGCAAAAAGATCCAGATCAGCATGCGCACTCGCTCCGTACAGGGCCTTCGTTGGTCGCTTACAGATTAACTGGATTCTGTGGACTATATTGACGAAAAGAGACATCCTTGATTAGACTGCGCGAGTCTATTCAGGGCCCTCGCTGTTCGCATATGGCATACGGGCCTCTTTCCTATGATGCGCATTGGAAATAAGGGTATTATTCTGGCTCTGCTCTATTTGTTATATAAGATTTTCAGAACATTACGGAAACACGCCTATTCAAATATATATAGAAAATTTCACCTCCAAAAACTAAAAATTTTCAGATAAAAAAAAAAATGATATTTTTCTTATTTCTGCTCTAAACATAGATTGTGGCCTCGGCGAGGCGGTTCTTACGAGTACCATAAGCTATGTTTTTGAGCAGAAATAAGAAAATTAATGTATACCCCTGTAAACCCCAGTTTTACTATATAAAAGTGGGGTTTAAGGGGGTCAAAACTATATAGGTGTGTGTTCGTGATGAAAACGAGGTCTGATGTGAAGAAAATATACATAATCGATATCTGAACAGGGAAGACCAAGAGCAAAGAACAAAGAGCGTTTGAAGCTTTCTAGCTATTTATTGATATATTTACCCAAACAGTGCATGTCCAGATCAAACTGCTCCTTCAGCAATAACCTAACTTCTGATTTATCGCCTAGCTGTGACACTCAGTTGAACATTTCTTTATCGTTTCTTTTAGTGCGAATATACATTCACCAAACGGCGTCTGTTTCTCTGAAGATCCTTTCTGTCTAACAGTAAGCTATTTTCTTTTATCTAATATTTCGTGCTTCGAAAGGATCCCTCTTTTGGGACTGTTTATAGATACTTTAAAAAGATTACGCACCTTAATATTGATGGAACTAAAAACCCTTGACGAATGCTATTTATCAAATTACATGGACATAGGCTTGTGCAATTTTCACCGAAACCGATCTATCAACCAATGTTTGCCTTACTCGCGGATAAAATTAAATTTTCTCAAGAACATAGGACAAACTAAACATTACAATAAGTAAGAGAACACACTCCGTCCACTTAGTTTTCTTAAAGTTGACGTAAATCTATACCGTCTGGAAGTTTTGTTTTATTTTGTAAGTTTGTCTTATTTTCTATGTGTTTGTGCACTTATGCGAGTCGGTATCTTGGACGACCGTTCCAAAGCTGTACATTCATTGTGGTGCTTTTTGTCACATGCTCTGTAGTGTTTCACTTACAAATGTTTCACTTACAAAGACTTTTTTAAGTCTCTTCATATACTACTTTGTAGTTTGCGAGGCTGTATACGTCCCATCCGCTAGCACCGGCTTAAGCGGTATTCTCTTAACCATAATGGGCACCATGATATACGGTGCTTCACTATAGTGAAGAACGGCGAAACGTTTTACGGTTGTCACACGCTTCTTCACTATAGTGAAGAACGGCGAAGCGTTTTACAGTTGTCACACGGTGCTTCACTAAGCACGGCGAGTACAGTGAAGCACGGCGAAACGTTTTACGGTTGTCACACGTTTTACGGTTGTCACACGGTGCTTCACTATAGTGAAGAACGGCGAAACGTTTTACAGTTGTCACACGGTGCTTCACTATAGTGAAGAACGGCGAGACTTTTTACGGTTGTCAGACAGCATTTAACACCAGCTGCAGTGAAGTAAATTAAGAATCCAAACGGTTACCTTTGGAAACGAGCAGTAAGCATCACATGATGATTGCTTTGTGTGAACCGCTATTAACAATTACGGGTGATTTCTGTCAATAAGCACAACATAACAGCATGCTTGTGGCCGTATCCCTTATCTGAATATTATTTTACATTTTGAGTATAGAGTTTTTTTGTTTGTTTGTTTTTTTCTCAAAAATAACTAGAATATATGTAACATTACAGTTTGACTACAGTATCTACAAGACCTATGTAACCAGCAAACACTCAGATCAGACCTGTGCATCCAAACAGTACGGCAAAGGTTCTCTTTTATCCTTCTTGGGATGGTCTGGAGGCTGTAGAACGCATATAAAATCTGCGAAGACGCTGATCAGATGCGCAGGCTGACCTGTCTTCGCTGGTCGCACAAGTCTTATTGTATGTTTTGTCGTGCGTTGGCTCATATTATATTAGAATATTAAATGGGTGTTTTCATATTTGCCCTGTTCCAGGTCCGAGGGCTGTCGTATTGGCCTAAGGATTTCTGTATTGGCCCCTCGGCCAATACAGCCATCCTAAGGCCAATATGACTGGCCGAGGACCTATAATAAGAAATAAGAAATAAGAAACAATAAGAAAACATCCAGATCATGACATTTTTTTTTTTATAAATCAACCTTTTGTTTTCAATTTTTAAAGTATTGAAAGCCAATCCAACCTCTTTTTGAGTAGTTTTGTTCTTGTTGCTTGCTTCACCATGCATTTAATTACTGTCGGCCTCGGCGGCTCAGTCGGATGCGCGTCCGTGTGGAGATCAGGAGGTTGTAGGTTCGACCCCCGCCGGGTCGGCAACATCCTTTCGTGGAGATTTGACCATGACATATTTTCTACGGTCATTCTCTTTCTTCTGCTGTTTCGAGAAGGGTAGTGGTCAGTTTCTGACAAAAAAATGCGCACTGGTCAACCGTTTAGAAGACTAAGCCTGCACAATAAAAGTGTGGTAGGTGAATTGACCGCGCTCGACATGGGCTCAACTGGGTTGACTGGGCCGTAACACCTAAAAATAAACAAATTGACTCTTTTTAAAAGACTGTTTTGTTTGAATGAATAATCAGAACTGCTGTTTTTAAATGTAGCTCCAACATTTGCAGATATCTTGATGTATTTAGAGCACCAAACAGAAGAAGTATCACTGTGTTTAAACTCACATTGACTGGTTGACACCGTAAATAATTGGCCCGGTTAATACCCTAAAATATTGGCCCTAATGAACCTCTTTGTTTTTATCCCCTAAAAACCTTGTAACTTTTAGTATTAGTCCTCGTATAAAATCCGGGCCAAAACCGTATAGAAATCATGCCAAACATTGCATTGGTAAGGTGAAGGCTGTTTGGCACATATTGGAACAATTATTTCTAACTAGTTGGTTTATATCATATCGTATCGTATCGTATCGTATCGTATCGTATCGTATCGTATCATATCACATCATATCATATCATATCATATCATATCATATCATATCATATCATCATATCATCATATCATATATCATATCAAGCATTTTTTCTCTGAAGAATACAAAATATGAATGTTGCCTGCTGCAGCTGTGATTAGCGTTTTAACGGCAAAAATTGATCTCAATGCCAAGTGCTATAAGGGTATGGACTGGCAATTTTGTATGCTATGATTTGCTTTTTTATAGTAGGTCTGGTTGCATTGTGATTGTTGTGAAAAAAAAGAAATAATGAAGTTCCGATTGAATCAGACTCCATTTAAATTTTCTGTCTGCTTTAAGATATAATCTGAAAGGATTTCTCTATTTTAAGTTTTCTTCCGATTTAAGAAAATAACTTAATGTGCTATTTCTATTCTGGTGTCTCGTATATGTAGATATTCCTCTTCGGATACAAAGAGGTCTTTTCTATTTTATATTCAGAGCAGTATGCAGTTCTATTATCTATTGGAAAAAGCAAGCAGTCACCGGCGATCATCTCTTCATCTTCGAAATATCTCATTCTTTTCTGAACAACACCAGTACAGCAAGGCTGTGTCTGACGATAAACTAATAAACACCGTGTTTGTGCTGTATACTTCATTAGCTATGTTTCGGGTAGATGTTTACAATAGTGCCATAGTATACAACGCCTCCCTTAAAGACTTCAACATACCAACAGAGTCATGGGAACAGATTGCACAAGATCGTACAAAGTGGCGAGGTCTCATAAAAAGGGGAGCTGGTGAATACGAAGCAAAAAGAATCAGCGAAACCGAGCAGAAACGTGCACAGCGGAAAGCCAGAGCTAAGGCATCACCAACAGAGCTCTCTTCCTCAGACCTCTCTTGTTCTATCTGCAACAGGCAGTTTAGAGCTAAGATTGGTCTCATCAGCCTCTTAGAACACACAAATAATAACACATCACACAGTTGATTAGGATTGGTCATTGTCAGTAATGACAGACGAACAAGAAAGTATACAACGCCAAAATATCCTTAAGGTAGTTGTCCACGTGATTAGCATAGACCAATGTAATCAAACCGCGCGTTATATGAAATCCTGGTAACGGTTAGATCTAGCCGCGCTATTTTTGTCGCTGTGACATCAGAGTGCTGCTGACAGAGGGTTATCTGTAAACGCGGCGTCTGAACAGGGTCTGCACTGTTTGCTTAAATTACAGGAAGTTAAGAGTTAAGTAGTTGCGATCATGGTACCAAAGCCGTAATCCAAACTCATAAATCCATAAACGAATGAAGAATCAGAATGTTCAGACCAACAGACATGGATCCCAGAATAAAGGGTGTAATCAGGCGTCCGCGGATAGTAAGCATTACTTGGTAAGCAAGCTTCGCCCACCATGCCCATAGGCCTGAACGAAGGAAATATCGGTAGAAGCGTATTTAATTGAAACAGTCTTAAGTCTCATTTAAAGACCATTTTCCGAGTCTACACTCAGAGACAATCGACCCATCAGTGCTGTCAGCGCTTTGATTAATCTGAACTAGCTATTTGAATGCCACTTCCTTATCGTACTTATTCTAAAACAAGAGCAAGCGAACAAGTCAATTCGACTAGCTTGTGATGGAAAAAATGTAAGTGAACATACATAGGAAATGTCACACTTAAGAAACATATCCTTCCAAAGGCACCAATAGGAGAAACAATGAGGAACAAACAATGACAAAACAAACGCCACGTATGGAACCCCCAACTTTGAAAACACGCCTATTCAAATATGTTGAAAATTTCACCTCCAAAAACTGAAAGTTATCAGATAAAAAAAACTCTGATACCTTTCACATATCTGCTCAAAACATAGATTGTGGGTACTCGTTAGAACCGCCTCGGTGAGGCGGTTCTAACGATACCCACAATCTATGTTTTTGTGCAGAAATAAGAAAAAATAATGTATACCTCTGTAAACCCCCGTTTTACTATATAAAAGTGAGGTTTAAGAGGATCAAAATTATATAGGCATGTTTTTGTGATGCCAACACACGAACAAAGAACTTAACAGAGCAACCATCTTGGGACGGTCAGTAGGCTGAAAACTACTGGGTGAGTGTGTGTGTGTTTGTGTGTGTGTGCGGAGGCGCGGGGGAGGGGGAGGGTGCTTAAACATGTTATACTCGTGCGAAACACCGAAGAACACTGGAATTTTGCAGTGAAGTCAACTCAAAAAACAAGTAATTACTGATGGAAATATAATATATAATGATTCATAATGGAGTTCTGATCGCTCTTCTTTCCCATTGCCTCAGACCATTCATTCATAGTCTTATTATAATTAACAGGAAAGGCCACGTGACCTTCCTGAGGCAGAGAAAGAGATTAAGAACACACAACATTACGAAAACATGCCTATTCAAATATATTGAAAATTTTACCACCAAAAAATGAAAATTTTCAGATAAAAAGTTTTGATATTTTTCATATTTCTGCTCAATACATAGATTGTGGGTACTCGTTAGAACCGCCTCGCCGAGGCGGTTCTAACGAGTACTCACAATCTATGTTTCGAGCAGAAGTAAGAAAAATAATGTATACCCCTGTAAACCCCAGTTTTACTATATAAAAGTGGGGTTTAAGGGGGTCAAAATTATACAGGCATGTTTTCGTGATGACGAACGACAAAACAAAACCCAAATAAACTATAATAACCGATATACGAACAAAAAAGTACTATAACAGTGGAACCGCCTTACAATGGACAGCGGTAAAAACAACTAATGGACTTTAAAGCTCAACACTCCGGGTAAAATTTTCAGCTAACAACATTTTGAAATATTTTTCTCATTTCCCACTCCCCACCTCCCCCCCCAAAAAAAAACAAAAAAGAAGAGATGTCAGCAGACAGCATAGCTCGCCTGGAATTGGGGTGATACTGGAGTGCCAGAATGCTCTTTAGGACCAGTCTGATCTGGGTCTGCAGTGTTTGCTTAAGCCTATCTGTCCCACCAAATACTTTGAATCAATACGGTAAGAGGAAATGTTATGGCGTTTTAGCTTTTGATAGGATTTCTTGTGCTGTGGTTTGATCATTTGTTGTCATGAATTTGACATTATCAGGGATCAATTATAAAATTTCTAAGTCTGTGACCTTGACCTTGAGGTCACAGGCATGGGTGGGGGTGATGATGAATAAAACTTTTGACCTGTATCTATTATCATTCCAAATATGAACCAAATTAGTGTATGGTTTGGAAAATATGAGTTCTTTAAACACTTCAATATAAAATTTCTAAGTTTTTAACTTTGACCTTGAGGCCATGGGCAAGGGCAGTGAGTATTGCTGAATAAAACTTTGGACCTGTATCTATCATCATGTCAAATATGAACAAAATCCGTCGTGTAATTTGGAAAAATGTGAGCTCTTAAAAAACTTTAATATAAAACTTTTAAGTCTGTGACCTTGACCTTGAGGTCATAGGCATGGGGAGGGTATTGCTGAATAAAACCTTGGAACTGTATCTATCCACGTATCAAATATGAACAAAATCCGTCGTATAGTTTGGAAAATATGAGCTCTTAAAAATCTTTAACATTAAAAATTTCTAAGTTCATAACCTTGACCTGATCTTGACCTTGAGGTAATGGGCTAGGGTATTCCTGAATAAAACTTTGGAACTATATCATATCAAATATGAACCAAATCTATCAAATGGTCTGGAAAATATAAGCTCTTAAAAAAACTTTTTAAACATAATTGTGGACGCCGACGCCAACGCCGACGCCGGAGTTGTGCAATAGCTCTTCCTGGACTTCGTCAAGGCGAGCTAAAATGGTTTTGACATTTGATGCAAATTGTCTCCTTTACAATTTGCATGAAATGTCAACTCCTGTTTTCTGGGAAAAAAAATATAAAAAAAATATAAAAAAAATATGATCAGTTTGTCGTCTGCTGAAATCCAGAGAGACGTAAAGGTTAAATCCACTTAGGGAGTGCCGGAATATTCCAGTTTAACAAAACCTTTGTCGTGTTACCCCTACTATGAAAAGTAAACTGTTATCTGAATGTAACATGGCTTATCATCATTGAGGCCGCTATAAACGACAAGAAGCATCTAATCGTTGCACTGTCACATTAGTACACAGGACACAGTAAAGATATCCAGAATTCTGAAACGCAAGAAATGCTTATTCGTAGAAACCTGAAACGCCTATTCGTACTTAGACTGGCTCCTGTCTAACTGATATATGAACTAGCATAAAAACTCTTTATATCTAACAAAAATCCTATCTTTTGGAATGCCCTCTCCAATTTGGCTGATCAGTTATTATGAGTATCTGACGAGTAAGGGAGATGTTATGTGCAGAACAATAGTCAAGGAGAAGTATTTTACCTTTTTTAGATTAGAAATGTAAAGTTCGTAGCGTGGTGCCAGGCTAATTGGTACTAGAAGTACACTCTTTAAGCAGAACGTCTTTATTCGGAAATGTGAAACATTTATTGGTATCTAGAGTCTTAAGAACATGACGTATTAGCATTAGCTGCGATCCAGTTGAATTGGTTACGACCCGGTTGAAAGGAAAAGTCTTATCGGATACGAAGAAACGGATTACAAGTAAAGTTCTGGAATCTTGTTACAAGTACATTTGAGCCGGCACACAAAAAGGGACCTTATGGTTTTCCGGTTCGTGATATCCTTCAAATGCGCATGCGCAATCCCCTATCAGGGCTACAGGCATGCGTTTTTGCCTGAAGCTTTCTCTAGGTCTCTACTACATGTCGGCGAAAGCAAAAGCTCTGGCGAGACTGCGCTTATGCGCAGTCTCGCCTGAGCCTTTGCTGGTCGCCTAAATGATCAGTATCCTTTTCTCATGTGCTGGTTCATTTGTTTCATCGAAAACAACAATAGTTTACAGTTACACACAAACAAAAAGGGGATAACGAATTCTTTAATCCAAACATCTCTTTTAAAGGCCTCCAGAGACTAGTTCTCTTTCCGGTACCAATTTTCTTCCTTTGTCAAATTTATGGTTTTGTCATAGTGCAGATAATACTTTTATTTCCTTTGGGATCATTGAGCCGATTCTGGTTACTTTGGAAATCGAGGAAATCGAATGCCGCTTAAGCCGGATCTAGGGGGCGTTTGCATCTTCGTAAACCTCATTGCGGTATATGAAAAAATATGAGTGAAGATACCCAGGAAATGCCATAATCACGAAGCACATCCCTTCCGAAGCAACAAAGGAAGGAGAGATGAGGAACAAATAAGGACACCACAAACGCCAAATATGAAATCACAGACGCACAGGCAGAGAAGAACTGCAACAGACGAACCGCCTTAGAACGGCCACCGAGTTTCGTTCTTTTGTTTGTCCTTTGTTTCCAAAGGCAACCTTTTAGATTTTTATTCTAAAATATGAAATACAGGGGTCAGGCTTTGGAACAAACTTTTGATTTCAACTGAAGACTTGTTGAGAATACAATGATACGTGACCTTAAAAGTGATGACAAGTTCACGCAAGTCTAATCAATTCTTGGAATAAAACTATAAAGCTATAAAGTCTTCAAAATTCTCCCTCTGGTTAAAAGCAAATTCGAATGGGCACGATATTGTCACGTAGATTTAAAGCTAAAAAACTAACATAAATAACACATTGCCTTTTAAGTTAGTCATAGCATTCTTTGGGGTAAGATTTTTCGTTATTCTTATCGATCAGAAGCTTACCAAGAAACCAATATAACAAATTAAACATTGCCTTGAGCCGGGCTGTACAATGAATTATATCTTAACATTTATTAATTGACCGTAATTGAATTCCGACATTGAAATTTCAGTATTCCCCACGTGGAGTAAACATGGCAAGTAAACATTCACTGGTATATAAACCTTTTATAGTATTCCCATATGTGTAGTAATTTTTTTTTTTTTTTTTCTGTACTGCTTGAAGCTCTCTATGTCTTTACAAATACAGCAACAATACTACCACAATACCGCATGCTGGACATTCGAGGAACTTCCCCTTGGTAGTTATTTAAATTTGACGAACTTCGCCTTGGTAAACATTAATTTGACGAGCTTCACCTTGATGGTCATTCAAATTTGTGGGAGATTTTTTTCTCCAAAAACTGACCTGGTTGAAATATCTAATGTCAGTTTAAAGTTCCGAAGGACACCTAAGCATAAATGAGCTGCATTTCCTACAATTAAAGTCATAAAGGATTGCCATTGGAAACATAGAACACACAGAATCACGAAAATCGGAGACTCGGTTTGATTGAGTCTCTTCATATGCAACACTGTAGTTTGCGAGGCTGCATACGCCCCCTAGCGCCGGCTTAAGCGGTATTCGATTTTCAAAATAACCAGAATGGGCTCAATGATCCTAAAGGAAATAAAATATAACCTGCACTATGATGATGTGCTGGGAGACTTTTTTACGGCAGCAACACGGCACAATACCAGCTACAGTAGAGTAAAATAAAAGTAAAAAAGGAAAATCGGAGACTCGGTTTGATTGAGTCTCTTCAAATGCAACAGTGTAGTTTGCGAGGCTGCATACGCCCCCTAGCGCCAAGTCTTCATTTACAAAAACAGACTGCAAATGCAGGAAGCAAAGGATGTCTTCCAGTTCGCTTCAGAATTTCGTTCAGCAAACGTCGAGGACTTTCAGCTCCTTATATCAAGTAAAAGCATCAAGATCTGGTAATTTAGAAATATGCTTTCAAGGCATAATGTGTTATTGAATTTTCAAGAACTTAAAACCCATAACATTAAGAATTAATTGCTGACTTTCTAGCGGTCTATTGCAAATGCCGTTTAGTATTAAACGTGAGCAAATACTAAAAAAACAAAGATGCAAATCGATTAAATCACAGAAAACACATTTAGAACAAATAAAAACACCTCAAGGACCCACAAACGTATTACTTCTTCACTCAATTAAAATCTAAATTGACTTCTACGCAATTTCAGATTGCTGACATCTAATCCTTAAGAAATCCCAAAGGCGCAATATTCACTCATTTGCATTGAAGACATGTTCCCCAGTTTACTGCTCGTTCTGCTAAAGAACATTTTTTTATTCTAAATGAGCAAGCGCACGACAAAACCTTGTGCAACCAGCCAAGACTCAGATCAGTCTGCGCATCTGTGCAGTCTGATCAGAGTCTTCGCTGATCGCTTTCTACAGCCCCCGGGCTATCCAAAAAGGGATAAACGAGAACCCTTGCCATACATAGGCTGCTCTGAGGCTTTGCTAGTCATACAGGTCCTATTGTAGGTATTGTCGTGCGCTTGCCATTACGAAAACAAGCCTATTCAAATATATTAAAAATTTTACAACCCAAAAATGAAAATTTTCAGATAAAATTTTTTTTTATTGTTTTCATATTTCTGCTCAAAACATAGATTGTGGGTACTCGTTAGAACCGCCTCGCCGAGGCGGTTCTAATGAGTACCCACAATCTATGTTTTTGAGCAGAAATAGGAAAAATAATGTATACCCCTGTAAACCCCAGTTTTACTATATAAAAGTGGGGTTTGAGGGGGTCAAAATTATATAGGTATGTTTTCGTAATGCTAAAAATTGTAATTCAAAATCAGTGTCTCGCTTTTAAGGAGACAGGATACATTTGGTAGATTTTTCGCCGTTATACTTACTAGGGAACAACTTTTGTGACTTCATAATTGCTTTCCTGCATGTCAAATCCTCCTGAAAAGGAGCCTAACTAGACTAGATTGGCTCCAGTCTCCAGTGACTAAATATTTTTCTCATATTCCTGTTTGATAATCCACTAAAATAAAACCAAAAAAAAAATATCATGACTATAAAGGCTGGTCACTAGTGATCAGCCTTTATAGTCTTGACATTACTTTATTATATGAAAAAAAAATAGTCACTGGAGACTGGAGCCAGTCTAGAGTCTACCCTAAAAGGCATGAATTCGTTCTCCGCGAAAGCCGTTTCTTTCCGTTTAAGATTTAACTCTTTTCAGAAAGGAATCAAATGATCCCTTTTCAGGGACAGCAAGTGCTTTCCGTTTTGAGTAGACTCCTTAAAAGAAGGGAGAAAATAAACAAACATTTTGCCAGAGTTGTCAATGAAATACCTATCAATGCATCTTGAACATCAATAAGTCATGAGTGATCTCTGTAGTGAATATTCTGAAATCAAAGCATAATGGCTGCCTCTGTTTTTTTATTGTTTTTATTGTACAAGCAACTGTATTTCAGTAAACCTATCGTCACTGCAATGGAATACAAATCATCGCAATACTATGATGAAATAAAGTAGTGTAAAAGCATGATGAAACAAATGAGTATTCTTGATGGCGATCTGAAGCCAGAGAAAAACAAAAACAGACCTGTGTGTATGTAAAACACTATGCCCCAACTATACGCGTGTCCCTTCAAAATGAAGACATTAAAAATGGATATAACGACAAAATTAATCGATTTTATTCAAAGTACATCAGGTAATCTACTCCCCAGCCTTATTAAGCTCACCACATTTCAAGGCCCTAGTTCGAATAACTATCAAAATACCTTGCTTACAACAGCAACGTGACGAACGGCCCAAAAGCAATATGCCCATCAACCTTCTTCGAAGTTGGAAGCATAGCCTCAAATAAGACATCGACGGGCTCGACCAAAGACAGCAAAAGTCAGGCGCCAACAAACATATTAAGGAAGGAGCCGTACGAGTAAGTCCATCTGAGACCCATCTCACAGGTGTTTAAACATATAAACATTTGTTATCCTTTGTACTTTCTCAATCCATACTTAATTCATTATGTACTTCTGTTGTTATTTTTACCTTGATCTATATATTTATGCATCATTGTACTTTCTGAACCATGTATTTATGCGCTTAGGGAGAAAGCTGTCTAATGTCGATATAACTTGTACCCGATCACATTGTTTGAAAACAACATAATACATTTGGAACGGCGGCTGAGAAAAGGGACCTTAGAACATATGCGAACAGCGGATATCCAGACCAGACTGCGCGGATAGGATCTTCGCTGTTCGCCTACACAATATAGGGACGTTTTGATCTTGACCCGACACGTGGCTGTACAAACGGGTCTGGGGCTTCGCCATTCGTATATGCCCTAGGGGCGTTTTTGTCAGCTAGCGGCCGATTTAATATAAAATACGCATCGTAGCTTCCACAGTGGGGAACAAATGCAGCTGCATCATTGAAAAAAATGTTCGTTTCATGCTGAAAAACCTTTATCACTCTACGGGCTAATTCAGCAGACGACAAATTGATATTTCCTTATATTCCCTAGAAAACAAGGTTTGACAGTTCATGCAAATTATCTCCACTGACGCCAATTTGCATGAAATGTCAAAAACTGTTTTCAGGTAAAATAAGAAAAATATTTCATTATGTCGTCTGCTGAAAAAAAGTACCCAGAGTGCTAAGCGTTAATACGTAAGGGCGCTAGTCGATAAGTCATCAGTCTTATAGAGTTATGCCACGACTTTCAAGATTTAGGAAAGAATAGAAAAGTGCATCAGTGTCGTTTTATTCATTGATAAGATATCGAATCTTAAATATGGCTACCCATACAAAGTCTTGCTTTTCGTCTAAAACTAGAATTCAGTGCTGTAATTTGCTACTGTTTTTAGCTCGCCTGTACGAAGTACAAGGAGAGCTATTGTAGTCACCCCGGTCGTTTGCGTTTGCGTTTGCGTTCCCGTTCCCGTCACACTGCGTTAAAGTTTTTCAAATGCTTATATCTCAACAGTCACTCCTCACAGAGGCATCAAATTTGGAACTTAGGTACCTTGGAGGGTCTTCTGAGATTCCAAGAGAATAAACCCCTGGGTTCGTGTCCCTGGGTGGGGCTAGGGGTCAGAATCTAGGACACCTTTGTAATACTGTGTTAAAGTTTTTCAAATTCTTATATCTTGACTTTCACTCCTCATAGAGCATTCATATTTAGAATTTGGGTACCTGGAGGAGTCTTCTGAGATTCCAAAAGAACATACCCCTGGGTTCATACCTCAGGGTGGGCCTTGGAGTGGGGCTAGGGGTCAAAATCTAGGACACATTTGTAAAATCTTATATGCCTACAGGTTATAGACACACCTGGTTATACATCAGCTAACTATGTGACATCGGTTTAAGTGTAAGAGAGTGAAGGTCATGGTGACCTACATTTTACGGTCCAGGTCACCTAGATTTCACGATCCAGTGATTTTGCCTTATATCTTGAATACTATTTGTTGGATAAATGTCACACCTGGGATATTACTTCCATGTGACCCAATGAATGACCACTTACTATATCTAGGTCATTGTGACCTATATTTCATGGTTCAGTGATTTTGCCTTATATCTTGAATACTATTTGTTGGATAAATGTCACACCTGGGATATTAGTTCCTTGTGACCCAATGAATGACCACTTACTATATCTAGGTCATTGTGACCTATATTTCATGGTTCAGTGATTTTGCCTTATATCTTGAATACTATTTGTTGGAGAAATGTCACACCTGGGATATTAGTTCCTTGTGACCCGATTATTGACGTCAAAATATATCTCTGTTGGTGTGACCTATATTTCATGGTTCAGTGATTTTGCCTTATATCTTGAATACTATTTGTTGGATAAATGTCACACCTGGGATATTAGTTCCATGTGACCCAATGAATGACCACTTACTATATCTAGGTCATTGTGACCTATATTTCATGGTTCAGTGATTTTGCCTTATATCTTGAATACTATTTGTTGGATAAATGTCACACCTGGGATATTAGTTCCTTGTGACCCGATTATTGACGTCAAAATATATCTCTGTTGGTGTGACCTATATATCATGGTTCAGTGATTTTGCCTTATATCTTGAATACTATTTGTTGGATAAATGTCACACCTGGGATATTAGTTCATTGTGACCCGATTATTGACGTCAAAATATATCTCTGTTGGTGTGACCTATATTTCATGGTTCAGTGATTTTGCCTTATATCTTGAATACTATTTGTTGGATAAATGTCACACCTGGGACATTAGTTCCATGTGACCCAATGAATGACCACTTACTATATCTAGGTCATTGTGACCTATATTTCATGGTTCAGTGATTTTGCCTTATATCTTGAATACTATTTGTTGGATAAATGTCACACCTGGGATATTAGTTCCTTGTGACCCGATTATTGATGTCAAAATATATCTCTATTGGTGTGACCTATATTTCATGGTTCAGTGATTTTGCCTTATATCTTGAATACTATTTGTTGGAGAAATGTCACACCTGGGATATTAGTTCCATGTGACCCAATGAATGACCACTTACTATATCTAGGTCATTGTGACCTATATTTCATGGTTCAGTGATTTTGCCTTATATCTTGAATACTATTTGTTGGATAAATGTCACACCTGGGATATTAGTTCCTTGTGACCCGATTATTGACGTCAAAATATATCTCTGTTGGTGTGACCTATATTTCATGGTTCAGTGATTTTGCCTCACACCTGGGATATTAGTTCCTTGTGACCCGATTATTGACGTCAAAATATATCTCTGTTGGTGTGACCTATATTTCATGGTTCAGTGATTTTGCCTTATATCTTGAATACTATTTGTTGGATAAATGTCACACCTGGGATATTAGTTCCATGTGACCCAATGAATGACCACTTACTATATCTAGGTCATTGTGACCTATATTTCATGGTTCAGTGATTTTGCCTTATATCTTGAATACTATTTGTTGGATAAATGTCACACCTGGGATATTAGTTCCTTGTGACCCGATTATTGACGTCAAAATATATCTCTGTTGGTGTGACCTATATTTCATGGTTCAGTGATTTTGCCTTATATCTTGAATACTATTTGTTGGATAAATGTCACACCTGGGATATTAGTTCCATGTGACCCAATGAATGACCACTTACTATATCTAGGTCATTGTGACCTATATTTCATGGTTCAGTGATTTTGCCTTATATCTTGAATACTATTTGTTGGATAAATGTCACACCTGGGATATTAGTTCCTTGTGACCCGATTATTGACGTCAAAATATATCTCTGTTGGTGTGACCTATATTTCATGGTTCAGTGATTTTGCCTTATATCTTGAATACTATTTGTTGGATAAATGTCACACCTGGGATATTAGTTCCATGTGACCCAATGAATGACCACTTACTATATCTAGGTCATTGTGACCTATATTTCATGCTTCAGTGATTTTGCCTTTTATTTTTATAACTATTTCATGGAGAATTGTCATACCTGGATTATTATATCTATGTGACAAAATAATTTACATACAAACATCTAGGTCAGTGTGACCTATATTATATGGCTTAATGATAAAAATGTTACAATATAAAATGTACCCAGCAGGCGAGCTCGCTGTCCTACGACAGCTCTTGTTTGAAAGAGAACTACCATGTAAGTGACGATACCCAGGAAATACCACAACCACGAAGTTGTCCCGAGGCACCAAAAGAATAAGAGATGGGGAGGGGACAAACGTCAAATATATATGACCAACAACCACAAATACAGAAGAACTGCAACAGAAGAAGCATCTTCGAACAGTCAGTAGGCCAGTAGGAAGATTACTGGGGGCTAGTTTTACACAAGCAAAACCTCACCCTAAAATCGGAGGCAAATTGTTTCCATTATCTACGCTGCCAAGTATAAAAAAATACTTGTAAAATTCGTTACAGTACTGTACGAGCATGAAAAAGACAAACCAACATAGACATCTTCCGGTTCTCATGAAGTTGTAGTAAACACTTCCGTTACAGTACTGTACATGTACGAGCGTGAAAAAAGACAAACCAACATAGACATCTTCCTGTTCTCATGAAGCTGTAGTAAACACTTCCGCTCTAAGCAGACGAAACTTTTTCAGTTTATAGAGTAATGATCTTTCTCGAAACGTAGAATTATCCTTTAGATTAAACCACTGCCTCTCTCTGGACTAATTCAGCAGACGACACAGAGATGAGGTAAAATATTCAGCAATTTGCATGAAATGTCAAAGCCTATTTTCTAAGAAAAAAATCAACATGCCGTCTGCTGAACTATTTACCCAGTAGTTAAGCGTTAATCTATAAAAAAGAAGTGCTGGAAAGAAACAATGATGACACAGTAACATCCTAAGGAGACAATCTGCATGAAATGTCAAAGCCTATTTTCTAAGAAGAATATTTCAACATGTCTGCTGAACTTTTTACCCAGCATGCACGTTAAACTATAAATAGAAGTACTGGAAAGAGACAATGATGGTACAATAACAACTGCTGGTTTGTTATTCGCTAATTCCCGTATTTCGGTTCCATTACCGCAAATTACACGTCACTAATGTGAGCAATTCAACCAATCAACCAACTAAAAATAGAAGTCGTGTCTGTTACCGAGGGTATTTTGATATTCATTCGAGCAGACTATCCTTACACGCAATTCATGTCTCCAGCCGCGTTGATTGATTGTGTTGGGGTTTAACGACACATCAACCCTTGAGGGTCATTTTGTGTCGTCTCCCAGAGAAAGGGAGAAAAGAGATAGAAGAGAGAGTAGAGGAGATGAAAGAGAGGGACAGGGAAGAAAGAGGAACAGGAATGAAAGTGAAGAAACAGAAGAAATAAAAACATTCCCCCTCTACCCTTACCCACTACAAGGATAGCAGGACTTGCCCAACCGTAAACCAATATCAGTTGGACGCCCCAGTGATGTAAGATACACAGCACCTTCGCACCACCCAACCACCCTCCAGCCGCGTTAATGACAGCGGTCACATAAGCGGCCTTATGTAAGTCCGTCCGTTCACACTTTTTGAACGACTACTTCCCCGAAGCCACTGAAGCGAATCAAAAGTACAAGTGAAGATAGCCAGTGGAAATGTAACAATCATGATGTACAGCCACCCCCACCCCCACCCCTATGCCTATATAATGTTGACCCTCTTTAACCAGTGGAAATGTAACAATCATGATGTACAGCCACCCCCACCCCCACCCCCATGCCTATATAATGTTGACCCTCTTTAACCCCACTTTTATATAGTAAACCTGGGGTTTACAAGGGTATACAATATTTTTCTTATTTCTGCTCTAAACATAGATTGTGGGTACTCGTTAGAACCGCCTCGCCTCTATGTTTAGAGCAGAAATATGTAAAATATAAAAAATATCAGAATTTTTATCTGAAAATTTTCATTTTTGGTAGTAAAATTTTCAGTATAATTGAATAGGCTTGTTTTCGTTATGACTAGTTTACTCGCGTGAAACTTTATCGTTAATTTAGATGCAGCTCCAGATTTGGAAACATCTTGCTAAAATTTTGCGTAATCTCAAAAGGGGGTTTTGCTTAGGCATCAGAATATACTTGTCAAAAATATTCGCACAATATCAGGGCATGAAGTTTTCTGCAATGGTTTATGAACAACTCTAGAGCATCAGAATTTGTCATCCTGCGGCATATGGAGCCAGGCCACGGATTATGCACACGTCAAAACATACCTATACATGTATAGAATCGGATTAAAAAAAGTCTTGTTAAAATTTTGCATAACAAGCTTTTTTGTTTTTTGTTTTTTTTTTATTCAAAACGACTATGATTTTGCTTAAGCATCAGAACGTCACCGCGGCTCAGTACTCATCAAAAATCGGGGCATGAAGTTTTTTTGTTTTTTTTTTGTTTTTTTTGTTGTTGTTGTTTTTTTTTTTTTTTTTTTTTTTTTTTTTTTCGTGGGTGCGGAGGGGGGGTTTGGGGGGCGGGGGGTTGGTGGGGGGGGGGGGCTGATGGTTTTGTTTGTTTGTTGTTGTTGCTGTTGACTGTTTGTTTGTTTGTTTGTTTTTTTGTTTTTGTTTTTTTTTTATTACTATTATTCGAGGGGGCAGGGTAGTGGGGGGAGGTAGTGTCTTTTTTTTATCAGTGCCTTTGTTTTAAAGTGGTTGGCTGCAATGGCAGTAATGTGGATTTATCACATGGAATCAGCCGTCATAACTTCTGATACAATGCTTATTTGGCGGGACTGCGAAAATATCAAATACTATATTAAAGAAAATTGCCTTTTGGGAATATAGGGAAGACGTTAACCGTTACCATTCTCTGGGCCAATTCAACAGACGAAAATTCATAATAAGTTTCGTACTTTTTCCCTGGAAAATTGGTTTAGACAATGATACATGCCATATGTTTACGTGCGATACTATATAAGCGACAAAATATATCCGGTACATTATTTGGCACTATTATAAATGAAAGTCAACGTGAGCAATCGGACCCTTTCAGAAAAGGCTCTAGAAAAAACTTTCGTAACCAGGCCTTTTTTCTAAAACGACTCTAGAAGAAATGAACATGCTCCTATGAGGACCCAAATTCTTCCCGTTTAGAGTAGATCCCTTTAAGAAATGAAGCAAATAGATAATTCAGTTACTTCTCCTGAAAGTGTATAAGTATTCCCATTTAACGAACTTACGCGTATGTATGCTTAGTATTTCATTACAAAGACTCCGCCTTTGACGAGTTGCTAACCAAATAACCAACCTTGTTATGTTTCTGTATTCTGTCTGCCTGTCTGTAGTTTCCTGCTGAACCAGCATATACCCTGCCTTTATAAACAGTGTAGATCCAGATCAGTTGGCTTCTGAAGAAGAAGCCAACTGATCTGGATCTGCACTGTTTGCCATTCAGTATTTGAATTTGTATCAACAACCTGGATCAAGTAATCTGATTGGCTTAAGATTAGAAATGGGCGTCGCATCTTATTTATTCAGCATGATAAGGGTTAACGTGTTGTTTTCTTCGGAAAATATGAAAACATTTCATATTGTCGTCTACTGATAATTTTACCCAACATGCTAAATTAAATGATAATGGGAACGTTTACACTTTCAGCACAAACAATTCTACCAAGATGGTTTGCCTGCCTACTGCAATAAGTCTACCATAAATGAAAAGAATCTGCTCTCTTATCCAGTAAACCATTTTATGAAGGCTTTTTGTTCGATTGGCCCCAGTCTCCAATAACTAAATATTTTTGTCTCATAATCCTGTTTGATAGTAACCAGCCTTTATAGTCATGATATCACTTTGGTTTTATTTAAGTGGATTATTAAACAGATTATAAGAAAAAATATTTAGTCACTAGAGGCTGGAGCCAGTCTAGGTTTTCGTCTGCAGGAAAGCAAAAGCGAAAGTCATAAAAGCTTTCTCCCTTGTAAAAAATATTTTGTGACTTTCTATTTGCATCCTCTGCACACGAGTCCCCTTTTGAAAAGGGCCTGCTATAACAGACAAATTGCAGAGTGTCGTGTCTACAAATAGGTGTATCCTGTAGCTTAAAGCATGGCAGATAATGACATACATCATGCCAGTCCTTCTGATTAGAAAAGCACTTGGCTTAAACTTAACATTGAATTTTTGTATGTCAGCAGACGACATTTTACACGAGATTTACTTCTTATAATTCTCAACAGAAAATTAACCTTTACCACTCATTGGGCTAATTCGTCAGACGACAAACGGATGATATTTTTCTCCCTTTTCTCAGAAAGCAGGCTTTGACATTTCATGCAAATTGTCTCCTTACGAGACAATTTGCATGAAATATCAAAGCCTGCTTTCTGAGAAACATAAGAAAACTATTTCAATATGTCATCTGTTTATAATTTTACCAGAGTGCTATGCGGTAATTGATACTTCCGCTAAATATGTGAAATCAGATTATATGAGCCGCAACGTGAGGAAACGTACCTTTTGACATGTGCACCCGACGAAGACTCAGATCAGCCTGCGCATCCGCGCAGTCTGATCAGATCTTCGTTGTCCGCATGAAGACATTGTATCCATGACTATCCAAAATGCGCTCAGTGAAGATTCTGATCAGACTGAGCGAATGCGCAGGCTGATCTGAATCTTCGCAGGGCGCACATGTCCAAAAGTTACGATTTCGGACGGTGCGGCCCAAATAAAATTTGCATGCACAGAAGCAAGCATTAAAATGCAAAGTACATTTATTCAAAGTAAAACGTCTGGAAAACGTCTGGAACCTGAGTTTCAGAGAAATTGCAAAATCAGCTTTTGAGTATTCAAGATTTTTTTTCTGGATCAGATTAGCTAGTTTCAGCCAATTAGGTCTCACCAGTGACTCATATCAATTTTCAAAACCCTCAGAATGGGTTCAATTAAATATTTGTCATGCTGAGTAAATTAAGATGCCACGCCCACTTATTATTCTCAGCCAATCAGATTCTTTGACCCAGATTGCTGATATTAATTCAGATACTAAAAAGCAAACTGCAGATTCAGATCAGAAGCCAACTGATATGGATCAACACTGTTTGCAAAGGCAGGGTATATCCGGACTCAGCAGGACAACGGTTAAATGGGTTCAATCCACTGAATTACTATTGACCGTTCTAAGACGGTGGTTCTGGTGTGGGTTGTTCTTTTAGTGGACATGTGGTTGCTCGCTGCTGGTCTTTTTTTCTTGCATCACAAAAACAAGCCTATATAATTTTTACCCCCTTAAACCCCACTTTTATACAGTAAAACTGGGGTTTACAGGGGTATAGATTATTTTCGCCGAGGCGGTTCTAATGAGTACCCACAATCTATGTTTTGAGCAGAAATAAGAAAAATATCAAAACTTTTTATCTGAAAATTTTCATTTTTTGGTGGTAAAATTTTCAGTATATTTGAATCGATGATTAGCTCGATTCAGCAATTTAGGGCTCGTCAGTGACCTTTTATATCAACTTTAAATCATCCCGGAATGGGCATGACCCTGGGTCCAGTTGTTCAAAGCATCGTTAGCTTAACGAGCCCGTTAATGACAAACTCGCTAACTGCTGAAGCTATGGTATTTTCAAATACATGGATATTTTTGCTACAAAAATGTGAGTAGCTTTTGCAAAAGCTACCCACATTTTCCCGCAAAAAATATCTGTATTTCAAGATAGAAACTTTAACATCACGTAATCTAACAACTTCGTTAAATTTTGAACAACTGGGCCCTGGTTGATTACAAGGCATATAAAAGTCGATGGCTGAATAGAAAAAGTTTGAATCTTGCCTGTTCGAACAATTAGGGTACATACGTCAGTTGTTGATTTCAAAGTGTACTTTTATTATTTCATTCATAAAGAATGGTAAATTGTGATATTACAGATTTTTTTTTCATCATTATTACAACATATCATTATCTCTGATTAGAATCTGAACCTGTCTAGCATGCTTGCTCGTTTATTTCCTTCTTAACTTTAATCACTCTCTGGGCAAATTCAGCAGACGGCAAAGTGATTGTATTTTTCTTTTTCTTTTTTCAGAAAACAGGTTTTGCTATTTCGTGCAAATTGCCTCCAGCAGAGACAATTTGCATGAAATGTCAAAGCATATTTTCTGGGAAAAATAAGAAAAATATTTTAAACCGTCGTATGCTGAAATTTTTAACCAGCATGATAAGCATTAATGTATAGATATCGACATTTTGATTATGTCTGCTACAAAGTAATCAGACTGCGAAACACATCTTAGCCGCATTACGAAAACACGCCTATTTAAATATATAGAAAATTTCACTTCCAAAAACTGAAAATTTTCAGATAAAAAAAAGGGATTTTTCATATTTCTGCTCCAAACATAGATTGTGGGTACTCGTTAGAACAGCCTCGGTGAGGTTCTAACGAGCACCCACAATCTGTTTTTTAGCAAAAATAAGAAACATAATGTATACCGCTGTAAACCCAAGTTTTAATATATAAAAATGGGGTTTAAGGGGATCAAAACAATATAGGCATGTTTTCGTGATGGGGCTCCAGTATAACCAACAATAAGTCATTTTGTGAACCGTAAAACACTCCGATTAGCCTGCGCATCTGCACAGTCTGACCAAAGTCCCACTATTCATATGATCAATCCACAGGTACTGATGAATCCATACAACAAACTGGGATGACTTAGGTCAGACGGAACGTGTGCAATCTTCACCTTAGTCTCCGCTATTTCACATGACACAACGTTATGGCTGTAGTCCGATCCATTTATTATATCGGATTCAACATAAACTAGTAAAAGTGACTTTGGATAAAACAGATGTTCCTCCGCCGAGTTTTCAGTTTTTCTACTGCTTGTGACCTTAAAAATTAGGCCAAGGTCACCAAAATTTAATCAATTCTTTGTTATGTCCAAATTATATATCCATAAAAATTTGGTAAGAATCCAACCACTGGTTCACAAGATATTGTATAGACTAGAATGTGTCACGGCAACGCCGTGATGCCAACAACAACAACAAAAAAAAAACAAAAAAAAAAACAAAAAACGCCAACGCCAACGCCGACGGGATCCATACTAAAAACAACATGTCCCCCTCTCCGTAGTTGGTGAATCATAAAGATACGCCCTGAAAATGCAGCCTGAAGTTAACGTCAAATACACTGGCCTGTTGAGCAACAAATCCAAATGCATCATTTAAACAGTCTGTGTCCAGATCAAAACCTGCGTCTGCACTGTTTGCCATAATATTAGCAATTCAAAATAACAGAGCTGAGTTCAGATGTGGTTGACATTCAAGCCAGTAGGGGGACCATGTATGTTTTCTTATGCAATAACATTTACGAGGTCCCAAGGATGCTGTTTGAAGACGAGGCCGCAGGCCGAGGGTTGAAACAACTTCAGAGGGACCCAACAACTGTTAATGCAATTAAACAAACATGTGCGACCGTTGTTCTTGCAATTTGTATGATTCCATATAAAAACAAATCATCGAAAATCCGAAATTTTATAAAATCGTCGCATTAGGAACGTTTTATACAATGACAATGCATTAAAGGCTAGCGAATGAAGCAAACATGTGATGGAAGAAGCATAAACCTTCGGTTACAATCATAATTTTGTCCTCAATCCAACCACGAAAGGACTCTCGGCAATCCCCGGCATATACGACCCCGGGCTTCATTTGTGTTTACTGAATCGACAGATTTCAGATTTTCATAAGATGCATTAGCCTTGTTCGTGCGTCGCTGGTTTCATATGGTGTTTTTTTTTTTTTTTTTTTTTTTTTTTTTTTTGTCATTGTTCGCCTCTTCCTCTTTCGGTGCCTCGGAAAGGCTATTCTCCGTAACAGTCGCATTTCTTGACTATCTTCACTGTTATATATTTTTCTTTATTTTATTGTTAGCGGTGAAATCAGTGTTTATCTGGTGAAAATAAAAGTGGTATCAATCACTAGTGAATTGATATCGTATCATTTCACTTGTGACTGATACGATTTCTATTTTCACTCCTCGCTTGGACGACTTCGGTTTTCTTCCTTGTTTCAGAAGTGGATGTTACCAGATTTTTGAACACCTCTAACTTCCTTGTTTCTGAACAAAACTATTAAGTGTTGGTATGCATGTTCTTAGTTAGAATGTAAGGAACATTTTTGTATCAATATTATTTTGATTTGCTGGAACTTTTTGTTTTTGTCTCTCCAGCGTTTCACATGTTAAGCATAAACCTCGACGCCATGACGTTCATGTTGTGTTTGGTGACGTTAGATATGATGTCAGAAACGCGCATTGGTGTGTAAACAATAAAATAAAAAGAAAATTTACTCTTTTTCAGTGAATATTATAAAAATTTTCATCTCGTGTAATGAAAACATTCGAATTTTCACTCGTGCTTTGCACTCGTGAAAATGCTGATTATTTCATTACACTCGATGACAATATTTGTGGTATTCACAGCAAAAGAGTAAACATCCTCTATTTATTGCACAAACACATGATACTGAGACATTGAAAAAAGACACGGTATTCTAAACATGTAAGTATCCAGTAAGTTCGTGTATAGAGCAAACTTCAACATAGATGAGCAGGCAGATATTACAAATTGTTGTCTACAAGTGTCTTCAAAGATATCTTTCCGCACAGCGCGATATTAGTGTTGGGAATCGGCCAGAATTTCATAGTCGATCATCGGTTTTGTACGATCAATAATCGACACGTAGAAAATATATTCACTCTTAATATAGCCCTCTTCCAAATACTTATTCATTGCTCCAGATCAATAAGAGGGTATCCAGATAATATTTTTCTTACTTCTCCATGAAAACGTATGTTTTGGTACTCATTAGAAGCACCTCGTGGAGGCGCTTGAAATGAGTACCCACATGATATGTGTTCATCTTTGAATTTCATTTTTATAACTTGCCTATAAAAATAAAACGAGAGAAAAATATGTTTCTAAAAACAGAATTTTCCGATTAGTCGACTATAAAAAAAATCTTTCTGATCATCAGTCACAAAAGGTAAAAGTGCTAATGATCGATTATAATGGGTCATCAGTAGCCGCACAACACAATGCACATTTCAAAGTACATCAATTTCGCTGATGTTTGTTCTTCGTGCTACTTTTTTCCACAAACAGAAAAAAGGCTGCGGAAATAATGTGGTTTACAAGCAGCAGGCAATCAAAAGCAAGTTTAATTACAATTTAAAATACACACGAACGTGATATAAAATGAAAGCAATTGACATTAACGCTTTGCATGCCAGGTAAAAAAATGTAAAAGACGACATTTCGCAGCATTTTTTTTCTTAATATTCCCCGGAAATAGGCTTTGGTATCTCCTTAGAAGACAATTTGCATTAAATGACAAATCCTGTCTTTCGGAAAAAGTAATAAAAACACCATCAAACTCTAGCTTGATGAATTTGCACATAGAATACAGTAAAGGTTTAAATGCTAGAGATATGGGCGAGAGATTTCTTCTAACTGGCAGACGACATTTTGAATTAGTTTTCTTACTTTTCACAGAAAAGAGGTTAAATTTCTCGCCTGCTGAATTTGCCCATACATTAGTTGAGGTTAAATAGCACTAGAAGTAGGCTAGGGATTTCTTTTAACTAGCTGCATAAAGCACGCCAAAAGCAAATTAACACTGCATGCTGGATAAAAAAAGTTCAGCAGACGACATTTTGAAATATTTTTGTTAGTTTTCCTAGATAACAAGATCTGTAATTTCATGAATATTTCGGGGACAATTTGCATGACGTGTCACATGCAATATTCTAGGAAAATGTAGAAAAATATTATCAGTTCGTCGTCTGCTGAATTTTCCCTTAGCATTAAGGGAATTAAACTCTTATTAGAGCATCCTCTAGCACGAACAATAAACTAGACTGGCTCCAGTGACTAAATATTTTTCTCATAATCCTGTTTGATAATACATTGTAATAAAACTAAAGAAAAAAATATCATGACTAGTGACCAGCCTTTATAGTCATAATATTACTTTGGTTTTGTTTCAGATTATTAAACAGATTATAAGAAAAAAAAACAGTTAGTCACTAGAGACTGGAGCCAGCCTAACAATAATTCGCTGCAGTCACCAATTAACAGAACGTATGTATTGTCCGGGATACAACCCATCGCCATACGCATGCGCACTCTAACATGGCGGTCAGGCACACTGCCTGTTTTGAGAACAATGGGGCACCGCGAGTCACGATGCTGTGAACGTTTGGCAAACATACGTACCAATCAATATAACATCAGATATGACGCTGAAATTTTCTGCATAAATAAACAAAAATTAAGTGAAGACATCCAGGAAATGTCACAATCACGAAGCACAGCCGTCCCGAGGCTCCGACGGAAGACGAGATGAGGACCATACATGTGTACAATGACGAAATAAACATAACATATGAAATCACCGATGCACGAACTAACAGAATGGTCAGCAAAAAAAACTGCTTTGGGAAGGGCGGGACAGCAATAGTCATTTTACCTCATGCGCAACGTCGCCCAAAATTCTGATGCAGATCTGATGCAGCTCTGATGCAGCTCCAGATTACAAATACAGGTCAACCTCAGTAGCTCGAACATCTTTGGAACCATGGAAATTTATTCGAGTCATGGGTAGTTCATGCCAGTGATGAAGGTTAATCATGGCACCAGGTCAGGAAGCAAATGGTGATAATTCAGTGATATATTTTTTATCATCTATACAATAATGGTATGTTGAGTGTACTCATTAGAATCGCCTAAAAGTCCTAAATATTTGTTTTCTTGAGCTATTGGAAGATTTTGGTAGGGACTCAAAAATGAATTCTAATCACCTAAGGTAAACGAGCCATCGGTGTTCGAGTCATCGAGGTTTTACTATACATGTACGGTCCGCATTGGGATCCGCTACCTAATCAGTCAAACATCACACTGAAACATATGTAATCACACACACTATGATAAAACATAGCAAAGGGCTCAATGGCAATTTTAAGCCATTGAAACATGTGTAATTTACTTCTGACAAGCCAAATATTTTCTGAAACATACATACCAACCAAAGTAATTCTAGAAACTTTGCTAAACGTACTGAAATCTTCTCATTTCTCTATCAAAAACGTTTAGTATGCAATAGTTACGCCTTTGCGTGGCGTCTCAACGAAGACTGATCAAACTGCATGACCGAATTGAGTCTTCGTTCGGCATACATGTCAGAAAGTACGTTTTCTCATGTTACGAACCATTTGTTCGACGTAGTCGTTTAAGCTCATCGTCTTGAGTAGCTGTATGAAATCACGAATATGCCATACAATCGAAAAGAATCTGCACAACGACCTTTTCTGGTATTACCGTAAAAGGGCACGCCATCTTAGTCATTGTACATTATGCTTTGAAAAGTTTTTTCAAGATCACGGTAGAACTGCGAGGTTAGGACAAACCTAAACAGGAAAATACTAAAAAATAGAAACAGGATACTTATAATTCTTTTCGAACGATACTGTACTCTTTATCCTTCCATATGCACATTATTGAGTTTATTTTTAGCTGTAGAAAAATGTAGCTGCTTAGCAATATATAATTAGTTTTCGGGCCCCATAGCTCAGTCGGGAGAGGGTTCGCCTACCACTCGGAAGGTTGCGGGTTCGAAACCCAGGATTTTTTGGGGGGTTTTCTGTCCCGTTCCCTTTTTTCATTGTTATAAGTATGTAAATATACTTTCCTTCCTACGTCGTGTATCTGTTTTTTACAGATATTACTTGTCCTCAGTATGTTGGCTAGTCAATCGCCGGCAATAATTTCATGTACGATAGATATTTGCTGTAAGACCTGAGGAGTAAAAGGTTCTGGAAAAAAAAATCTATATCGCGTTGTGAGGAAGCAAGCTACTAAATTGTTACTGTAAGGAAGCGCTGTAATATATGACCTAACCTTTAAAGCACTAAGCAGACTTGAAGCAGGCGATATTCTAAAATTGACCTTGTTAGTTTTCAGAGAAATTAAAACTTGACATTTCATGTGAATCGTCCGTCTAGCAGACGATTCACATGAAATGTCGTTTTATTTTCTCTGAAAAATTAAAAATATTTCAAAGTGTCGTCTGCTGTTGTTATGATTAGCGCATTAAGGGCTAAAACAACTGAGCGGAGAAAAAAGAAAGGTTTAACTATCTTGAGCTTAAAATCACACTTCGGTACCAAACGTGATGGCTTAGCCTGTGTGCCGTTATTTAAAAAACCTTATACATCTGTATATTGCAAACATCAATTGATTCCCATTCTAAATATGTAGGAACCCCTGAACACACGTTGTTTCATGGCGTGCGGGTGTCCATTAGTTGTGTCACCAAGCTTTAGCTGTAAATATGAATAAAAAGCAAATGAACGAGCCGCGTCAAACCTACTAAGAGCTGTTGCAGGACAGCGAAGCTCGCCTGAATCGCGCTTTGCCTGTAAAAACTTTTACTAAAAGCATTAACCTATTTTTAAGCCCGTGACCTTGACCTCAAGTCACTCGTCACTCATGTGGGTCGGGATGGTACAGCTTCAGACCAGAATCTAACATCAGGGCCAGTATTGTACTACTTCCATCAAGAAATTCCGTAGATATAGCCTTTTAAAAACTTTAAGCAAAAACTTTAACAAACGCAGACGCCGACACCAACGCTGACACCGACGCCGACGTGACTGCTATAGTTCTACCTATAGTTTTGTACAGGTGAGCTAAAAATGTCTTCAAATATATGCTAAACGCGACATTCTGAGCATTTCGTGTACCCTGCATTACATGTTAAATTACATAATATATAGTCGAACTTCAATGGCTCGAACATCTTTGGGACCATATAAAATTGTTCGAGACATGGGTGGTTCGAGCCACTGAGGGTTAATTATGGTGCCAAGTCAGGAAGCAAATGGCGATAATTTAGGGATTTATTTTCGATTTTCTACATAATAATTGTATGTTGAGTGTACTCATTAGAATCGCCTCGATGAGGCGATTCTAATGAGTACACACAACATACAATTTCACGATAATATAAGAAAATTTCCCTAAATATTTGTTTTCTTGAGCTATCGGAAGAATTTCGTTGGGACTCAAAAACGAGTTCGAATTAGCCATAGTAAACGAGCCATCGGTGTTCGAGCCACTGAGGTTCGAGTGTATAATGGTGAGAAGACATCGATGACCCAGATCAGAGTACGCAAATACGTAGGCTTATCTAGACCTTCGCTGCCTGTATATCCTTAGAAGACACGTTTTCGCTTGGTTCGGCTCAGGTGGAGGAAACGGTAAATCATGACATTTGCATACTTTGAGCTTATCGGAAACCGACTTGCTGTTACATAGACTGGCTCCCGTCTCCACAGATTAAACTTTTTTTTTCCATTATCCATTACGAAAACATGCCTATTCAAATATATAGAAAATTTCACCTCCAAAAACTGAAAATTTTCAGACTAAAAACTGATATTTTTCATATTTCTGCTCAAAACATAGATTGTGGGTACTCGTTAGAACCGCCTCGCCGAGGCGGTTCTAACCAGTACCCACAATCTATGTTTTGAGCAGAAATAAGAAAACTAATGTATACCCCTGTAAAACCCAGTTTTACTATATAAAAATGGGGTTTAAGGGGGTCAAAATTATATAGGTATGTTTTCGTGATGTGTTATATAGACTGGCTCCCGTCTCCAGAGATTAAACTTTTTTTGTTTCCATAATCCTGTTTGATAATCCACTAGTGACCAGCCATTATAGTCATGAAATTATTTTAGTTTTATTTTAGAGGATTATAAGAATAAATATTTAGTCAGTAGAGACTGGAGCCAGTCTAGCTGTTTGTTACTGCATCTTCAACATGTCTACATGCCTAATAGTTGCACTTTTAAATCAACTGCCAATTTCAATTTAATTTAACCTTTAATTCTCTGGGCTAATTCCGCAGACGACAAATCGGTAATATTTTTCTTATTTTTCCCAGAAAATAGGATTTGACATTTTATCCAAATTGTCCCCAATGTCAAAACCTGTTTTCAAGGAAAACAAGAAAAAATATCTCAAAATGTCGTCTGCTTGAAGTTTTTACCCAGAGTGCTAGGAACGGATGTACTTTAAGAATTGAAACATAATTATTTTCCATCCCTTTGAAAATGGGACCACATCAAAAGGACTTTGTTCAACTGGAGTCCACTCTAAAAGGTATTTCTCCTCGAGAGCCGTCGGTAGACACAGGGCAGCAAATTCTTTCCTTTTATAGTAGACCCCTTTAGAGCAGGAGTTTGGTATGCAAGAAAGCATGCAGGAAGTCACAAAAGTTGTGTCCCTTGTAAAACTTGAGTAAAAATCTACCAAGTGTATCCACCCCTTAAATTTAAAGTGCATACTTGAAAGTGATCAATAGTTTCCTGAAATGCCAGGCCGAGGATCCGCCCACTGATACATAACGCAGGAAATTGTCCCTTATGAAGGCTCAACCAACTCAAATACAGTCGACTCTCGTTATCTCGAATTCCAAGGGACTCACTGAAACACTTCGAGATATCCGTACCTCGACATATCAGAGATGAGAGAGTGAGGGAAACAATAAATTGAACAACCACATTTAACAAATGAATATGTTATTTGACTCCTGAAGTTAGAAATATATATACATAATAATGTGAAAAAGAGGAGAAATTGCTCCTTAGGAGCAATTTCTCCTCTTTTCCACATTATTTTGTTACCCGTTGTCATAGTTTCATGTTAAAACAGGGACCAGATTTTCATTTCGAGATAAGCGGTAATTCGAAATAAGCGTTCGAGATAACGAGGTTCGGCTGTAACTGAAATTAATTAACCCTTGTCCTGCTGAACCCGGATCTACCCTGCCTTTGCAAACAGTGTAGATCCAGAAGAAGCCAACTGATCTGGATCTGCACTGTTTGCCATTAAGTATGTGAATTTATACCAATACCCTGGATCTAGTAATCTGTTTGGTTGAAAATTAGAAATGGGTGTGGCATCTTAATTTATTCAGCAGGACAAGGGTTAAATAATACAGATTAGCTCTTCATGGACTGTTAATACAAGACTTTCAATAATTTCAGTTATGTCAAGTATAGGTATGTCAGCACTGTGTCAATTGTGTATAATATATTAGCTCATTTTAGCAAGTTCTACGGCGTCCGATCTAGGTCTACACTATTATCTCATGTCTGGCTATCCGTATTATTAGGCAAAATACGGTGCCATTCAGACTTGATGGATCAATTACGACGCCTTAACTAGACCTTTCGCCCTCATCACTGAATAATGACAGAGCTTGCAAAAAGCATTTTAAAAGAACAAACCGTAATCTTTCTAAATATCGATACGCCATTAACTCCTTACAATGCTTGTAATCAAAGTACTGACAGCACTAATTGGTCGGTTGTCTCTGAGTGTAGGCTGGGAAAATGCTCCTGAACGAGGACTTAAAACTGTTTCATTTAACCCTTACAGCAAACAGTGCAGGCCCTGATCACACGCCGCGTTCTTCGGCGTCTGACCTGGGTCAACACTGTTTATCAATATCCCAGTCCAGGTTTTACAGATAACCCTCTTTACACGGCACTCTGACGTCGCAGTGACAAGAATAGCGCGGCTATAAATAACCGTTACCTGGATTTGGTACCAACGCGCGGTATGATTTCATTGGTCACTGATAACTACCTTGTATGTATACTATGGCTCGATTGTAAACAATCGATCCTAAAATTGAGCACGTCCATTTAACTGCCTGTTACTGTTACAAAAAATGCTGAGTTAGTTGTAACAATACATTTTTTTAGATTTACTTCCGCCTGAAGAACCTTTTGTTAAGATATTTACCTGCTTATGTCGAGTTGACTCTTCTACCTCAAGTCTTTGAACAGGTTCATCTCCAATAGAAGGAGTGTCTGGTTAGCTTTTATTACATGTATTACCAAGTTTTATAGAAATTCTTATACTTAATGCAAACAGTGTAGACCCTGATCAGACGCCGCGTTCAGCGGCGTCTGATCTGGGTCTACACTGTTTGCCAATGTCCCTTTTATGGAGACGCCAGGCTTAAAAAGGTTAAAGTCAAATATGCATTTTGTTCAATACATAAATTGTACCTTAAAACAACGCATTTAATTTTGATATTGACACTGTGCAGACGTAGGCAAGAAATATCAGCAAAGAAAGCAAAGTTTACTATAAAAACGGTCTTTTGTCGAGGCAAAATGATTTCTGATAAAATATTTTCGATCACAACTTATGATTGCGTGCCTCTCCCTCCCTCCCTCCCTCCCTCCCTCCCTCCCTCCCTCTCTCTCTCTCTCTCTCTCTCTCTCTCTCTCTTCATCTCTCTTTCTCTCTCTCTCTGTACGTGCGTGCGTGCGTGCGTGCGTGTGTGTGTGTGTGTGTGTGTGTGTTATTTAGAATAAAGCAGACGAAAACTGTCAAGTGAATCGAAAGAGCAGCAGACAACATGGTATTTCCGCCAAGCTTGTCTTCATTAGATTTTGAGTCAACAGTTTCTGGTTTGTTATAATGTCTCGTTGCAACGGTTGCGCATCACCGGATTTTAGAGCACTTCTGAGAAGGCTACGGTAAATGTTCTAAAATATCGTGCACCAAAGTTGCTGACAAAATGGCATATACAAAAGGTGCAGATCCCGATCAAAGTGCCTTTTAGAACAGTCTGATCAGGGTCTACACTGTTTGCCATTCCACTCGTTATTTTAAGAACCAAACTGCATACAAAATTTAGACCAATAAAGTATGGAATAAAGTGTTCGAAATTTTAGGACATTCACCGCAACCAGAATACATATTTTCACCACATGGTGTTGTTTCTCCAGGCTATGACATCACGCCAGAAGGTGTTGGTAGTTGCGTATCACGAACAAACGCAGATATGAGTCGTGTCAAGCGATAAAGTGCCTTCGAACATGCGCAAAATCCGCAGAATCAGATCATCCTGCGCATGTGCATAGTATCATCCGAGCCTTTGCTCTCCATTCATACATTCTGCAGTATCAAATGATTGTGTTAGCTGACCGGGAAGGCACTGATTAGAATGAGCTTCTGGCCTTGTCGAGATATCACTACTACATTTATACACACAGCGTCATGTCAACGTGACCTGGTACATCCATCAGACGGATTTCAAACTCAGACCGCAGCAAACTAATAAAAATATATTCATTCTTCTGTTGGCCATTTTACAGTGTACTATATTGTATTGCCCCACAAATGTCCTTAGCCTAAGGATCTGATGATTTTTATGACATTTCAAAATAAGCTTCTAATAGCATAAGAATCACAGAAAGCTCAACACTTCGAAGAATGATGAAAAAATGTTTTCAGAAAAATGACTGGTATTTTTCTTACTTTTCCTTCAAACTAGAAGATTTGCATGAAATGTTAATTCCTATTTTCTGAGAGAAAATAAGAAAATACACCTTCTTGTATTCTGCTTATATTCAAAGCGTATAAAGGGTTAAACGCAGAAAACATATTTCACTTCCATTACGAAAATACGCCAATTCAAATATATTGAAAATTTTACCACCCAAAAAAAAGAAAATTTTCAGATAAAAATTCTGATATTTTTCATATTTCTGCTCAAAACAGAGATTGTGGGTACTCGTTAGAACCACCTCGGCGAGGCGGTTCTAACGGGTACCCACAATCTATGTTTTTGAGCAGAAATAAGAAAAACAATGTATACCCCTGTAAACCCTAGTTTTACTATATAAAAGTGGGGTTTAAGGGGGTCAATATTATATAGGTATGTTTTCGTGATGAATGCTCTTTATAAAAGCCAACGTTTAACCGGAATTTACCTCCGCTTTGAACAGGAGTCTACTCTGAAAGGAAAGGAAGCATTTTTTTACTTTATGAGTACCGTATTTACAAATCAAATCAACGAATACCATATGCATTTGGACAGACAGGCCCGAGCAGACAGTGTAGACCCAGATGAGACGCCGCAGAACGCAGCTATCATCAGGGTCTACACTGTTTGCCACTCATCCAGCAATGTTTAGACACAATATCGGGTAGTAAATTGTACCAGTATGATATCTTGGAAAATCTAGTTCCGGTTAAGCTTGCGCTAGGGGGGCGAAATAAGCCCAGCAAACTGCATTGTTGTCATATGAAGAGTCTCAGTGAAATCGAAACTCTAAGTTTCGTTGTTTATATGTTCTGTATTTCCAAGGCCAACCTTTATAGATAGCATTTGTAGATTGCTTGCAGAACTGCCCTTTTATATGTATATTGCAAAACTGTAAAAAAAAAAAACAAAGTACTGAGCCAAAATTAAAACTCAAATCCCCTGAAAACACATGACTGCTTTTTTTTTTTTTTTTTTCAACTGATTTTCACAACGGTAATGTAAAGAATGTGACGCCCTCGTCTCACCTAAACGTAACAACTATGCACTGGTTTAATTAACCTGTAACGGAAATTATACGTGAAAGCACAAACCACATTTATTACTATATGAAGCAAGAGAATACGGTTGGGGATAACCAAACGGAACTGGATCGATTTACCTTCATAAAGATTTTTCCTGTTGGAAAAAAAAACGCATATCAGCCGCAACGCAAGAAAACGTACCTTCTAGCATGTGCGCCGAACGAAGACACAAATGAGCCTGCGCATCGCCACAGTCCGATAATAGTATTCGCTGACCGCATAAAGAAACTATGCATCCTTGGTTATTCAAACTGCGTCCAGTGAAGATTCAGATCAGACTGCGCGAATGCGCAGTCTGATCTAAATCTTCTCTGGGCGTACAAGTCCGAAAGTACGTTTTGTGACGTTGCGAATCATATGCTAACGCATAAATATATGTCGCAAACCAATAAATGTTGACGATTCTATAAGAACACCAACCTTAACGCTATGCATGCCAGGTAAAATTTTGAGCAATCGTCATCTTGATATATTTTTCTTTTTTTATCAATAAACAGACTTTAATAGTTTATACAAATTATTTCCTGAAATGTCGTAGCCTTATTTCTAGGATTAAAAAACGAAAACTATCATCAATTTGTCATCTGCTGACTTAGCCCAGTGGGTGGTAAAAGTTAAGACAGTAATCTATTTTAGGTAAAACCACCGGAAGTTATCCTGTGGGAACCAATTAATCTACAGGAAACCATCTGAGCCTCCAATCAGAACTACAGTATTCATCCTAAAATTTCTATAGTATACAATATGGAGAATAGAAGGACAATTTTTTTATATTTAGATATATGCAGTATAAAAGACAGACAGAAATAAGAGAACAAATTGAACACCAGATTTAATCAAAATACTGGCAGCACTGGTAGGTAGATTGTCTCTGAGCAGGCTGGGAAAATGGTCCTAAATGGGGTCTTGAGACTGTTTCATTTAATAGTTAACTCATTGTTATTTAAGCAAACAGTGCAGACCTTGATCACACATCATATTCTGCGGCGTCTGATCAGGAACTGCACTGCCTGCCACTGTCCAAATGTCCCGGTCAAGGTTTTACAGATAACCCTCTATCAACAGTATTCTGATGTCATAGCGACAAGAATATAACCGTTACCTGCATCACGAAAACATGTCTATATAATTTTGACCCCCTTAAACCCCACTTTTATATAGTAAAACTGTGGTTTACAGGGGTATACATTATTTTTCTTATTTCTGTTCAAAACTCGACGAGGCGGTTCTAACGAGTACCCACAATCTATGTTTTGAGCAGAAATATGAAAAATTTTAGAATTTTTCATCTGAAAACTTTCAATTTTTTGGTGGTAAAATTTACAGTATATTTGAATAGGCTTGTTCTCGTAATGTGGATTTCGTCTAACGCGCGGTTCGATTACATTGGTCAATGAGATAACCACGTGGAAAACTACCTCTAAAGAAAATTTTGGCGTTTGTATACTGTGGATAGATTGCAAACAATCGATCCAAAAACGGGCATAGATAGTCCCTGATAATTCACAATTACCCAGGTATCACTCCCGTTTGGGCAGGCACCGTTCTTACTAAGAATGATTGCTTTCACCACATCTTGCATGTAAAACTCATTGACGTGCAAGCATACGTTACTGAAATCGAAAATCACTGCTGCATCACCAGTCTTTCAGAAAAAGAACAAGTGAAAAACAAATAGTCAAATGACATGCGTCATGGGAAAAGAGTCGTTAAACATGTAGTATATGCGAACAGCAAAGGTTCAGGTGAGCCTGCGCATGCGCGCAGACTCGTCAGAACCTGTGCCGTTTGCTCACGTAAGCAGTATTCAGTTAAAGAACTAAACATGTGGACCTGCTACGGGGCCGAGCATGCGTACTGAATGATTGATTCGATGGGAAAGTCCGAAGAGCCGTTTTCTCGCGGCGGTACTCAGATAAGTGCCATTCTTCTTCTTCTTTTCTCGTAGTGTTCCCACGGTTATTTTACGTGGCACCTCCACTCTTATCGTGGAGTAGACAAAATGCACAGTTAACTTATATAAATGTCAGAGTTCAATTGTGGTCTTAACTTAACACTATGCTCTCTGGTATATCTCTCTATTCAGTGTTCAGTAACCTAGCACGATTCAAATGTAACTCATAAATAAGTTCACGGCTGCGCAATTCTAAAATCTCCGTCTGCCTTTCTGTTATGTCCAAATGTAGAGCAACACTCGGATGACTTGAGTCTAGAAGAAGCTGTGTACACAACTCTGGATTCCTCAAGACGTGGTCGATATTTCTGGAACAACCAAATAAGTCTCTTATTTTCTTAATATAGGGAGATCTAATATCCTTCAACGTCTGACAAATGACGAGAAAATGCACCCTATTTTCAGGTTCTTGTTTACACAAGGGGCACTGAGGGTTTACACAAAACTGATTAAACATCGCCCTAGTGGCCTGTAGTGTATATGTACCTGTCAGCAGTCTAGCCTTCATCTCAGCCCTCCTGATATCAAAAGTACTATTATTTACGTAGGCATAAACTTGATGAACTCTGCCCACCTTAACAGAATCTGGGTTAAGGTACCTTAGGGTTGACTTACTTTCAATGTCTTCTCTCCATAGGGTTTCGGTATATTGGTGAATACCTGATTTTACACATTTTTTCCACTGTTCTCTAGTAGGGGGGGTTTCAACCACAGAATATGCTGTGGGAAGAGAATACAGGTCTAGAATATTCCTCACCTTAGAGAAAAAGCTTGTATCATTTGGGGATTTTACAGCTAGCTGCCGCCTTGCGATGTCATATTCTATACACTGGGGGTCACGGACAACATTACAGAACAACGTCAGAACACACTTATTGATACACGCCTCAATGGGTAAAAGTCCAAGTAATGCCATAGTGGCAGAATTAGACGTTTTAGTTGGCAATCCCTGAAGTTGTTTAGCACATCTTATCTGAAAGGCCTCAAGGGCAGTGATATCTTTTTTCATGAGATTCTGTACTTCCAGACCATAGATCAACCTTGGAATTACGTACTTCCTCCACATATCAGCCTTGATAGACTGTTTAATACCAGACCTCCCATGGAATCCTGCACCCATAAGTGAGTAAGCAGTTCTGCGTCCAATGTTTATTTTCTCGTCAATGTTAAAGTTGCATTTAGAGTTTCGGTATATGCCAAGATGTACTGTTTGGTTCATGACTGGGACCTTTTCTCCATACAAAGTTATGGACGGGACATCCTGAGTATTATAGGGCACAATTACAGTTTTTGTAGGGTGAATTGTGTAGTGTTCCCTATTTGCATAACCCTCAGAGGTACTTATCATAGGTTGTAACTCATTCTTGGAGTCTGTCACATAGCAAAGGTCGTCTGCACATGTGACATGGGGGACTTTTACAGTACCAATTGTTTTTCCTGTAAACCTGTCTTCTATATCTAAGAGGAGAGGATTGTTGTACCTCTTGTAATGAGTAGCAGACAAAATTCCACCTTGGCGGACTCCTTGTTTTATAATAAAGGGTGAGGAAAGGTGACCCTCCCATTTTACCCTAGCTGTCATATTTGAGTACAAATCTTTCATAAGTAACCAGTCGTCACCAGTGATACCATCTGCATATAACTTATGTAGCAGAAACTGATGGTTCACTACATCAAAAGCTTTCTGGACATCAAGTGCAGCAATGTACATGGGCTTTTTTTGTGACTTAGCTTCACTAATGCATTCTGTCAGTACAAGAGCAGCGTTCATTGATGAGGTTTTTTCAGTAAAGCCTTTTTGGAGTCGAGATTGGGAATGTTTAAGCGTCAGATTATGCCGGTTGTTCAGGACAAGCTCCAGGACTTTAAGAAGAATGGGGGTGACTGAGATACCTCTATAATTTGAGGGATTAGATGTATCACCTTTCTTGTAGACTGGAGTGAGAAGCCCTTCCTTCAGAATGTCTGGAACCTTCTTCTGTCGAAAGATGTTATTTATAATATAGAGCAGTGATGTCTCAATATATGGAGATGATAAAATGAGATGTTCACTAGTCAGTCCAAAAGAGTCAGCAGCTTTGTTGTTTTTTAGACATTTCAGAGCTTTCTTTATTTCAGCTAAAGAGGCAGGTTTAATGGGATTGTGTTGAAGGTTACAAATGTTTTCTATATGTACAAGGTCATCATTAACAGAAGAGGTATAAATGGCATTCCATCTCTGACTCTGCTTAGGAGTAGCAAGGGTTTTAAAATGACTCGACCATCCATCGCATATTTCCCTGGGGGACTCGAAGTTTACACCATCAACTATCAGAGAATTTGTTTGCTGACAGTTAGATTTCCTCTGCATCCTGACGAGGGTATGGAAAGATTTGGTGTTGTTTTCAGCATCCATGATAGCTTGAAGCTTCGTTTCCCTGTCCTTTGCATTTGTTTTACGGATGGATTTGCGTAAGTTTGTTTTTGCCTCCTTTATATTTCTATGACAGGTAGGACTGTCATCTTTATCAGGTTTACCAGCCAACTTCCAATCTCCCCAAGCTTTGCGGGACTGTCTGATGGCTGCAGTGACCTGAGGATTCCATTTACGGGATTTTTTTAAAGGTTTCATCATCTTTGTTGGGGTATATCCAGGAATACTCGATTCTGTAGCTGTTTTTAGTATATCCGTCAAACCTCTGATTTGACAGAGCACATCATATGCACTATTCGTGTGTTTGTACTGAAAGGATTGACGGATTTGAGTGCGCACAGAATCCTTAAAGAGTTCTAGGTCACACTTGTGCCATTTAGGCTTTACAGGAATAGTAACTGTTTCCTTCTGCTTTAAGCAATACTTGACATGCAGTTTAGCAGAGAGAAGAGTATGGTCAGATAAGTTTAGGGGCTGCTTTCCCACAACTATTGTAGGTGTGTGGATTACAGTAGTCTGAGATTTTGTGAGTATGTAGTCTATTTCTGAGAAGTCTCTTCCATTCTCATGAAAGAAAGTTGGTTTTCCATCCTGGTAACATTTCAGGTCCAAAGACTGCAGAAAGGAAACCAGTGAATGGTCTTGCTTATTTCCGAGTCGTTGTTGAAGAGAAGCATTCATGTCGCCACAAATAATGATCTCATGTGAGGACTGATAAGTCAGGACAATTTCACTAAGCTGTGCTAAGACTGAATCATACTCAAGTGGATCTGCAGACGTTGAGTTCTTCGTCACATATTTTCTTGAAGGTAAGTATGCAGAAATGACAAGTAAAGGGGGTTGACTTCGGACCTCCACAGCACAGACCCTGTTTCCTCCAATCGGACAATCTACCACTTTAAGATCCCAATCATTTCTATAGAAAATGCCAACCCCTCCGTATCCCCTAGGGGGACCAACAGGAGATATCGGGTCATCATCGTCCACAGACTTACTGTAACACTTATGCATGGGGGAGACAGAATCGAGCCGTGAGAGCTCAAAGGCAAATAGCCAATGTTCCTGAATACAGAGGATATCAGTAGATTGAAGAACATTCTGTACGTAAACTTTGTTTGATTTTATATTCTTTACATTGAGTGTCGCAATGGAGATCGTTTTTGACTCATTATTGGAGTGGCTTCTGAGGCTCGGCCTTTGACCAAAAAAGGTTCGGAACCTGAATGGCTTCTTTCTTCTTGATACTGTTCTTGGATTTGTTCAGATTGAAGCAGCACATTTGAAGGATCGGATATAGATGGCATAGGTTGACTATCAGTAGAGTCTGTCGAACTAGAACAAAAAGATTCATGGGTATGAGTGCTGTGTTTATTTAGAATAGAGCTGGGGTCACCAGTATGGGAGCCTGATTTAGGTCTCAGTACAGTAGTATCCTCAGTGGTAAGTTGTTTACAAGGTTCACTGGTCAGGTCTATCACATCCTGCGGATTATCCTTGGGGAACTCCTGGTCTAGGGCTGGGCTCTGAGGTACTTCTACCAAAGGAGAAGTGAAAAGAGGTACATTTATATGAAGATTACCAGTATTTTGAGGATTTTGTTCAACTTGCAATGAGGTAGAATCCTGTCTAGAATGTAATACTTGAGGATCAATGGAGTGCTCTACAGTAAAGGCAGAAGCTTGTCTAAGGTTGGGTATAATTGGGGCCTGCGGCTGCACATTTGTTACATGGGGTTGTATATTTGTCACTGGAACCTGGGTGTGGGTTCTCCACTGAGGAGGATTCACAAGATTCTGAGGTGGAGTCCGAACCAATGACTGAAATAAATAAGGATGTTTGAAATATTGTGGAAACTGATTATATAGGTTCATAGAGTGCCCTATCGGAATGTATGGGTTTACTTGAGGATATACAAAAGGGGAAAAAGGATTTGCAGTTTGCATTGGCATGTAGTTATGCATAGGGTTAGGTATGTAGCCAGGGCCCCTACTGTATGGAAACGGATTATTTACCATGTATGGGTTAAAGTGATGATTCATACTCATTTGTTTTTGAAGCGTCATAGATTCGAGTAATGAGACTTTTGTTTTAAGCTGCTCAATCTCTAAAGCCATTAGCCGGTCCTTTGTCACCTGAAGATCCTTCTCATGCTGAAAATGAACAAATGAATGGGGCTGTTCCATACGTGGATACAGCGGAGGTGGGTGTAATATAGAAGGTGGAGGAAGTCCAACATTAATATTTTGAGGTAATGTGGGACCATGTTGAGAATCTTGTACAGGAGCAGATTGGGTTGTAACATTTTGAGTAGTAGGGTCAAGTCGCTTTAAAAGACTGATCTCATGAGAGAGAATTTTGTTAGAATTTTCTTTATCTTGGATTTCTTTTTCAAGGGAATAAATAACAGATTTGGCATGATTGAGCTGCTCTTCCAGGTCAGAGCTTTTCTGCTTTCTTTGAGGAGCTGGTTTCTTTCGTTTTACTTCAGTGGGGACAGAAATAATTCTTGTTTGATCATTGTCAGATTTCAGGGCTGACTTGAGATATGTTACTTCATTATGCTCAGAGCCACCAAGGTCAGAATTTTGTACAAGATCCATTATGGGTCTTTGAGTGATTTGTTTAGGAGATAATATGACAGGAATTGGTTCACCGGTCGGAGAGGAAACTTTCGACTGAACCTCTCTCCCAGTGGTAGGTTGAGGCTGCTTAGCAAGTATTGGAGGGTCCACTACCGGTTCCTCTACTTCGCTGGGTCGAATAGCATCTTCATCTAGTATTGGAGGGTCCACTACCGGTTCCTCTACTTCGCTGGGTCGAATAGCATCTTCATCTAGGAGAGATTTGTTAAGGCTGTCAAAAGATTCACCCTCGGCAAGGCATTCCTCCATCTGTCTACACGATAGACAAGTGTAAGCAGTATCAGCAGACCTATAAAGGTCAAAAAGATCATCATCTACTCCTTCGCACTCACTGTGCATCCATGAGGTGCAATAGTCGCACTGGATGCCCTCATCAACAAGCTGTTTACAGTGAGGGCAAAGGAATAGAGATGTATCCAAATTTTGATGTGTCCGGGATACATTCTGGGTAAGCTGGGGTTGGGTCATATCTTGAGGAAGACCAGTTTGAGAGGGAGTCGGGATACCTTGGACCTTGGAGTCAGCCACCCGGCTATCTCTACCAAGAGGTCTAGCACTGCATGCTGAGATTGATTTCAAAGAGGCTTTTATATCCTGATGCTTATTGTTAAGTAAATCAATGGAGTCCTTGATCTGAGCTTCCAAGGGGAGCAGGAAGTGATCAACAAACATGTCAACCTTAGTCCCATTTACTAGGACAGATGACTGTGTTCTGTAGAGATTTACTGTGAATTTATGTATTTTACCTAAAGTGCCATCACTTCTAAGGTTGTATGCTTTGTGGGTAGAGTCAACAATAGCTCCCGATTGATCTGAATTGAATTTAGAGGTAATATATAACGATAAGTTAGCAGCTTTTTCTTTCAGTAACTGTGACAAAGAATGTCGAAATAATTCAAAAGCAGCAGTGCTCAGATTTATGACTATATTTTTACCAGCTTTCATAACCCATTTTATATGGGTGTCCTGACAGTTGTGTAACTTTGCCTCTATGGCTTTCTGTCTATTTAAAGTATAATGTCTAGTTGAGTGATTATCCATACTTTTAGGGTCAATTAGTGTTCCAGACGCACCACTAGGTTGGGTACAAAGGTTACTCTGGCTACCATCAGCCACTGAACCTAAACTGGCAGGTACAAGATCCATCAGGAGGGCACACGAAGTCCAGACACTGTAGGAATTATTTAATTTTAACCACAAAATACCTAAGGGCAAGGTTCCTTAAAATCCAGCTGCAAATCTGGCTAAATGTAAAAAGAATTTTGAATTTCTACAGACTTAATTATGGTTGTTTATTTTAATCCCAAAATAGTCTAATGTTATATAGATAGCATATGATCTATATGATTAGATAGCAAGACTGACACCGACTGAAATTATACTCCAGTCAAGAGTCACTAAAATGTAAATTTAGCCAGCTGACTTACGCTGAATACCAACACAAAAAATATTATGTGCTTAGAGACAATGAATGAAAGGGAGATTAACATAGAAATATGCGGAGATCAAAAATGCATGTGATCATCACATCTTACATGGCCACAGTCAGGAGATTCATTTGAGGTCTTAGTCTGAAACAATCAGTTTCAGTTCTTCAATGCACACAAGGATACAGACTATTCAAAATTTGATTTAAAAATTACTAGTAAGGCATCAATGCAGCACGGGCACTAAACAGTGATACAATTAGTTTTAAGAGCATTTATCACAGCGATAAAAGGTGTGGAATTTCGAAGACACACAGATTTGCATTCACCAGCAGCTTGAATTCTCCGGTGTACTCAGGGAGATACAGACCATTCAAAATTTCTTATTTTAAGAATTACTAAAAGTCATCATTAAAACATGAGTACTAGGCAATGATACAGTATATTTAAATCATAAATCATAGAGAGGGGCCATATTTGATGAACTTATTAACTGACTTGAAATGATTCAGGTTAAGAATTTTAGTTTAAAAATTAAAAGTTAATTCAATTTGATATTTTACACAGAGCGATACAAACTATAACAATTACTTTATCATTAAAACTAAAATTAATATAAAAATTAACACATTAAAAATTGAATTGAGTTTGAATTTTTATTCTTTGTATTGCGCTCGCAATTCAGGTCAAATGACTAAGTTCTTACAGAGTCTCCTGCGCGTTAAACACTCGTGGACAACGTTCGTATGGAATTTAACAGAATGGTTGTTCAATTTAAGGTAGTTCTTAGTATTCTAAAATCTTTCCACGTCCTTTTTCTTCCGCTGAAATGTTCCAACTTCTCCAGAAATTCAAGATGGCCGCGACGTTGAAATGACCTTGGAGGGAAAAATTTCACAAATTTCACTTTTCGCGTCTTACCAGAGAGCAAATACACATTTAACACAATGACCACATAAAACAATGTTCTAAAACTACTGTCTGTGCATAAAACTAAAACGAGGTGCCAATTAACATGATAAAGTAAGTTTAAAAGTGGTGGTCCTTCAAAAACGTGACTGTACAGTTCAAACGTCAAAAATTTTACCCAATCGACAGGCAGTTTCGACATCAATCTAATTGAACTATCCTTTTTAAATAAATATTTGATTTCATTTAATAGTCTTTAATCAAGTACAAGAAATACTCGTACGTTTGAATAGAATTCTAGAAGCAGGCAAATTGGACTCAAAATACTAGAGAAAAGAGCTCCTGCAATTATGCAAAACTGGTCAGGCCATTACGCACTATGTGTATTTAATATTAATATTAAACTAGTGCCCCATGTCCCATTATATATATATATATATATATATATATATATATATATATATATATATATATATATATATATATATATATATATATTTTCAAAATTTTGCTGTTTTTCTGTTTTTAAATTTTGTTGAGAAAAGAAAACAATGTCAATATTTTTATTTATAAATGGCTTACCTAGAGCTATGGTTATGTAAAATATGTAAACGTCATAACATATCCCAGCTAGCATTCTACGTAAATCTACATCGGGCCGTCATAGGCCCGTCAGCTACCCTGACGGGCCGATGACGGCCCGATAGAGATTTACTGGAATGCTGCCTGGGATCCTAATTCTAGAATTAATTTAATTAATTTAATTTTAAATTAAGAATTAAAAAGCCAAAGATACTGATCAGATTACACAACGCTCAGACAATTAAGGTCACAGCGTGCAGGATATCTTCATTTCTAATTTTTAATATAAGATTACTGGCAAATAATATAACATTACGAAAACATGCCTATTCAAATATACTGACAATTTTAGCACCCAAAAATGAAAATTTTCAGATAAAAAATTCTGATATTTTTTCATATTTCTGCTCAAAACACAGATTGTGGGTACTCGTTAGAACCGCCCCGACGAGGCGGTTCTAACGAGTACCCACAATCTATGTTTTCGAGCAGAAATAAGAAAAATAATGTATACCCCTGTAAACCCCAGTTTTACTATATAAAAGTGGGGTTTGAGGGGGTCAAAATTATATAGGTAAGTTTTCGTGATGGATATTATTTGCTTCTAACTGTATTGATGTTCTGCGATAATTCTACTGGTATTTACATGAAACAGAGAAAATCCTTCAATGCTTTGTTAAACCGTAAATTTCTCATTTCGTAAATTTCACACCCATAAGAAGAATTGGTATTAATACGTCACATTTGCCAAATGTGAAATTTACGTATGGTCCATGTCGATAAATTTTGGGGTCTAAAATTTGTGCTCAAATTTCTCATGTTGATAATTTCTGACGTGTGAAGAATTGGTAAGTATTCGTCACACCTGTGAAGAACTGGTGCGACTTTTTCTCGGGTATGAAGAACTGGTACCAATTCCTCACACATGTGAAGAATTAGTACCAATTCCTCACACATGTGAAATTCGTTGATAATTTCTGACGTGTAAAGAATTGGTAAGTATTCGTCACACTTGTGACCTGTGTTTTTTGGGGGTGTGAAGAATTGGTACCAATTACTGTTACATGTGTGAAGAATTGGTACCAATTCCTATTACATGTGAAGAATTGGCACCAATTCCTCTTACATGTGAAGAATTCATGAAAATATTGCTACGACCAATCATCCTCTTCCGCTGATTCCAGTAGAGCAGTTGTCAGCTGATGGAAAAGAATTTTCACTAAGTACTGGTTAACTGCCTCCGGGAGGCTTGTCCAGGAACAATGTAGTTAGGTCAACTGACCGTCAATAACCTTAGCTGTTGATCGCAGACGTCAAACACTAAATCAAACAAACAAACAAAGCAAAACAAAACAAAACAAAAAAAAAATCAAATGCGCAGAGTAGCTCCGTAACCACTCAGAAGAATCAGCGCATTTGTTTTTCGTTGCACTGATTGAAGAATATACCAAGTTTCTAAATCAGAAGTTAAAAATAATTATATGAAAGGCCCAGGGAGTTTCAATAAAACAACGCAGCCTATCCCAAGCACCGAGGAAGAGGAAACCCCTCCGAACAGAAACCACATAATTACAAATAAATATTAGCAGAAAAATTAGCTCTTGCTAAGACTTGCTTTTATAGTTACTCATGCTGGCGGGTCTAGTGGGAAACACCGTGGAAAGGTTTTCTCGCGACTCAGCTCATCTTAAGCATTCTAACTCTTGTCCCAGAAGTTCCAACAGTAAAACATTTGAATTTCCTTCCACGTTTATAAAATTATGGTATACGTGTGAAGAATTGGAACTGAATGCAAAATGCAGCAGCTTTGTGAGGTATTTTATCGATGTGAGGAATATGCATGATTGCTACATGAAATTTGACTACATGCGTATTTCTTTCACACGTGAGAAATATTGGTATGAAATCCTGACGTATTGGTACCAATTCTTTACGCGCTGTGAGGAATTGGTACCAATTCTCCATGGCTTGAAATTTACGAAGTGTGAAATGTACGGTTCAACAATGCTTACATGTAGCACTCTCGGTAAATTTTCAGCAGACGACATTTTGTAATATTTTTGTTTCTTATTTTTTTTTTCCAGAAAACAGGATTAGACAAATGTCAAATCCCGTTATCTGGGAAAAACTAGAGACAATTTGCATGAATTAACAAATCCTGTTTTCTGAGAAAAATAAGAAAAATGTCACCAATTTGTCGTCTGCTAAATTAGCCTAGAGGTTAAGGTGTGCGAAACTCCTGCGTATTAACCTGTAAAAGCGCTAAGCAAAATTCTACCAGACGGCATTCATTTTTTTTTTCAATTATTCTTCAGAGAAAATAAGACTTGGCATTCCATGTGAATCGTCTGCTTGGCAGGCGATTCACATGAAATGTCTGATCTTTAACTTTTCTGAAAAAAAAAATGCCGTCTGTGACAGTTATGCAGTTAGCGCATATCAATGTCAGTGAAAGGCTCTTAGATGGTGGTTAAATTGACGACAATGGGTCTCATAAGTGTTCGCTTAAAAACAATCACACCATTAAAATGCAAAATGTTCGTCAGTTATACCAGGAAAACGCTCATGTTAACTCTTAAAGCGCTATTAAATCAAATTACTAGCGTACTACATTCTCTCTTTTTTTCAGAGAAGTAAGACGACATTTAACATGAATCGTCTGCTGCGATATTTCAAGCCTTATTTTCTCAGACAAATAAATGTACACATATTTCAATGTGTTGTCTGCTGTAGTTGTGACGATATTCCTTTCAGAGAAAAACCTTTTTCAGAAGAAGCTGGTGTGCGGGAAAGCAAACATGAAGTCACACAAATTGTGCCTCTAGGAAAAATGGCGGTGAACTTACAAAATGTATCCGGGGCCTTAGCACTCTGAGTAGAATTTTCAGCAGACGACATACTGAATATATTTCTTAATTTTTTTTTCCATGAAACAGGTTTTGACATTTCATGCAAATTATCTCCAATGGGGTACTCAAAACAATATGCGCTGTATCCCCTCATAGTCTAATTGTCCACCAAATTTCAACGCGATCCGATGAAAGCTGAATGAGGAGTTATCCGGAAACGAAATGCGGACGGACGGACGGATAGACACCGGAGGGTCTATCATAATACCCTGCCACTATCGTGTGGCGAGATATAAAATTAAACAAACATATCATCATCCACCTTACCAATTTTGGGGCGTTCTCTTCATTTTCCAGCTGTACATGCACGTTTGCGTTTTATTGACACATTTCAAGGTTTTCTGTTACTTTTCATGTTCAATGCTTCCGTGACATTTATTGATAGATACATACCTAAGGCATTATTTAAGAATTAATCAGGTTTCATAGAACAAATCCTCAGAGATGTCAGACATCATAAGACTTGTTACGGAGAAATATTCGATGATAATTTCGGGATAATTTTTCTTATTTCTCCATTAACACATATGTTGTGGGTACTCATTAGAAGCGCCCTGCGAGGCGCTTCTAATGAGTATCACTACATATGTTTTAATGGAGAACTGGAGAAAATGATCTCAGAACTATCATCGAATTCTCCTCCTTAACAAGACCTCGGAACATGCCAATGGCATAAGCTGAATCGATTCCATTACTAACGCCTCAAATAAGATGAAATGAAACATAAACAGATGTCAGAAATTGACAGACAAAAGCTGATAAAAGGGTTTATTTCATGCAAAAATAATATGTTGACTGCTTATGAACTCAAAGCATTATTTGTGTGGAATGCGCAGTAACGTATTTATCCTAAATATTCGAACAGACAGGCCTGAGCAAACAGTGTAGACCAGATCAGACGCCGCATTCAGCAGTCTGTTAGACACATCAAACGGGAGTAACATTACGAAAACATACCTATGTAATTTTGACCCCCTTAAACCCCACTTTTATATAGTAAAACTGGGGTTTACAGGGGTATACATTATTTTTCTTATTTCTGCTCAAAACATAGATTGTGGGTACTCATTAGAACCGCCTCGCCGAGGCGGTTCTAACGAGTACCCACAATCTATGTTTTAGCAGATATATTAAAAGTATCAGAGTTTTTTACCTGAAAATTTTCGGTTTTTGGAGGTGAAATTTTCTATATATTTGAATAGGCGTGTTTTCGTAATGTATAGATTGATGGAGCTTCGTGATTGTGGCATTTCCTGGGAATTTTCTCTTATAATATTGTACCATTTCTAGTAGAAACGAATTCGATAAGTAACGGATTGCATACAATATACATATTATTATTAGTTGGACACCAGGGCCCAGTTGTTCAAAGCTAACGACGTCGTTAGTTAACGATTCGTTAAATTTTACATTGAGTGATATGCAAATATGCTGATATTTTTTGCTGAAAAAAATGTGAGTAGCTTTTGCACTGCAAAAGCTACTCACATTTTTTCAGCAAAAAATATCAGAATATTGTATATTAAATCTGCTAAAACAGTTAACGAAATGACCCTTAACGAACTCGTTAAGCTAACGACACTTTGAACAACTAGGCCCTGCTGTATATGATATATAGGCACTCTGAATACAGCCTTAAGTAAAGTTTTACATCATGAAAACATACCTATATAATTTTGACCCCCACCCCCCACCCTTAAACCCCACTTTTACATAGCGAGGCGGTTCTAACGAGTACCGACAATCTATGTTTTGAGCAGAAATATGAAAAATATCAGAATTTTTATCCAAAACTTTTAAATTTTTTTGGTGGTGAAATTTTCAATATATTTGAATAGGCGTGTTTTCGTAATGATATTTTCTGCTGACCGTTTCAAGGTCGTTCATTGCTTGTAGTTATTCTTTGTGCGTCGTCGGCTATTGCAAAAAGGCCGTTTTGCATGGTCATTATTTCTTCCCTTCTGCTTCTTCCTTAGGTGTGTCTGGAAGGATTGCTTTGCTATTATAGTCTTCCTGGGTACCTTCCTTTTATATTTGTCACAACTCAATTTACTACGTTATTTTGTGTGATCTATGTTTCCAAAGACCTGTTTTAGATTTTATTTTACTTTACTGCAGCTGGGGTTAAGTGCCCGCCCCCGCCCCGCCCCCCACGCCCCCTCCCCAACGTCAACATATAGTGTTAATTTTATTTTTCATTTTATTTTTTACTTCTTTTATAATGCCGAGCCCATGCTGGTTACTTTGAAAATCGAATTCCGCTTTAAGTCTTAAACCGGTGCTTATGGGTTGGGTGTGCAGTCTCGCAAACTACACTGCTGCATACGAAGAGACTTTAACAAAAGGAGTCCTTAATTTTCGTTATTGTGTGTGTTCTTCATTTGCCAAAGACAGCCTTTTAGATTTTGTTTTAGCATTCTGAGCCGTTTGCGTATTTGTAAGTTTTGATTAATTCAGAACAAAAATTAGTTACAACACCCTTTCCGGGTCATTGCCTAACACGGGTCCATTACGAAAACACGCCTATTCAAATATACTGAAAATTTTATCACCAAAAAATGAAAATTTTCAGATGAAAACTTCTGATATTTTTTCATATTTCTGCTCAAAACATAGATTGTTGGTACTCGTTAGAACCGCCTCATCGAGGCGGTTCTAACGAGTACCCACAATCTATGTTTTGAGCAGAAATAAGAAAAATTATGTATACCCCTGTAAACCCCAGTTTTACTATAGAAAAGTGGGGTTTAAGGGGGTCAAAAATATATAGGCACGTTTTCGCGATGATTTTGTCTTTGCCAAGTTATCCTGACAGTAAGAAAAGGCGCTTGGCATAAAACTTATCCTCAGTTATTTTCCTTGTCCAATCCTAATTTGAATCCAATAAATTTGAATTCGAATGGAAATCGGCATTAATGATTAGGTGTGTTATTGTAAATTCTGGTATTCCCTTGTCGCATGTTGCAACTGCAAAAAAAAAAAAAAAAAAAAAAAAAAAAAAAGAAAGAAAGAAAAACAAAGTGTTTTAACAAAGTTTACTCCTGGGACACGAGAGGCCGTGCTAATTTTTTAGTATCGGCTCGACGTTTAGTCAAAGAGGAATGGTATGTGTTTCATGACAGGTCAAACATTTTGTACTTTATAGCCAGAAGCGGGTCACCTAGTTTCGGTGTTAATTTCACTTGAATAATTTATACAATTTGTACTTCCAGACAGCTAGAGGAAATGCAATATAAACATAGAAGTTCCGACGTTTTTCTTTCTGGTAATGTCAGTATCTCATGTTCTGTTGATTATATTTTCATTATCTCAGTACTAAATGAACGATAAGGTTGGTTTCAATTCAAATGCAGACGCACTCTTATTTGTCAGTTTAGTAATGTTTAATTGTATCTCCTATTACTTTAACTTTTCACCTGAATGGAAATACATTACGAAAACACGCCTATATAATTTTGACCCCCTTCAACCCCACTTTTATATAGTAAAACTGGGGTTTACAGGGGTATACATTAATTTTCTTATTTCTGCTCAAAAACATAGATTGTGGGTACTCGTTAGAACCGCCTCAGCGAGGCGGTTCTAACGAGTACCCACAATCTATGTTTTGAGCAGAAATATGAAAAAATATCAGAGTTTTTCATCTGAAAATTTTTCAGTTTTTGGAGGTGAAATTTTCTACATATTTGAATAGGCGTGTTTTCGTAATGTAAAAATATTTTTTGCCAGAAAAATGATGAGGTATTATTCAATGCCCAGTGCAAGGCAATCGGTCCATTTCTATCAAGTCTGTGTGATCCAGCGTCTCTATATATCGAGCGACCCCTGGTTTTATATTACCCGAAGCTATATAGAAGAAAGCTAATGAGCATTTTGCACACATATAATAAAATCTAATGGTTAAAAAATATCCGACGGCAGGCAATCTTGCATGTTATAACAGTCATTGGCGTGTAACTGACCCGAAAATGGTGACGCGACAGTACCTTCTAGCTTATGACTTTAGATTTTGTTCATGTCCAGTTATGTCAAAGTGCCAATACAATATTGTTTAATAATTCAAACGCAACACTCTTAAAAGAAGCTTTATTTTATATACAGTCGTTTATTCGGTTGAAGAGCTTTTAACACTTTTACTCCCGAGTTTCTGCCATAGACTCTTTCATCTCTGAATTTGGACATATCCATAGTTGCAAATAAGGGTTTCAGTCATAAATCAATAACGTAATGGCAAACCATTACGAAAACACGCCTATTCAAATATATTGAAAATCTTACAACCAAAAAAGGAAAATTTTCAGATAAAAAATTCCTATCTTTTTCATATTTCTGATCAAAACATAGATTGTGGGTACTCGTTAGAACCGCCTCGGTGAGGCGGTTCTAACGAGTACCCACAATCTATATTTTTTTAGCAAAATAAGAAAAATAATGTATACCCCTGTAAACCCCAGTTTTACTATATAAAAGTGGGGTTTGAGGGGGTTAATATTATATAGTCATGTTTTCGTGATGCAGTGTAGCTCCTGATGAGTTGTCTCATATGGGTCTGCACTGTTTGCAAAGGTATCTGTATTGGTCTGTAGGGATGAAAGGTTTAGTATGCCTCGATCATATACACTATGGATGCCCTACACTATGGGTTTCCTTGTGCGTTTTGTTCTTGCTAACTCTTGTCTAGAATTATCTCACTAACAGCAAGATCATGACTCAAGAACACCGAGCTCTGGTCGTTCTCAGAACAGATGTTCACACAACCACTTAGCCAGTAGTGCCAAGAACAAACATGGCGGCAAAGTGAATACGCAAGGTTGAGTAAACCTTTCAATCAATTAAATTGCTTTGCTTTATGATTTACGATCAATTATTATTTTTATAACCTGATTCTCTCTATTTAAATTGTCCATTAGTTTCTCTCCGCTACATATTGCAAACGGCATACATATTCTTGACAAGCCTATTTAATATTTTGTTCAATGCATTAGAGCGATATCAGATTGTAAGGTTTTCAGGTACATCGTTTCTGCTATTTAGATTCTTCTGGTCTTGTCCGATCCAAGTTACAAACAGCAAGTCAGCACACAATGTCGTAAGAACGTCGTACCGACGCCGATGCGACGTTGTTTGTTTGTCACACTATGTCGTAAAAAGAGATGAATAACAAACGAAAAGCACATATATTTGAAACTCATCCGCACCTTAATACAATAACACATTACGAAAACACGCCTATTGAAATATATTGACAATTTTACAACCAAAAAAAGAAAATTTTCAGATTAAAAATTGTGATATTTTTTCATATTTCTGCTCCAAACATAGATTGTGGGTACTCATTAGAACCGCCAATAAGAAAAATAATGAATACCCCTGTAAACCCCAGTTTCTGTTCTCGTGATGAAACTTTTTTGTGTGTATGTTCGTATGTGTTTTTTGTGGGTTTTTTTTTCTTTGTTTTTCGTAGAATGACGTTTTTATTTGTTCCTTAGGAGCAGTTTGATTCGGGATAAACTGCAAGCTCAGACAGTTTTGTCTGAACATTTGAAATAAATGTTCTAATAAAACTGCAAACGGCGCAATAAAAGCACAAACATTTGTCTGTGTATCTATTTTGATAATTAAAGGGATTTGAGGTGGTTCTGGTGTTGTTTGTTCTTTGTTTGGCCTTGTGGCCACTCGCTGTGGAACTTTTTGTTTCATGTTATGTCCTCTTCGTTGTCTTACTGTTGTATTTAGTGGATCCTGTCTAGCATTATCATTACGAAAACACGGCTATTCAAATATACTGAAAAATTCACCACAAAAACTGAAAGTTTCAGATAAAAATTCTGATATTTTGCATATTTCTGCTCAAAACCTAGATTGTGGGTACTCATTAGAACCGCCTCGCCGAGGCGGTTCTAACGAGTACACACACTATATGTGTTGCAGTAGAAATAAGGAAAATAATGTATACCCCTGTAAATCCCAGTTTTACTACATAAGAGTGGGGGTTTAAGGGGGTCAAAATTATATAGATATGTTTTCGCATGGATCATCTTGTTGGTGCCGAGGGAGCTGGTCTGTGGCTTATATACTGTCTGTCAGAGTTTGTTTGCTCTTCCTCTTGGTGTCATTGGTAGGGTATGTTCTGTGATTGTGACTCTTCCTGGACGTCTTCTGTATATTTTGATAAACTTAGTAGATCATTCACCATTGTTTATAACCGAGTCACTTTTTCAACTTCATATTTGCTTTCCTGCACAAGAAAGCCCTCCTGAAATGGGGTCTACTCTAAAAGGAAAGAATTTGCTCCTAAAGAGAGCAATTCTTTCCTTTATGAGTAGACAGCTTGTCAAAAGGGACGAAACAATTTTGACAGAATTCCCTCCCCTGAAAATGTATCAACATCCCTTACAACGGTTTCAATTACTTTCTGTCACCAATTCAAGACGCCAGTCTTAACGTCAAGTGTGCATTTATAATTAAGTCTTCACATTAAACGTATTTCGCCTTTATTGCAACCCATTGACAAATGTCTTTGCGACGTAAAATACAGAATAAGTTGTCTGCATACTGTAAAAAGTAATTGTGCAACACATTAAGGCACGGGTCGTATGCCATTATGAAAACACACCTATTCAAATATACTGAACATTTTAAAACCAAAAAAGGAAAGTTTTCAGATATTTTTTTTTTGGTTCATATTTCTGCTCAAATATAGATTGTGGGTACTCGTTAGAACCGTCTCGACGGGGCGGTTCTAACAAGTACCCACAATCTATATTTTTTAGCAGAAATAAGAAAAATAATGTATACCCCTGTAAACCCCAATTTTACTATATAAAAAGTGGGGTTTCAGGGTGTCAAAATTATATAGGCATGTTTTCGTGATGCAATATCCAGTTATAAAATAGATTGGAACTAAGACGGAAAATGAATTGAATAACAGATCGATCGAATGTCACACGGAAATGCCTGGATTTAAAATGGATTAAATTTCTGAGCAGAACGCTCTGTCAAAGCATTTGATGACACGATAAATGTAATCTGTTCTAAAACCGTTACAAACTTATTCAATCACACCACGCAGAGTTGAAATTAGTTTAATGAAAAAAATGCTTTGATGGAGTAAATATTTAATTTATTTCTGGATCAGCAAAAAACAATCCGATAAGCTTAAGCCAGGGAAGAATGACAGAAAGGAAAAGGGGAAATAGCGTTCTCTTTTAGTGAAAGATTCTTCAGCACGTGCTTTCATCTGAGACTTTCATACTTTCTACTAGCAATACAACATATTCATACCATCACGAAAACATGCCTATATAATTTTGACCCCCTTAAACCCCACTTTTATATAGTAAAACTGGGGTTTACAGGGGTATACATTATTTTTCTTATTTCCGCTCAAAAACATAGATTGTGGGTACTCGTTAACGAGTACCCACAATCTATGTTTTGAGCGGAAATATGAAAAATATCAGAGTTTTTTTATCTGAAAATTTTCAGTTTTTGAGGTGAAATTTTCTATATATTTGAACAGGCGTGTTTTCGTAATGCTCTGGCTAAACTTTTGGCATGAAACCGTTTATTCATTCCTAAACGCCATAGATAAGAGATTCTACCTATTAGATAAATTGTATTCCGCTTTCTGCTGGCCTGCTCTCTCTCTCTCTCTCTCTCTCTCTCTCTCTCTCTCTCTCTCTCTCTATATATATATATATATATATATATATATATATATATATATAGTAATATATATATATATATATATATATATATATATATATATAATTTAAGATTTAAACACATTGCAACAGACAACTTCACACGAGGATCATATCTGATGCATGAACCCTAGAAAATGTGTACAAGGAGAAATACAAAGTGCAAATGCTCAGACCTAGTCTCAAACACACGCCGGTTGCGGCTACAGGCGCCTAGCCATTCTGAAACAACCGTTATAATCACTTAATCGTGTGGGGCAATTAACCATTCTACCTTTCAAATCCTCTCTCTTTGCTTCGAACTGAAATAAGAAAGTATTCTTATTTCAGTTTGGAAGAATGCAAGCTATTTTGCCTAGAAAGCGTAGCACTTCAGCTGTTTTCATCTTTTATAATGTATTCATTGCCGTCAAGGTGTCATTCCTTTTAAAAGCTGGTATAAAGGGACCAACCAGTCTGCCCAGGAAAACATGGCACTTCAGCGGTTTTCAGTTTTTTTTGGTGTGCTTATCGCCCTCAAGGTATCATTTCTTTCAGAATCTTGTCAATACAGTCTGAAATCCTGGGCCCAGTTGTTCAAAACAAATCGTTAGTTAACGATTCGTTAAAATTTAAATCAAGGTAACATGCAAATATGCTGAAATTTTTTGCTGAAAAAAAATGTGAGTAGCTTTTGGCACTATTTTTTGCTGAAAAAAAAATGTGAGTAGCTTTTGCAGTGCAAAAGCTACTCACATTTTTTCAGCAAGAAAATTTCAGAATATTGTATATTGAATCCGCTAAAACAGTTAACGAAATGGACCCTTAACGAATTCGTTAAGCTAACGATGCTTTGTACAACTGGGCAAAGACTGCTACGCCATTAAACCATTTAGGTAAATAAGTAAACATGTACATCTATGTACAGTATTTACTGAAAATACTGGAACACTTTACTCATCAACATACGTATTCAAATTTTTCAACCAGTCCATTCTATTACATGCTTATGTGTGTAAAACAAGCTGCTCGATGAGTGTCAAGCAGTGCAGACCCGGATCAGACACCGCGTTCTGCGGCATCTAAGCTAGATCTATACGGACCGTTCAGGTCTGTCTGTCTTAATATCTAGGTTATACACGGTATTTGTGGCGCCTACCTCATTTCGAGGTCACTGTATCAGTATGCAAATAAAACCCGGTACGTAAAATAAAAGCTGTAGCCAATATGTTGATAAGGAGCTTTGGAAACAAATAAATGGTGATTAGGTTTGCAGACAGATAATTAATTAATTAAAGAAACTCGTTTCAAATGTTCTCTGACCTTTACCACTCTCTGGGCAAATTCTGCAGACGACTATAGCAATAACAAAGAAAAAAAATGTCACGGTACAAGATGTGAAATCTACATAAAAAAGGAATGACGACTTCACATCACACATGACATAGCTACAGATAAGAGGGGTATCCACATAATATTTTTCTTATTTCTCAACGAAAAACATATGTTATGGGTAACTCATTAGAAGCACCTCGTCGAGGCGCTTCTAATGAGTACCCACAACATATGTGTTACTGGAGGAATAAGAAAGATATCAGCATTTTTTGGATGAAAAAAGCGCCTTATCTGTTGCTATGACACGATTTATTTTTTAAGTTTTTACCAAACGCGTTTTCGCCATACGGCTCTTCAGTGTGTAGTAATATATATATATATATATATATATATATATATATATATATATATATATATTATATATATATATATATATTCTTACGACATGATAGCCGTAACAAAGGAATGAAGCATAGCTGAAAAAATATTCCGCCTTTCATGGGAATCGAACCCGGGTCCCTCCCGGAATAAAAATCCAATGCTCTAACCACTGAGCCAAAGAGTCGACTCTTTGGCTCAGTGGTTAGAGCATTGGATTTTTAACCTGGAGGGACCGGGTTCGATTCCCACGAAAGGCGAATATTTTTTCAGCTATGCTTCATTCCTTTGTTACGGCTATCATGTCGTAAGATGGGGGCTCGTCCGGGATTGGACTTTATACGCCGAAAATGGCTTCACGTCATTCATAAATGATGACTTCCTTGAAATGGGGGAGTGTTACGGCCTAGCACTCCTACCTTCGATTATCTGCCTTGGCAGATTACGCATAGCTTCTAAGTATATATATAATCTCTGACAACTGCGTCAGGGAGTCGACTCTTTGGCTCAGTGGTTAGAGCATTGGAATTTTAACCGGGAGGACCGGGTTCGATTCCCAGGAAAGACCGAATATTTTTTCAGCTATGCTTCATTCCTTTGTTACGGCTATCATGTCGTAAGAATAGTATATATATATATATATATATATATATATGATAATAGGCTGCAGCATTTCATGCAAATTGTCTCCCCATGAAATGTCAAAGCCTATTCCTGGTAAGAAGAAACTATTTCAAAATGTTTTCTTCCGAAAGGTTTATCGAGCATGCTAGCGTTAAAAAATACCATTTAACCTTTACCACATTGGGCTAAAGAAACAGACGACTAATCGATGCTTTTTTTTTCCAAGAAACAGGATTAGACATTTCAAGCAAATTGGAGACAATTTGCATGAAATGTCAGATCCTGTTTTTCTGAGAGAAATAAGAAAAATATTACAATATGTCGCCTTCTGAAAATTTTACCCAGAGTGCTAAGCGTTAATTAGTTTTATCCGAAATTAGGACTGAGTGACAGGCGTCTCTTCATATCACAACGAGAATGCCTTCCACTAGTCAGAATCAATTATAAATACACTAGAAAAAGGAAAAGGAAATAATCTTATCATTATTAAATCGGCTAGAAACGTTTATATATAAGATTATCATCATAAAATTGTCTTAAAGTTATATACGTAGGCACAGTTAAAAAAAAAAACACACATACAAACACTGAAGTAGATAAAATGATAGCTAGATTTTTTCCAGAGAAATCTGATGTTTCTCACATCCAACATTCTAAGGTACATGCCGACCTTGCAAACAAGGTCAAGGTAACAAAACTTCTAATCAGCATCCCAGTTGTATGTATCAGGCTTGACCAGAAACCCAGAAACCATCCATCCATTGGTTTTGGAGACCATTCATCCATTGGTTTCGGAGACAGCGTGCTGAAAAGCTTTCTTAAACAAACATTGACTATCACTTTAAAAAGTAGCTCAAGGTCACCAAAAGCTGGTCCCCGTCCTTATGATATTCCCATGCATATCTGCTAAGAATCCACCAATTGATTCAAGAGATGTTCCAAACAGGCTACGCGGACGCTCACGCAGGCATGATTTCCGCCAAATACAATGACCCCTGTTTTTAGATACATCATAAAAAAAGTATCATAAAAGGTCGCGGCGTTCAAAGATCCATCTGATAAAAAAATCACGAAAATCGTGTTAGATAAAAAAAAAAAAAAAAAAAAGATTTCAATAAAAATCTTGTACTGCACTACTGAAGTGCTCTTTCAGTGCCATTAACGCTTAGCATTATGAAGAAGATCTGCAGACGACATTTTGAAAATATTTGTGTGTTTTTGTCTTCCAAAATATAGGTTTTGATATCTCATATAAATTGTCTTCTTACTTAGGAGACAATTTGCATGAAACGTCCAAGTCTACATTTTCTGAGAAAAAATAAGAAAACTATCACTTTGTCGTCTGCCTGAATATGTCCATAGAGTTGTAATGGTTGATTTGATCACACTCCGGGGGTGTTAATTAGTTCTTTTATGATCTCACTTTGTGAATAAAAAGCTTGGTAAGTGCAAGTCTGCATGTGCAGTGAGGAAATTTCCTGCACATTTCTATACAAACCAAACTGTAACTGAACTGTGAAATTTTAACATTTTATTCCAATAATATGTGGCACACAACCATACCCAGACCTTGGCTGTGTTGTTAAGTGCAGTGATCGCGAACGGTTTTTTATTATTATTTATTTATTTATTTATTTATTTATTTATTTATTTATTTTTAACTCGTACAAAGGTTGTAATAATACACACAGTTCATACATATAGAGTTTCACTTTTTTTTTCAATAAACTAACTCTTAATCATACAGCATTATGATACAAGAAAAAAAAAAAAAAAAAAACAGACGAGCATAGTTAATGAAACAGTATTATAAAAAAAATTATAGAAGAGACACGGTAACTAGCATCTATTCTACAGAAAATAGCGTTCAAGTTCAAAGCACCATGAGAAAGAAGTTATCATTTTACAGTTTTATCGTTCAATTACATGAGTCGATCATCAATTTAATTGACATCGTATTTCATAATAATATTACACTAGTATCATATAAAACATTTGTGTCGATTTGTAAGAATTGCCTAAATATCCCGACTTGAAACAGTCATACATTGTAACTTCCCACCGCTGATAAAAGATCAGTTGTTCGGGCATAATATCGAGCATTATTTTTGTATCTTACTTCAATTATTATTATTATTATTATTATTATTATTATTATTACTATTAAGTGCGTCCAACGGGAACTGCAGTTCCCTGAACCGCGGAGCGGTCCGGCGTGCAGACGCGCTACTATAGACTACGTATGTGACCAGTGATGTGTGTGACCAAAAATGTGATGGTCCAACAAACGCTTGGGTGGTTCGGTGCTTATCTTATATAAAACAATAAGCGTTCCGTGATTAGACAGAGACTACTGACACGGCGGCCGTGCCGATAATAGCATCTAACAGCCAACAACGCCAAGTATTCCAATTGCAAGGGGTTGACTCACGAGACTTTTGACGTCAGCCTACAAAATTTGCGATCGCAGCCATTTTGAATTTTGTCTCCACTTCGAATTTTATTTCTATCCATTCTCCGTCTACTTGCAAGCTAAGCATGATTCGTTTAATGCACAAGGTACACTCTGATGTAGATTTTTAGATAACATAGAGACTTTACGCTCTTTTCACGTGATAATCTTAAAAAACTTCGACAAAGGTAAGCGAACGATAGTATATTGTCATCGGCTAACATTAGTTTCCGGTATTTGGAAAGCATGGCCCCCGCCCATCGGGACCCGCAAAATAGATGGGCTGCCTAAAGCCTCCATGACAGAGCTGCTAGTAACTAAGCAGGAACCGAATTCATGTGATCGGGTCGGGTAAAAGTCTCACAAATTTAGAGGCAACTACTCTGAACTACTGAAATATTGTTGACTTGGACGTTATATCGCAATTCATGCAGTGGATTAGAAGTCAAGCGTGGTCTGAAATCAAATTCAGTTAGATATGGCCAATCCACCTATGAAGCATGTGATGATAATTTGGACGCACGGATATAGGTAGCACCTATTAAATTATTATTATTATTATTATTATTATTAATTCATACTACTCATATTTATTCATATGTCCAAAAGGACACTATAGTTTCCCATAGTTCCTACTCTGTCGGTATTTATCACATATTACCGTCACGCTTTACTAATTTTAGCCTGCATATGTATAGATAGCTCGTCCTTTCCATATCCTTATATGTTGAAAGAAGGAGATATTTTATTGGCCGGCGCGGGAATCGCCGGTCTCTTAATATAGCTTCGGATTTTTACATATGGGTGCGTGTTCGATTAGCTCACTAAGAACTTTTTGTATTTGCCGGGATCATTGGTTTCTGACGATCCCGGCAAATATAAAAAAATCTTTATACAAACTATGTTGTAAACAGATTAATGTCTATTTTATATTCATTTCAATCAAGAAATTTCATAAAGCTTAATAAAAGCAAACATTAACTCTTTCGGTGCCAAATTTCAGACGACATTGTCGTCTGCTTTTCTTTTTTAACAAACTATCGCTTGAAAAGAATATACGTATAGTTGAAAGACTGAATGTCAAACAGCGTAGATCCAGATGAGACGGCTCATATGAGCCGTCTCATCTGGATCTTTGTTGTTTGCAAACGCCTATTATTATCGCCTGTGACAGTGGAAGTTAAAGAATCACATTGTTGTTCGATTTTTAACGTATTACATTGAAAATTTATTAAATTTTAGAATACCCGTGTCCCACATTTCTAAGTAAACATGAACAAAATTTGCGCCGGTACTTAGACGTTTACGTCTAAATATTTTATCTTGTTTAATATTTGCTATGAGTTTATTACTAATGTTGTTTTGTGATTAATTTATTCTGTTTAATTGGATATAAAGGACATATAAATACAAAGCCGCAAAAATTGAGGTGAGATCATGAAACATTCCCACACGCCGCAACTCTGCACAGCCCGGTAAGGGAATTCTCCATAAGCTCTTTAGTTTACAAAAGATCTGTATACTTCATATGGTGATAACTAAAATCAAACCACAAAGATCCTTTTGGAACCACAGAAAACCCTTTCCGGACTGTACGGAAGCGCAGAACTATCTTTTAGGTCTCCTCAAAGAAATAATAATAATAAGAAGAAAATAAAAAAAAATAACTTTGGTAACATGAGTTTACAGTGTCACCAACCATGAGATTAGATTATACACAGAGTTTGAATCTTGGTGATTGAATAATTAACCCTTAAAATGCCAAACTTTTCAAACCTATTTTTGCATACAGGCAAACAGTGTGGACCCTGATCAGGAGCAGTCTGATCTGGGTCCACATGTTTGCAAAAATGACTTTTAAAATCACAAGCAGATGACAAAGCAGACGACAATTGTTGTGATTGGCAGTTTAAGGGTTAAAACGTGATCGCGAACGCTTTGCCCTAGATCCTTGTACCTAATGACGAGCGCCAACAGGAGCAGGGATCCGGGGACAAAACGTGCGCGAGTAGCTTGTACTTTTGAATAGAAAATAAAACGCTCTTTAAAAGTTCCCCCCCCCCCCTCCCCCACTCGGTCGTTGGACATATGGCATCTTGATTTTTGCATGCCTATCCAAATAATAATCGTTTTCAATTTGAAAAGGCCAAAAAGCCGTGCACCGGGAGAAGACAGCATGTTTACGAGACGCCAGGAAATGAGTATGCCTTTTGAAGGAGGTGCCGTTGTACAAAAACAAACGAACTAGCTTTTGAATGATATTGGATTTTCACTACGAAATGAAAGAAAAGGAACAATTTGTAGATTGCGTGTATAAATTTTGTAAAAAGCAGGATCTGAGTCCATTAATGTCAGCTTTGTCCAATTGTGAATATACATAGGACAAAATTACTGAGCCTCGCCATGTTAAAATGGAGATATGCGAACAGCTGGTCTATTGTCAGTTAGTTTGGTCTCGGAGCGAGGATCGAACCCATACATGTACCACTCTGCTTACGAGTTCAACACTCTAAGATCAGCCGGGCATTTTTAGATCTTGTCAACTGTAAGCCACTATCTATCTATCTATCTATCTATCTATCTATGATACTGCAGCATCCCATCGCGGGGATTAAGTGCAGATATGTAACTCAAACCGTATTACTATACCTCATTAATATCCATAAGCTACATTATATTAGAAATCTCATTGGTCGAGAGCATATCGCGTGCAGGGTAATATTCTGTCAGGTAGTCATGCGAGTAATATTCCCTCTGACGTCACTTTGGTGTGTGCATTTCACGTACAGGTGAACAAATCGTCATATTACCCTCGTAAAGGGACAGTAATTGTATATTAAGAAAGCATCTGACATGAGCAGACGTTTTCCGGTTTCGCCAACATGCAAGTGTTGAGTTTTGTCACCAGTTGGGCGATCGAGCTACTTATAGTACAGTTGACTCCCGTTATCTCGACCTCGCTTATCTCGAATAACCGCTTATCTCGAAGTGAAAATCTGGTCCCTGCCTAAACATGAAAATCTGACAACAGGTAACAAAATATTATGGAAAAGAGGAGAAACTGCTCCAAAGGAGCAATTTCTCCTCTTTCCCACAATATTTTCAATATATCTCGAATTTCAAGAGTCCAGTTACATATACATTTGTTAAATGTGGTTGTTCGATTTAGTTTTTCCTCAATTCTGCAATTCTGATATGTCGAGATACGGATATCTCGAAGTATTTCTGAGTGTCCCTTGGAATTCGAGATAACGAGAGTCGACTGTACTTTGTTCGTGCAATAAGATCGGGATCATTGCCCTTATCCGTCAAAGCTGTAGCTACGTATTTTCTGGGTATGAAGTAGAAAACTGGACTATTCATCTACTGTGTTTCAAGTGACATTTTATTTTGCACCAAAGAAAATCAATCTATTACAAAAAAACGCGTCAATCTGTTGCAGAGAAACGCATAAAATGAATTTGCATTCAACAGCATTGCAATTAAAACTGGAACAAAAAATCTAATAGCATTCTGCGCAACGTATGGGCCGCGTGATGCTAAAGAATGTCTTCTGGCATATGTGGACAGCGAAGGCCCAGATCAGCCTGCGCGTCCGCGCAGTCTAATTAGGGCCTTCACTGTCCGCTAACAGAATCATTGAATGCTACAGAAGTATACATGGAAAACAAAGGCCCGGAGGATACTTTGAGCAGGCGTAGGATAATCTGAATCTGCTCATTTTGCGTATAGTTGAAGGCACTTTTTCACTTGATGAGACCCATATGAAAAAGGTCTTAATGTTATATACGGGCAATTCAAGTCCAGATCAGCTGGTGCTCCCGTACTGCCTATTGAGGGTGGCTTCTTTATCCGTATATTCAATTAGTGGAAACTTTAGAGAATATCGATGGATAGTTGGTCGAAAACAGACTGTGCGGATACGCACTTTTTGCACTCTGGACATTAAATAAAACATTTTATGGTGAGCGAGCATCGTGAGTAAGTTAAACTTCTTTCTGCATGCAGATCCTAACTATTAGTAACTATCGTCCAGTGTCCTTGACATGTGTTCCTTGCAAGATGCTTGAACACATAGTGTGTACACATATTATGGCTCATCTTGATGAACACAAAATTCTATGAGACAGGCAACATGCTTTCAGGAAGAACCGTAGCTGTGAAACTCAGTTGATCACAAATCAACTAATAATAAATGACTTGGCTAAAATTTTGGATGCAGGAGGTCAAGTAGATGCATTCATATTGGACTTCGAGAAGGCCTTTGATACTCCTCCTTATGAACTTCGGAAATGCAAACTCCATGGATATGGCATAAGTAGAAAACAATTTAGTATGGAATGATTCGTTTCTGTGCAACAGGCAACAAAGGGTTGTAGTTAATGGAGCAAAATCTCAATGAGCACCTGTTTTGTCTGGTGTGCCGCAGGGCACTGTTCTCGATCCGCTGTTGTTTTCCTTGTATACAAATGATATCCAATGGCATTTCAAGTGCCATACGCTAGAATTGACATTTATAAGTACAGTTTCTTCTGAGACACCAGTAGGGATTGTAATGCTTTCCCTGCATCTATAATCTTCTCAGCTAAAAGCTCTGAGGACCCTGTCACTAGATTCACATCATTTGTGAGATCTAGAGACTAGTCTTTGCAATCGTTGGCCCTGATGAATGAATGTCCATTGATGTGTCACCAGTAAAATATTCTGATTTTGATTCTGATTCCTGTCAGTATAAAATGTCCTGCATGAAATACCTGTGCAGATGTTAATCTTAAATTTGTTTGGGTGAAGGGGTGTGTTTCAAAACAATTTTAACGATACTTTGCGGTTTACATTAAGTCCTTGTATCTTCATCACTATTTTGCCGTGATTAAGTTCGAATATATGCATTCTACGACTCAATTGTGGCATACGCTCACGGACTGCTAAATTTCACAGGACAATGGTCCAGTTCGAGTAGGTCAGGTTCTCGACGCTTGTCAAGGTTCCATACGAACATAATCTAATTACAAACAAGCGCTTCAAGTGTTTCTATCCTTGTGCACTTTTTACCTTCTTTTTTCACAGGCTTGATCAAAGAGTGTAACTCGAGCTACTCTGCAGTATATAGAAACAAACATGTATGCCTAAGTTATTTCTTTGACGATCCAAGCATTCCGGCTCGCATTTTCACAGAAATCACTTAGGCATGCATGATCTTAAGTACAAATCACTCTTTCTGTGGCCTTGCAAAGCTCTGTGACAGTCTTTCTATAACAAACGGAGAGCTTCCTATATTAGAATAAGCTATGACTGTTCTTGGTTTAAACTGTATTTATTTGACTTCACAGTAGACATATACAATTCCCGTATTAGGCATATGACTGTTCTTGTTGGAGACTGATTTCTCACAGGGCTAACTTTAGGCAAGAATGTTTGCAGTACTCAGAGCTTGGGACTTATATGCCAAATATCGTAGTGTTCACACTGGCTGTAATATTTCTCTGATGGCACTGTCCCAATCTGTGTATCTGTATTGTACCACTGACTTACGGAAATATGTAATGTGTTTTTCGTTGTGCTTCACTGAGACAATCTTTATGACCATAGAAAATTATTCGAGACATGGGTAGTTCGAGCCACTGAGGATTAATCATTGTGCCAGATCAGGAAGCAAATAGCAATAATTTAGGGAAATGTTTTCAATTTTCTACACAGTAGACCCCTTTCGAGAAGGAAATAAACAATTTTAGCAGAGGTGTCTCCCTTGAAAGTGTATCAAGCCACCTCAAATAAAGCACCAACTTCTTCTGAAGACGGACAACAATCTATTTCTATCTTCTAGCAATAGAACATGTTTGTATTTCCAATCAGTTTTGTTTATCTCATTACTTAAAACTCTTTCTCATTACAATGATCAAATATAAACTGCTGATAACCTGAGGAGAGTATTTACTGTCTAACCTTTTTAGCAAACTCCAGGTGAATTTAGCAGACCAAAAGTCGGTGATAAATCACGAAAACATGCCTGTATAATTTTGACCCTCTTAAACCCCACTTTGATATAGTAAAACTGGGGTCTACAGGGGGTAAATTATTTTTCTTATTTTTTATTCAAAAAATAGGTTGTGGGTATTCGTTAGAATCGCCTCGGCGAGGCGGTTCTAATGAGTACCCACAATCTATGTTTTGAGCAGAAATAAGAAAAAAAATCAGTTTTTTTAATCTGAAAATTTTTAGCTTTTGGAGGTTTAAATTTTCTATATATTTGAATAGGCGTGTTTTCGTAATGATTTGTTTCTATTTTAGGGGCGGATCCAGAGGCGGTTAGGAGGTTCAGTCGACCTACCCCTCTCTTTTGAAACAAAATTTCATTTTCATAAGAATTTGGGTAAATTTTTAACAGCATTCAAATATAAACTGCTGATAACCTAAGGAAGGTATTTACTGTCTGGCTTTACTTGAACTTTTTTGCAAACTCCAAAAGGTAAATTTAGCAGACAAGAATGTGATATTTTTTTTTATTTCAGAGCGGGTAGAGAGGGAGTTCGTGGGTACAGTAGAACGCCCTCCCTCGCCCACCCCTCTCTTTGACTCAAATTTTCATGGGAAATTTTGAACAAACCTAACATATTTTTGGGTACCATATTTACTCTAATTATTCATACACCTTACTTTTTACTTTATACGGCCTGACCTCAATAACTCGAACACCTTAGGAATCACGGAAATTTGTTCGAGATATGGGTAGTTCGAGCCACTGATGGTTAGTCATGGCGCCAGGTCAGGAATCAAATGGCGATAATTTAGGGAAATCGATCTCCTACACTATAATGGTATGTTGAGTGTACCCATTAGAATCGCCTCGATGGGGGGATTCTAATGAGTACACACAACATACAATTTCATTATAAAATAAGAAAAATTCCCTCAATATTTGTTTTCTTGAGCGTCTTTGGAAGAATTTCGTTAGGAATCAAAAACCTAGTTCGAATTAGCCATGATAAACGAGCCATTGGTGTTCGAGCTATCGAGGTTCGACGGTTTGTCTCCCAAAATTTCAAAAAGTCCATTTTACTACCCGTGACAGCGTACAAAATTACTCGATGAGTGGCAAACAGTGTATATCCTGTACAGACGCCGCATTCCATGGCAAGTGATCTAAATCTACACTGTTGGCTCAGGCCTGTCCGTCCAAATACTTAGGGCAAGTATGTGACTTTGATCCAATAGAACCCCACAGAAATTTTGAATCCCCCTACGAAATAATCCTGGACCCGCCCCCGCTGTTTTCCCATCAATAGGGTACAGTATTTCATGCCAATCTCGGCCAAGGAACGCGAAGCCTTATTTTCTGAAAAAAAAAATGAAACTCTCCTCAGACCTATCCTGACTGGTCTGATGTATTTCTATCATGGAAGAAATACATATATTCGTAGTCTTTAACCCTCTTGATAATATGTATCACTTCCGAAATTGCTTGAGAAATAAAACCAAATAGAACTTGTTAGGTGTTTCTAATTTTTTATTTTTTTTTTTTTTTTTTTTTTTTTTTTTTGTTTTTTTTTTTTTTTTTTTTTTTTTTTGTTTTGTTTTTGGCCAGGTCACGAAATTGTGTGGTATTGGTGGTAAGAAACTGCTGTACATATGTGCTGAAAAGCAAAGCAACAGGGTCCCGAGGTTTTAAATTTTTTTTCATGTTCAACCTAGCTGAGCATGAAATTTTCTCTGCTAATAAATATGAAAATGCCAGCTAACTCTTGATAATGCATCACTGCTGAAATTGCTTGAGGAATAAAACCAAATATAACTTGTGTGTGTGTGTGTGTGTGTGTGTGTGTGTGTGTGTGTGTGTGTGTGTGTGTGTGTGTGTGTGTGTGTGTGTGTGTGTGTGTGTGTGTGTGTGTGTTTCTTTCTTTTTTTTTTTTTTTTTTTTTTGTTTTTTTTTGTTTTTTTTTGTGTGCGTTTTTTGGCCACGTAACGAATTTGTGTGTTATTGGTAGTTAGAAACTGCTGTTCTTGCAGAAGGTGTAGGAAGGGGACATGTTCTTATTTCTTCTGATTCTTCACTTTCATTCAACTATTATCTTACCCTCTTCTGTTGCTCTCTTTCCTCCCCTCTAATAGCGCTTTTGTTCCTTTTCTCTTAGCCTAGCTACTAGGCCAATATATAAGTATGTTTGTCACTTTTTGTTGACTTATTATTTTTTTTTTTTTTCATTTACATTCTACTTTGTGATTCAATGTTTAGCTAGTCTATGGGTGAACTTTTCTTCTGTGGTTGTCTCTGAAATATATTAGGAATCCAGACCATATTATCTATAGACCAGCCAAAGAGCTCAATAAGCCAAAAAATATATATGTATATTTCTAAGCCTTGTGCAAGGCTACTTTTCTCTCTTTTTCTGGGATAGGTTATCAGATGGCCCAAAAGAGGACGCACCGTTAGCCCTTCTCTTGCTGAACACGGCATGCCCTGTCTTACCAAACAGAGTAGATCCAGACCAGTTGGCTTCTGAAGAAGCCAACAAATCTGGATCTGCACTGTTTGTCATGTGAATTTCTATCAAAAACCAGGATCAAGTAATCTGATTGGCTGGAAATTAGAAGTGGGCGTGGCATCTTAATTTATTCAGCATGACAAGGTTAAACAAGAACTCAAACAAGACAACGATAAATGGAAATTTTAGAATAAGGTATTTTCGTATAGTATGTGAACAAAACCGAGAATCATTCTAAATGAACCGCAACGTCTGGAAACGTACTATCGGATATTGCGACCAGCGAAAATTCAGGCCCCGAGGTTATAAAACTTTTTTCATGCTCAACAATAGTGGGCATTTTCATATTAATTAGCAGAGAAATTTTCATGCTCAACTATATTTAGGAAGAAAGAATTTGCCATTATTAGTAATTTAAGATTTATTAGCATGAAAATTCCATGTTCAGCTGAGTTGAGCATGAAAATTTTTTTATAACTTTGGGGCAAGACCAACCTGCGCATTCGCGCAGCCTGATCAGAATCTTCACTCGGCACATTTTGGATAGCCAAGGAGGCAACGTTTCTTTAATCAGACAACAAAGACTTCGATCAGACTGTGCGAATGCATATGCCGATCTGAGTCTTCTTTGTGCGCACATGTCAGAAGGTGAGTTTTCTGACTGAAGCTTTCATGATGAAATCTACAGACAAGGCGAGTTACGGCAGTCGCAATATCATTTTTGTAATGTCGTAAAATCATGGAATTAATAATAATTTATATAGAAGGATATAGCATCACGAAAACATGCCTATATAAGTTTGACCCCCTTAAATCCCACTTTTATACAGTAAAACTGGGGTTTACAAGGGATATACATTATTTTTCTTATTTTGCTCAAAAACATAGATTATGGGCACTCGTTAGAACCGTCTCGGTGAGGCGGTTCTAACGAGTACCCACAATCTATGTTTTGAGCAGAAATATGAAAAATATCAGATTCTTTTCGTGTGAAAATTTTCAGTTTTTGGAGGTGAAATTTTCTGTATATTTGAATAGGCGTGTTTTCGTAATGAGCTTCCTTCCTTTTCATGTGATAACATGTTATTTGATGCTATAATTGTCAAATCACATCAAAATATAATAAACTGTGTATGACAACGACAATAAAAGATGGTATTGAAACGGAATATTAACAGAAAATCCAATAATCTGATTGGCAGCAGCAGCCTGCAGAAGTTCTTAGAAATGAAGAGAAAAAAAAAACATGCATTATATATAAATAGAGGCATGAGGCATGACGTCTTCAAGCATATACGAAATGCGCAAGCGTAGACTAGTGTGACCAGAACCTCTGCAGTTCATTCAAACAATACATTAGTCGTTCGTTAACAGACTCAAATGAACTTTGGGTAGTGGGACATAATAACCCATTACTTAACCTTTACCAATCTCTCAGTGGGCATTTTCAGCAGACGACAAATTGATATTTTTCTTATTTTTTCCAGAAAACAGGATCTGACATTTCATGCAAATTGTCTCCTAAGGTGACAATTTGCATGAAATGTCAAATCCTGTTTTCTGGGAAAAATAAGAAAAATATTTCAAACTGTCGTCTGCTGAAATTTTTACCCAGAGTGCTAAGCGTTAAAAGTTGAACAACTCCATTTTACTATCTTACTACCTGCTGGCCTGTCTAAAACTGCTGGATGAGTGACAAACTATGCAGACCCTGATCAGATTGCATTCTGATCTGGGTCCAACTGTTTACTTAGGCCTATTTTGTTTGATTTAGTGGAGGTTTTACGGCCAGTCAACTTGTTAGGGTTATGTCGAGCTGGTCAGTTTACACGAAACACGAAAACATACTGGCGGGTACTCATTTGAAACACATCACCTAGCCGTTTGTAATAAGTATCGTCAGCATGAGAAGAAATAGTAAAAGGCAATATTTTGGGCCGAAATGGCTTTACTCTAGAGATACGCTTTTTAAATCTCTCTAGCAGTAAGGTTGTATAAAGCTTTCATATCACAAAGGAACGAACGTACGACTTCCGATTTACAAACAGTTACAATTCAACGCGTTTTTGGTTTGGTTAAAAACGATTTTTAAAGGAAAAGACAATGTAAATGGAATCAGTGCGAACAACCACTGAAGGCCCAAACCAATATGGATGAAGCAGTTTATAAAGACAAAGATACAGTCTAATAGATGTGATTAGAGATATTGCTGATAAAGGTCATAAAATACATCAAATTCTGTGAAATTTCAAGTACCGGTATTGCATCTATAATCAAGGTGAAGCACTCTAGGCAAAAATCCATAACTATTTTTCTAGAGACAGAGAAAACTGTCTTTAAAAAATAGTTATGGATTTTACCCTGATTAGAGACTCCTCCTTTGACTATAACTTATAATATACTAGCAATAAAAAGTGACCTTGAAGACTGTTGGAATGCATGAGCATTCACCACGTACTTTGTTATGATTGTACAAAAAATACGCAATATGTCTTCAAACAACAATACCCTTTGGCCAACTGTGCGGATGTGCGAAATGGTCTGCGTTTACAGTTTTCCTTTTTCGCGTGTTACTCAAACTCGTAAAGCCTCTGGGTAAACCTTTATCGGAAAGTACGAAAGCGCAAGTCGATGCCGTTCACACATGGTCATATACGGTCCTTTTTCTGCCTAACCTGTGAAGGAGAAAAGCCAAGGCGAGATAAAGATCGTGATCCAATTAGCCACCTATTACGGAGAGCTTACATTAACAATTCCGAGTGACAGAATAGAACGAAACATAATAGCTCCATGCCCAGAGCTAATTGCAATGCTCAATCTGATGTAAGGCGCAGGAAATGCAAAAAAAAAAAAAAAAAACAGAATTGAATTATAAGCCGGGGAACAGCGTTTCCTACAAAACTGCATGTGCGCCTAGCGAAGACTCAGATCAGCCTGCGCATGTACACCAGCTGATAGACTCAGATCAGCCTGCGCATAAGCGAAGGCTCATCGGAGTCTTCGCTTGTCCACCTGAAGACACTTTCGATCCTTCGCTGCAAACAGAATGCCCTACGAAGACTGATTAGACTGCGCGAATGCGCAGGCTGATCTGAGTCTTCGCTTGGCGCACAAATAATATTGTAGGAAATCTGTTCCCCGACTCAAACGATATGTAATAAACCAAGCTCGCCCTGATGGATAATTCAATTTGGGAGAAAGCTCAGAACAAGCATAAAACAATATCCAATATATAAACCGCAATGTTAAGAAACGTACCTTCTGCCGTACGCCAAATGAAGACTCAAATCCGCCTGCGCATCCGCACAGTCTGATCAGAGTCTTCGTTGTCCGCATGAAGAAACATTACATCATTGCCTATATAAAATGCGGCCAGTGAAGATTCCGCCCAGACATCGCGAAGGCGCAGGTTGATCTGAATCTTCGCTGGGCGCACATGTCTAAATGGTATGTTTTCTCACTCTGAGACTCATAAAGTCGTTGTGATTATGACAGTAATTGAAAGAACAACATGCAGATCTGTCAATTTCCAATACTGAAATGCATTGTTTTGACATTCTTCCTAGATCAATTTTCCTAAATTACATTAGCGTTCCCATATGATGTACACATTACAAGAATAGTGCATGATAAAAACGCGCTTCTGGGCTGATTTTAACTTGTAGAACTCTTTAGGAAAATTTTGAACATAACAAATTGATGTTTTACTTATTTTATTTCAGAAAACATGGTTTAATGCAAATTTCATGCTAATGGCTCCTAAACTTTACAATTTCTTGCAATTTGTTAAACCATATTCTATAGATTTTGAAATTTCATGCAAATTTTCCACTACGGAGATAACCTGCATGAAATGTCAATCATGTCCCCGTGAAAGAGAAGTAAGAACCTTACTGTCGACTATTGAAAATTACCCAGGATGCCAACAACGAAGACGGCGGATGTGCAGGCTGATCTGAGTCTTCGCTGGGCGCACATGTACTCTTGTATGCAATGCTGTGGCCCAGCTCAAATTCTGTTTAGCAGAGGCGAAACGAGAATTTTGATACTGATGGAATGTGGTCTAGTTTAAAGACTAAAAAAAAAGGAAAAGAAAAAGAAAACGGTGGTGGAATGCGGAAAATAGGTCAGTTGAATCCTTTCCCCTTTCCCCACTCCACACCACACGTACATTTTAACTATGCTACATTTATTCCAGGGCCCAGTTGTTCAAAGCGTCGTTAGCTTAAAGAGCTCGTTAAGGGTCATTTCGTTAACCGTTTTAGCGGATTCAATACACAATATTCTGATATTTTTTGCTGAAAAAAATGTGAGTAGCTTTTGCACTGCAAAAGCTACTCACATTTTTTCAGCAAAAAAATTTCAGGATATTTGCGTACCACTCGATGTAAATTTTAACGAATCGTTAACTAACGACATCATTAGCTTTGAACAACTGGGCCCAGATGTACATGCATCAGCTCTGACTACTGTTCTTTCGACATCTCTCGGAAAGACGTTTTTTGCTTGGCGTTTTATCTTAAAAGAAAATATTTTGTTCTGATTGACTATATCGTATCAGAAACCATTTGTCTTTTCTGTTTCTGTGTTTTGTTCTCAAATATGTACCCTAAAATTAAATTTATCGCCAAAACTTGGTCTGACCTATGCAATTTCTATAGTAAAGTGATTTTTTGGAATTTTTGCCTTAGTAAATATTTTTTACTTTTCTTTGCTGAATTTGCATTATTGATGTTTCACAACAATATTGTGAAAATTTCAGAAAAATTGAACAAGTGAAACTCGTTGAAAATCTGCCTCCAAGTTACCTACCCTACAAATTTCTGCATAATTGTCATTCATTTTTACTATGGGAAAAAGTGAAAATATTGGATTTTTAAAAAAAATCACTGCCTAGAATAAAACTTTTAGCGCATAGGTAGTTACGACAAATGGTTTTGCATTAAATCATGACAAAAGTTTGCAAATTTACTTCTTCTGTTAAAAGCGCCGAGCGAAAAACGACTTTCTGTGAGATATCGAAAGCACAGTAGTAAAGAACCCCGTTTAAAAATAGTATAGAACATGTCAAGGAAAGGTCACAACCACAGGACACAGCCTATCAATGTCACCAAGAGGAAGAACATACAAACCATGACAGACACATTACGAAAACACGCCTATTCAAATATATTGAAAATTTTACCACCAAAAATTGGCAATTTTTTTTATAAAAAAATTCTGATATTTTTTTGTTATTTCTGCTCAAAACATAGATTGTGGGTACTCGTTAGAACCGCCTCGTCGAGGCGGTTCTAACGAGTACCATAATCTATGTTTTTGATCGACGAGGCGGTTCTAACGAGTACCCACAATCTATGTTTTTGAGCAGAAATAACAAAAATAATGTATACCCCTGTAAACTTCAGTTTTACTATATAAAAGTCGAGGCGGTTCTAACGAGTACCCACAATCTATGTTTTTGAGCAGAAATAACAAAAATAATGTATACCCCTGTAAACCCCAGTTTTACTATATAAAAATGGGGTTTAAGGGGGTCAAAATCATATAGGTAGGTTTCCGTGATGAGTACACAAGTCACAAACCAATGAAAAGTACCTCTTCCCCAACAAGGTGATCACAATGTTAGACAGGGTCCACTAAACACAACAATAAGGGGTCATGTCGAGCGCGGTCAGTTTACCTGAGCACAAGTTTCCTGGACAGGCTTAGCCCTCTAAGCGATAAACCAGTAGTTGTGCACATTCTTTCGCTGACAACTGCCCTTCTTGAATCGGCGGAAGGGAGAAAATGACCGTAGAAAACATTTCATGATAAATCATCACGAAAGAATGTTGCCGCACCCGGCGGTGATCGAACCCGCAATCTCCTGATCACCAGTCGGACGCGCATCTGACGGAGCCACCTAGGCCGACAATAGGACAACGAAAGGGACAAAGACAGCGAGCAGCCACAAAGCCACACAATGAACCAACAACACAAAATTCTATTTTCTGTTTACTCTTGTCATGCTAAATAAATTAAGATGCCACGCCCACTTCTAATTTTCAGCCAATCATATCACTTGTTCCGGATTATTGCTATGAATTCACATACTTAATGACAAACAGTGCAGATCCTGATCAGTTCAGAAGCCAACTGATCTGGATCTACACTGTTTGCAAAGGCAGGACATATCCGGGCTCAGCAGGACAAGAGTTAACCATGTACTTTTAATAAACGCACAGACATGATATCAATATATAGTCGTATAAGTTTAAAACAGAGGAATCATTATTTGATGCGTAACAAAGGAATTATTATTTCAACCGACACGTGAGAAACCGTACCTCCAGACAAGTGCGCCAACAAGGACTAAAACCAGCCGTCGCATCCGCTCAGACTGATCAGTCTTCTTTGCCCGCATGAAGAAACTTTGCATCTCTATCCAAATTGTGCCCAGTGAAGATTCTGATCAGACTGCGCGAAAGCGCAGTCTGATCTGAATCTTCTCTGGGCGCACATGTCCGAAGTTACGTTTTCTGCCTCGTTTGCGCCTCGTTTGATGCTAGCATGTGAAAAGTGCCTTTTATAGCAACCCCCTCATTAACATGCGGGCAACATAGGCACAGTTCAACCTAGGCATTCCCACAGTGTGATCAGGATCTTCGCTGTCCACTTACAGGATCACTAATTATTGTAGAGATGGTCCTGGTCCGACAGCGCTGAATCCAGCCTGTGCTATTCACATGTGACAGAAGGACCCTTTTCGCCATGCATCCTTTTACGAGTAAGCAATAACTTCGTTGCAATTTGAAACACGCCAAGCAGAAACCGTGTTTAACGAATTTGCAAACAGTAATAGCCAAGATCGGCTTGCGTAACAAACAAGGTCTGAGCAAGACCTCCGTTTGCTTGGAAAATAAAAACTACTGTCGAGTCTACCTGCGTACATCGGCTGGCTTGGCCTCGCCTGGTCCATGTACGTATGCGCAAGCTGACCAGGGTCTCCGCTTTTCGAAGGTGCGATAAAACCCTTATTGCCTGACAGGGTACATATCAATAAAGATTATATTACATCGAGATGAAGACATAATTAGACAGAAAACCAATAACTGTTTGTTCCATGAAAAGCTTTTAGCAGCTCCTCAGAGAAGCATGTAATTGGGAGCTACATGGACCAGGTCATGGCAAAACCTTCTTTGGCCATTTAACAACTGCGCATGCTCCTACCAGACTCCAAATGTACGCATGTACAGCTCACTTCAATAATTCCAAAGACTACTTTGGCAAACTGCGCATGTCTTGACCAGACTGCGCATGCGCAGTCTGGTCAAGACATGAGCAGTTTGCATGTGACCAAAAAATAGGGCTTTTGTCACGTCACTACGCGGCCCATATATCATCAAAACTTTCCGGAGGCATTCTTTAATTGGAGTTGTAATAGGTCAACACAAGACAAAATGATCAATTGGCCAATATATAATGACCATCAAATTTATCCAGAAAAAAAAACAACAAAAAACAGAAAATAAAAAACGCGCATTAATTGCAAATGGCAGTCGCAGTCTTCTTGGTTGGTTTACAGATTTAAATAATAGAAAAGTATATCCTACTTGTATTCTCTGGAATTATTAGAAACTTTGTGCAAACGTCTTGTGTACAAGTTGATTTTTTTTTTTTGGATGTTCTGCCCTCTCATCAATGTTTTAGTTCTATCGTGTCCGTCCTGTGTATGACTGTATGTAATTTTACAGCTTTGTTTCCAAAAAAATGCCACCCTGTCCACTTTATAAACCAATGCAGGTCTTAGTATTTTTAGATTTGAAAACATTCTCGACTGATTGCCTTATCTGTACCTGCAATCCCTGATTAGCAAGTTACGTACTCTAACTATTAGGTAATTCAATTCTATCTACGCACTTTCGCCATTTTATATATGTACTAGAAAGGGATAATCGTACGAGGGCGAGTCAATAAAAAAACAGCCTAACTTATTTCTGAGTGAGATCGATCTCTTCTTTTTCGATGTAATTGCCTCTAGAATGATGCACTTGGACCAACGGTGTTCCAGTGCCATCAGCCCAGAACTAAAGAAGCCAGGGTCCTTGTCTCCGACCCACTCCTCAACTGCCGCCACGACTTCTTCGTTGGACCGGAAATGACGTCCACGGATATCCTTTTTCAAGTTTGGGAATAGGAAATAGTCACCAGGAGCTAAGTCCGGAGAATAGGCGGGATGCGGTATTAGCTCGTACCATTCCGCTCAACAGCATCCATTGTAATTTTGCAAGTGTGGACTCTCGCATTGTTCTGTTGGAGCAGAACCCCTTTGGAGAGTTTACCTCGGTGTTTTTCACGGATCGCAGTTCTCAGTTGGTCGAGCGAATTCGCATAATACGCACCTGTTATTGTACTTTTCTTTGCTGGAAAGTCCAACATAATAACGCCTTGTGCATCCCAAAATACAGATGCCATCACCTTGCCAGCAGAGGGTTGCGTTTTGAACTTCTTTGGTCTCGTAGAGCCCGGCCCAACCCACTGGCGACTTTGAGCTTTATTCTCTGGCTCATAATAATGGACCCAGGTCTCATCTACAGTCACCAGACGTGAAAGGAAATCATCTTCTTTTGATCTAAACCGCTTCAACAATGCGCTGCATACTGATGCTCTGGTTGCCATTTGCTCGTCGCTAAGGGATTTTGGGACCCAACGGGCTGTTAGCTTGTGCATACCCAAGCATTCATGTAAAGTTGTTGAAACGCTACCATGTGAAATGTGTAATGCATTCGCTATTTCTTCCACCTTTATTCGCCTATCAGAGTACACCAGATATCGTACTTTGTTACACATTTCTTTATCAGTGGCATCTGGTGGGTGTCCAGACCTGGTTTCGTCTTCTAAAGACGTTCTACCGCGTTTGAATTCCCCAACCAAGAATTTGCATACGAACTTGTGCATACGATGGTGCAGAAGACCCATAAACATTGGTTAACTCGCAATGTATTTCCTGACCTGTTTTCCCTTTCAAATACAAGTACCGAATTACAGCACGGTACTCAACTTTTGACGAAAAGCTTGCTTTTGCATCGCTAGCCATGTTTGACATTCAATATCTTATGAGTGAATGACACGATAAGGGAACAATTTTGCTCTCAGACCTAAAACATGTATTGAAACAAGGCATGAAAATCGTGGGTGTCTCGGTCAATTGGAAATGGGATAGGCTGGTTACTTATTGACTTGCCCTCGTAGTAGCTAAATGAAGCATAGAAATGTTAAATTTATCAGATACATTTTGGTAGTCCCTTTGCATCAAAATATTTTGTCATGGTAGAAAAGAAATCCTCTTATCTATCAGCTTAGACTGCCCAGCCGAGACTATTCTTATGAATTCTTATAATTTATGTTGTAATGCAAAAAAAAAAAAAAAAAAATGTCAATGGAAATCATGATTTTTAAAATTTTATATTACTTCAAAAGTGTAACACTACAACACAAAACTAAGATTTTTTTTATAATTCATTGTAAATTTATTTTATCAATTGGTGTATCATCCCTGTGCGTTTTGAAAAAAAGTGTCTTCATTAGCTGCTCGACAAGAAATTTCACAAAAAAATTGAAATGCATTAATTTAACGGCAAATCGTTTTGTTCACCTACTGTAGAATAAAATAGTTAATTTGCATTCAGGATACCATACAAATAAGACACCATCGAAAAATCCGTTTATTTTGCCGTCGGCTGGTGCAGAAATGTGACAAGAACTTCCTACTCTTATCAGTACAAGGCGCTAGAAGCAGTTTCAGGACACCTTTAACGCTTAACTCTTCTCTTGCTGAACACGATATGCCCTGTCTTAGCAAACAGTGTAGATCAAGATCATTTGGCTTCTGAAGAAGAAACCAACTGATCTGGATTTGCACTGTTTGTCATTACGGATGTGAATTTCTATGAAAAAACCCGGATCAAGTAATCTGATTGGCTGGAAATTAGAAGTGGGCGTGGCATCTTAATTTATTCAGCAAGGCAAGGGTTAACAAGATGGGTAAAATTTCAGCAGATTGAAATATTTTCTTATTTTTCTCAGGAAACAGACTGACATTTCATGCAAATTGTCTCCTGGGGACTGGGGAGATACGACGGTATGGCGTTTTGTAACAGATGGTTAAATCTTTAAATTTGCATTTGTAAAACAAAGCATTACTCAGGGTACGGATACATGGAATGTGGATTCCTATTTTCTGGGGACGGTGTGTGCTGGGGTATAGATGGGGGTGAGGGAAGCGATGAAGAACATCACTAATATGTTCTCTGCTATTTACGTATTAAGCGCACCGACTGTTAGATTTGTTCCAGTCTCTAGTGACTAAATATTTATTCTTAAAATCCTATTTGATAATGCACTAACATAAAACCGAAATAATATCATGACTATAAAGGCTGGTCACACGTGACCAACCTTTATAGTCATCATATTTTGTTTTTATTTTAGTGACCAGCCTTGATAGTCATGATATTATTTCGGTTTTATGACTGCGGATTATCAAACAGGATTATAAGAATAAATATTCATGCACTGGTGACTGGAGCCAGTTTGATCTACTGTTAATTGGTCTGAATACATCTGGTAGATTTTCTACTATTTTTTTCACAAAAGAGACATGTTTTGTGTCATCCTATTTGCTTTCCACACCATGCCTCTTCTGAAAATGGATGTACACGTAAAGGAAAGAATTAGCTCCAAAGGACAGCGAGTTTTTCCTTTTAGTGTGGACCCTTTTGCAGAAGTAAAACAATTTTGGCAGTTACCTCCCTCCCCTGAAAGTGCATACATTCTCTTTGAGTTGAGAAATAAATAAGAAAAACGCCTAACAACATTACTGACGTTTTTTTTTTTTTTTTTTTTTTTTTTTGTTTTTTTTTTTTTGGTTTTTTTTGGGGTTTTTTTTTTTGGTTTTTTTTTTTTTTTGTTTTTTTTTTTTTAATAACGAAGAAAGTGAGAGCTGTCTCTCTTGCACGTGAAACACCTACTGATCCTCCTCTTCATCCCTACCAAATATGAAAGCAATCCACTGAAGCATAAAGGTTACATACAGCTTTGAAAAAAGAAAAAAGGTTAACGAAAAGGTTAACCTGGGACGACGCCCGACGACCGCCCGCCCGGACATCGCTATTTTAAAGGACGGATTTTCTGAAAAACCCGCCCAAAAATAGCATCACGTGTTTTAGTTTGCGCCTACATCACGGAACTGTATCTTAAATAAAACATAATTATTTGCCTACATGCACACATAATCAGAAGCATCAAAACTGGATCGCGCCATGCGAAAACGTTTTCGGGCATATGCGAACAGCGAAGGCTCAGATCAGACTGCGCGGAAGCGCAGTCTGATCAGGGTCTTCACTGTCCGCTAGCAGATTCATTATATACTGCAGAATATATCAATGGAGAGAAAAGACCCGGATGAGACTTTGCGCATGCGCATGATGAACTGAATATGCACATTTTTCGTATGTTCGAAGCCTCTTTTTCGGTTGACGAGGCCTATATCATGATCAGTACATAAGTGATACCTGACAGTTTTCAAACACCTGCACAAGTGATTATGCCAAAATCGGAACGCAATGATAGCAATAAATCTGATGCTTGGCAGATTTATGCAAAAGACGAATGCAAACGTCAAAATCAGAGGCACATTATCAATAAATAGCATTTTCATTATGCGGTAAATATGGATTAAAATACGTCCAACATGAGAAAGGGGACCTTGCCGTTAATTTAGAAAACAAAAGCCCAGACAAGCAAACATTTTCGCACAGATTGGCGATGCCTTTCCCTTGGCGCTTACAAAATCGCTGTGAGCTACAGTACATATCGAGCGGAGAAATGCGAAATCTTCCAAAATTATTTTGGCTTCCTTCTGAACAGTGGTCTGATTCGAAAGGAAAGTATTTGCTCCCGAATACTTTCCTTTCGGATGAGACCGCTTTTTTAAAAGGAATTTGCTGTGCAGAAAAAACAAATAAGAAGTCAGAAAATTAGCCTCCCTGATACAGACTTTCAAGAAATCTGCAAAGAGTATTACTCACCCTAGCCTTGCCCAAGGCTTAGCAATATACATATATATTTTTGGCTTATTGAGCTCTGTCGCTAGTCTATAGATAATATGGTCTGGATTTCCAATATATTTCAGAGACAACCACAGACTAGCTAAACATTGAACCAAAAAGTAGAATATAAATGAAAAAAAATAAATAATAAGTAAACAAAAAGTGACAAACATATTTATATATTGGCCTAGTAGCTAGGCTATACTTGGCATAAAGCCTTCTTTCTTACGATGCGGTCTTAAACGCATTCGTTCGTTATATGGGCTGCGCTATGCGAAAATGTGTTTTTCTGGCATATGCGGACAGTGAAGGCTCAGATCAGACTGCGCATCCGCGCAGTCTGATCAGAACTTTCATTGTCTGCTGACAGAATGTATGAACTGATAGTAAAGGTCCGGATGATAGTGTGCGCATGCACCGGATGATCTGAATCTGCGTTTTTTGCGCATGCTCGAAGGCATGCTTTCGCTTGACACGGCCTATTTGATTTTCATAGATTTATGATACATGCAGTCGAACCTCGTTATCTCGAACTCGCTTATTTCGAATTACCGCTTATCTCGAAGTGAAAATCTAGTCCGTGTTTTAACATGAAACTATGACAACAGTTAACAAAATAATGTAGAAAAGAGGAGAAATTGCTCCTCAGGAGCAATTTCTCCTCTTTTCCACATTATTTCATATATATATTTCCAACTTCAGGAGTCAAATTACATATTCATTTGTTAAATGGGGTTGTTAAATTTATTGTTTTCCTCACTCTCTCAACTCTGATATGTCGAAGTACGGATATCTCGAAGTGTTTCAGTGAGTCCCTTGGAATTCGAGATAACGGGAGTCGACTGTATTAGGTTCTGCATCGGGTTTATATGCAAACTACTAAAGCTGGGAAGTCAGTTATTGACGATCATCGTATTCAGACTGTCAAGTTTGTAATAAGTATTAAAGAGGAATAGGATAAGCTTACTATGTTGTATTGGTTACCGAAACTCACAAAAGGCTGATTAAAGCACGTTTCTTCGCAAAGTCTAGTTTAAGCACTACGGCTTACTCCACAAAATATTTACTTCTTGCCTTGCTGCTATTAAAACCATCTAATTAAATACTATTATACAGTATACGTATGAAAGAGCTGGTAAAAACCTCTCTTTGTCAATTAAAAATTCTGATGAGGTTCCCAGTTAGCATTCTGCTTAAATCTGTCGGGCCTATAACGGTCCCATATAGATTTAAGCGGAATGCTAGTTGGGTTTTAACTTAAATAAGGATAATCTACGCTTCTAGACTGTCTACATAGGACGTTCCTATACTTTATACTACATTACCACATAGACGTCTGGATTTAACTGAAGGAACGTTCATCAGAAAGAAAACCTCTTTACTTTGCTTGTAATGAGAAACTTGGTTTCACTTCAGAGGATCAAAACATTATATCTTATGGTCTTATCAGAGAGTTTGCGACGCTCTTTCTCTTCTTATTGATAATATCCCCATTCGATTTGATGCTAAATTAACAAACAACTATTGGGTATTGGGATGATACTTTCTGCGCCCCTTGTCGCCATTACGAAAACACGCCTATTCAAATATAAAGAAAATTTCACCTCCAAACACGGAAAATTTTCAGGTAAAAAAACTCTGATATTTTTTCATATTTCTGCTCAAAACATAGATTGTGGGTACTCGTTAGAACCGCCTCGGCGAGGCGGTTCTAACGAGTACCCACAATCTATGTTTTGAGCAAAAATAAGAAAAATAATGTATAAACCTGTAAACCCCAGTTTTACTATATAAAAGTGGGGTTCAAGGGGGTCAAATTTATATAGGCGTGTTTTCGTGATGGCAGTTTAGATTTTCTTTTGCTATGAATGTTGCTTTCAGCAGGATGTGCTGTTGTTCTTTTTGATACTGAAAAAAATTCCAACAAAAGCCAGCTTCGACCACATAACCTCAGCTTCCCAATGTCATGACGTTACACCTATGTTAAAGCGACGTATAGACGTCATGACGTTGCATCGACGTTACTGCGACATTCTAACACAGCGCGCCTGGATGGCAATGGAGAAAACCAGTGATTTATTCTGGAACAAATCACTAGGCGGAAGCGCGCGACGCTGTCTGGCGCCATTCCGACGTCATTGTGCTTGATTTGTTAAGCAATAAATCAGTTTGTCGGTCAGTTGTAAGTAGATAAATCACTCGCGCTCCGCGCTCGTGATTTGATCTACTTTACAACTGACCCCCAGTCAGTAATTTATTACTCAACAAAACACTGCTACAGCTGATCTATTTCTTAAATGTATTGAGTTTATTTGTTTGTTTCGATCGATTACGGAGAAATAATTCACTAGTGTCCTAAGGTTTGCGCGTAAAAAAAACGAGTGAGCGAAGCGAACGAGTTTTTTACACGAAAGCCTTAGAATACGCGTAAATTATTTCTCCGAAATCGATCAAAACAAACAAATAAACTGTTTATTACATTTTCATTTATGTTTTACCTTTGAATTTTCACATTCAGCCGTTAAAATACCAAAATAGTTCCAGTCAGTGCATGAATTTCAGGAGGCGTGGTTTAGTTTCAAAATCAGTCGCCATCTTGTTTTCACTTTAATGCAAAAATCATCCTGTGCTTGAAATACAGACACAACAATATCAAGAAAGTTGAACTGGATTATCAAGAAAATCATACTTTATATTTGTACTGCAGGTTTTTCCTCAAAAACGCCAACCGGACGTAAAAATTGCAGTCTGATCTCCATAATTTTATCAAATTTTCCGCGAAACGTCAAATATTGTTACCGTTGTTACCAACAACGTCAGCAACATGGCCTAGCAATTATGATGTCAAAACGTTCGAAATGAAATAATTCACTCGGTGAATTATCGATTATAATTCACTGAGAAATCTCAGTAAATCACTGCTGAAAATGTAATAAATAAACGTTATGACGTTGCGACGACGTTAATGTGATCGATGAATAATAGGTATGATGATAATGCGACGTTCTATAAAACTCTTGACGTTGCATACGTTGTATAAGTCACAATGCTCCATTGACTTTAGGCGTGTTGTTTACAAGTATAGCCCGAGACTAGATATAGCGCTGAATAGAATAATATTTCAAGTATTGGAATACCAAGGAGTTCTACATTCACGTGCATTTTTTTTTTTCGGCAAACTGCACTGATGTAGATATTAATGACAGATTCTATCTGTCATTCCTCGTTGCGACGCGCGGTTTTACAGTGGCTTTGACTTCTATTGAATTTTGTATTAATCTGCGCAAAAAAGTAGACCATGTGTGTATATTAGTACGCCATTGAATAGATACCAACCAAAAAGTAGTGCGATTTGTGCTTGATCTATGGTTCAAGTCTCCATATGAGCCGCTGAGAAAACTCGCTTTAGTAAATGTGCGAACAACAAAGGCGCAGATCAGTCTGCGCGGAAGCGCAGACTGATCAGCGCCTTTGTTGTTCGCTGAGGCTCGTTTTTCGACGGAGAAGCTTCACAAGCTTAAATGAAGGGCAAAATGATTTTCTGGAATGTATTAGTTTCTCAGAGAATCTGTCTTTTCAGGGCTATTCAGCCCTTTGATTCAAAAAGCTTACCATTGCAGCACTTTATCAAGGTTTATGGGACATACAACTGTTTGACAAAGAACCAAATGTCCCTCCCTATTTCTGAAGAAAATAAAAGAGAAAATTATCAGTCTTTGATGGTGAGAATGAGGTAAAATGCCATCAAAAAGGTATTTCACAAATTATTTTGCTCTCTTTCAGGAAACAGAACACTAGCTGAAAACAACATAGGAAGCAAACGACCAGACTGAACCCAATATTGCCATACAGTTTGATACCATATCACCTAATACAATAGGCTTACGGAAAGCAGCTCCAGTTATCGGTTTGAATCGCCAGAGGAACGTATTAGCATTGGCTATTTCCCGCAACACACTCATATCCAATAACTAAGTGACAGAAGACCCGTATCCTTTTTCATGGACGCTATATACTTGTGAATGATGCCAGAGAAATTTATCTCCATATAAAGTTGACTGTTCAGATTGGATGGCTCTATAGAATCAATACTAAGAGCAACTCTGGAGTTATAAAAACACAAACGTTCGAATAGCTAGACGAAACTACTAGATGTACTTTGGGTTTGAAAAGAAAGAAATGCGGTCCTTTAATTTAAAGAGGAATAGTTGTACCGGCATTAGACAATACGGAATGTCTGAACTCTAGTACTGAAATTAACCAACGAGCATTGTACTGGAGTATGAGTTTGCATTCTGAAAACGTATTTTAATTACACTAAGTGCGTATATCTATATACAACGACTTCAGTTCAGTGAATGCTAATTGTATCTATCAGATAGGATTGATTCTCACTGGAATTAACAACATGTTTAAAGAATGACTGACTAGATTACCAAGGGATGAATCATAATAAATGTGATAAAAGGAAAATATGAAGTGTGTATTGAGTTGGAGTTAAAATTGGAAATATACTGAACTGTATATCGGCATTACAGGTACATCTTTTAATGTATTTATATTAAGCCAAAGTATGTTTCTATTTAACAAGATTATTTGAATCAAACATACAATAATAATATAGATGGAGTTTTGCAATCTGAAAATGAAGTGAAAGCGTCGGCTTCTGTTGACGCATTTCACTTGTTGCAACAACATAATTATGTGTAATAACAAGATGCTTACCATACAAGGAAATATACAAAAACCTTTATCAAAAACCTTAGCAAACTCATTCTGCTCAATTTCATAGCATCACAGTAATTGCAAGTAAAAGAATAGTCGAAAAACTCAGATAACCACAAACATAAACAATATATGAACAATTAGTGTCAAATATACTCTTTAATAAGAATAGCATATGCTAATGATAGGATAAATAACAAGAGCAAATTTTAATTGAAAAAAAAAAAGTAGAAATAGTGACCTAGCTGGCGATTACACGAAGGCGATTTTCATACCATTTTAGTCATCTACTACAGACAGTAAACGAATGAATAAAGTAATAAATATCATGTATATATTCTGAAGTTATGACGATAGAATCGCAAAAGATTAATGTAGAACAAAGTAACAGACTAAATGAGTTTTATTTAACTATACAAATACAACTCAGGAATATTTTTATGGAATGCAATTTTATTTCTTCCACCTTCCACTTCGTATGACTGCAGGCTGGATAATATTTCACTGTTTTTAAGCATGTTCATATTCGTGTGCATTAGATAGGATCTGTACGTCACAGAAACTATTTACCATACAGATCAAACGTTCACTGCAAACATAGAAAATATGTACGTCTATGCAAATTACTGCTAGATAAAATTAATGAATTTCTACTGGATAATATTGGTGCAAAGTACGTCAGTATATTTCAAATAAGATTTGACATCACAACAAAGAAAATACTGCACATGAAAATCTGTGATTAAAACTTGAAATATATAAGTTCTCTATAATGCGACCGTGAGACTAGAATTAGTCTGCAAAATAGATCAAACTGGAGATTATCACATACTGTGCATTGATTGAAAGAAAAGAGGAATGGCCGATAATTATAGTGAACTAGCAAGAAGTCTGATTTCATGTCGATAACTGCGAAATAAATAACTCGGTATACGGTGTATATGTATAATCTCGACGATTATTCTTGAGTCATTGTGAAAAAATGATAAAAAAATATCAACAAAAGTCTCAAAGCATACTGCAAGACAAACTTTTGCAACTAGAAATTTTGCCACGAAACAAGTAATATTTATGTGAAAAATAAGCTGCTCAAGACGAAAAGAGGAGAGTTTATGATACGATTTGTTGAATCAAGGTCATCTTTCATCAACGTTCATGTTTGTTTCACTGCGTGCAAATTTGTATTTTACAACGAAAGTGCCGCGATGTGGCAATCAAAATTAATTAAATCCGGGGACCTAAAAGCATTTATTTAAGAATCAATAAGGGTGTAAACTGTGTGGTAAAAACAAATGAAAATATTTAAAACCATTTCAAGTTGGTACGGCCTGTCTGGAGTAAAATCTTAATTTATCAGCAGTTTATTCCAAATAAAAAGTGAAATAGTATAGAATATTCGTTTAGCATATTCTTAAAAGCCAATAAATACGATGTTTTCATTTTGAATATTTAGTTAACATGGTGTTTGATATAACGATCGTATCGGGAAATAACAATAACACAAATGGGCACCGCAACAAAAGCAATCATAGAAAAGCTCTCTGAACATATCAGATACATTACTAAGTAATACAATCTGCATAAAGACAAAGGATATAACATTTTGTTATTGTTCAAGTGGATTTTTGGTACGCGAGTTTGCATTTGAAATTTGTTAAAGTAGTTCTTATATTCAAAATGGATACATCAATTTCCCCGGAAGAGAGTTACCTTGAAAGTTTAGAGGTAGAATCTTCAAGTTCCTCTTCTATTAAAGTACAATGGCAAGTACAGGGCGCAACAGTGGCATTTATAGACGGTTTCAGAGTACACCACCAGAAGGTAGCCAGTACTTATATACAATACGGACCGAAACTACCAGCAACGACCACTATCTACCAGATCAAAAACCTTGTTGCAGATACTTACTACAAGGTAAACTTACTTCCAAACTTTATAAACCAATAATTCTAAATCGAAATTGACTATTCCCATAACACTCTTAAGATTTCTATGTTGGTTCGTTTTTGGTAATGTGTGTGTGTGTGTGTGTGTGTGTGTCCTGCTGGCGGTAAGTCTGGCACATTAAAGCTTAATATAGTGAACCCTCGTTAGAATGACAACCTTTGTTTCCAAAAATGTTGCCATCAAATTGAATTTCTGTTGTAAAGAACCCTTAGTGAGCAGAATAACATGTAAGAAAAGTATTTCCTCATAGAAAATATGTGTTGGATGTTTGTTAGAATCGCCTGGGGCGAATCCAAAAATATTTTAAACATATATTTCTTGAAGTATGGAATACAATGTTCTTGCATAATGTCTGCTTTAATGTTATCTCTTGAGAGAAGGTGTGTGCCAGTCAAATTGCCATTAAAAAGGATGTCGTTGTATCGGCTGTCGGTAGAAATGGGGTTGACTGTATTTAACAAATCGGTTTGGTACAATGGAAATATTGTCTGAAAAAACTTTATTTGTTGATCCTGGTGAACATATGTTTGTTTCATTTCCCTTTACATAATCCAATGTTGTACAAATCAGCATCAGATTAAGTGTGTCTTCTTCCAAGAAGATGATGATGTCTGAAAAGCAATGAACAGAAAAACGTCAACATAAATCAGTCAGTCAAAATTATGCAAAAATATCAAGTTCAGTCGTGGGCACTATGCAGATCGAACATATATTTGTAATTTGGAGCTTCATAAGAATTAAGGGCGAGGTTTCGCCCGAGCAAAACTAGTTTAAGCCCCTCCTCCTCTTCCCCACCCCACCCCCCCCCCCCCACGCCCGCAACACACACACACACACACACACACACACACATATATATGTGGCGTCTGTGTTGTCCTTATTTCCTCCTCATCGCTTCTTCCTTTGGTGCCCCGGGAGGACCATACATTTCCTGGATAGCTTCACTTATATAACAATGAGGTATCCTAAAATTACGACAGCATTTCGATAGCATAAAACCCAATTCTTGCGGTAGTTATGTCAGAACGGCTAAAATATTCTTTTTCTCATTTTAAATTGATACCCAATGCTGGATGTCAGCTGCATCACGAAAACATACCTATATAATTTTGACCCCCTTAAACCCCACTTTTATAAGTAAAACTGGGGTTTACAGGGGTATACATTATTTTTCTTATTTCTGCTCAAAAACATAGATTTTTCTAACGAGTACCCACAATCTATGTTTTGAGCAGAAATATGAAAAATATCAGAATTTTTTATCTGAATTTTTTTTATTTTTTGGCGGTGAAATTTTCAGCATAGTTGAATAGGCGTGTTTTCGTAATGATTAATGGGACTGAATATATTGGTACGATTTGAGCTTACATCAATTTACAACAAGTTTCGAAAGCTGAAATATACATTAGAGGAGCGCCATAAGAAAAAGGGTACACGGAGCCTAACCAGTTGGCTAAGACACATTATCTTAATTGCAGCTTTTCTTTATATCGATATATTCTATAGTATTCTAGGCTCTGATTAGATCAGTGCACATTCTGATCAGGCCTCCGCGGTCCGCATATGCCCTGAAGGGTATTTTCCATGGCGGGGTTCGCTCATTTTCATTTAGAGCGGTTCATAAAAGGGGTATTTGACAATTGTTTACGCGATTCAATAGTAAACCGCGCGAACGCTGTGGGAACAACAGAAAAATATCAATAATTTGTCGTCTGTTGACTTAGCCCAGAGGGTGGTGAATGTTAAACGCGTAGTGAATATTCGTATGTTGATGCCCCAATCAACCTGGTACATGAAGAAGTCTGAAATTAAGAAGGATATGATTGTGTAAATATTAAAAAAAAAACAAAAAACAAAAAACAGACATGATTCACTGAAATCCTGTAACTTGAATAAATATAGGAAGTTCCACGATCACGAAGTATGACCTTCCCGAGGCACCAAAAGGAGAGATGAGAAAAAATATAATGACAAAACAAACGCCCAATATGAAACCATCGACGCATGAAGAATGCAACAGAAGAACTCTTATTGCAAGAAGCAAAACTTTACATATGAAGAGTCCCAATCAAACCTAGTCTCCGATTTTGGTGATATTGTGTGTTCTTTGTTTCCAAAGGCAATCATTTTTTACTTTTATTTTACACAGTGTGAGGCGGTCATAAAAACAAAACAGTCCGCGTCAGAAACGGATAAGAAAGCATGCAGTGCATCTTATGCCGGTATCATCCTAGTGATTTTCCACGAAATTTTACTGGGATCAATTATTTATAAGCCTCGAATGATTCATTGCAAATTAATACACTGTCGGATAATATCAAGAGTATTTTGTTATGTCTGTCTATTGCATAAGAAATTAATGTCATTCTTTCCTGTATACAAAGCCTTTTCAAATATTAAAATAAGTTATAATATGGCTGGAAGAAGCGGTAGCAGATGTCGTCTGCTCTCTACGCTTAGCATACTGGGCAAACAATTTCAGCAGAAGACATTTTAAAATGCTTTTCATATTTGTTCCAGAAAATATGCTTTCCCATTTCATGCAAATTGTCTCCTTAAGAGACAATTTGCATGAAATGTCAAAGCCTATTTTCTTTGAAAAATAACAAAAATATATCATCAATCTGCCGTTTTCTAAATTTTCCCAAAGAGTGCAGCCTGTTCCAAGAAACAGCAGATTGTACCTTCCGGTCCAAGCGTATTAACAATAGAGGAGAAATAAATGAATTTCATACAAGCATTGGTCAACCAAGCTATATTCTGGTTCGGTTGAATTGAATTTACGTCTTTTATTTTCGCTCAACTTTTTGAAACAGAAAATGGAGATAAATAACCAGTGAGGGGAGGGGGCATACGCACGGAATACAGTTCTCAAAATTACTTTAAACAAATTTTCTTTATAATAAGAGCATATTATTTTCGAGAGGAAGCAAACATTATTTTGGACCAAATATACGATATGGTATGTGTATAAAACCATAATAAGATACGGGATAGTTCAGGATATAGTCATAGTGCAGTTTTTATTTTTATCTTCCTCGGAATCATTGAACCATTATGGTATATTGGAATATCGGGTTGCTCAAAAGCCGGAGCGTATTCAGCCCTGTAAATTACAATGATATCCATATGAAGAGTCTCAATGAAACCTAGACTTCGATTATCCATCTTTTATGCGTTCTTTGGTTTCAAGGACAACCTTAAAAGATTTTCTTATTAATTCATTATGCCTAATATTCCATAAAGTGTTTCTGTTACCCTTCTTATTTGTTCTTCGTTCTGTTTTCGACTTAGTGCTGTTGAAGGTTGTCATTACATGTCATAAAACTATTTTTCGTTGCCTTGGTAGTTGAGGTCCGTGAATGTGGCCTTTCCTGGATATCTCCAATTCTTCTTCTTCTTCTTCTGTTTCTTATTATTCATCATCTTCTCTTTTTTTTCTTCTTCTTCTACTACTACTTCTTCTTCTTCATTACCTTCTTCTTCTTTACTTATGCACCTCGTTTATGAACAAAACTGGTGGAAGTACTATCAAACTTCCTGTCGGGCTAAACAGAGCATTAAAATAATATCAAAAGATCCCGCACGGCAAAATTGAAGATTAAAATAATATCAATATCACAAGGCTAAATCGAGGATTAAAATGCTATCAACATTTCCCTCACGACTAAATCGAGGATTAAAATAATATCAACAGATCCCGCACGGCTAAATCGAGGATTAATAATAAAATAAAACAACCTCACACGGTTAAATCGAGGATTAAGATAATATCAATACTTCCCACACGGGTAAATAGAGGCTTTAATAATAGTTCCCGCATGGCTAAATAAGGATTAAAATAATATTCATACTAACCCTTGGGGTAAATCGAGGATTAACATAATAATATCAATAGTTCCCGGACGACTTAACAGAGGATTAAATTCAGGAACAAATTGTACAATATATTTATTGATTATGAAAAATAGTACAATAAAATTAACAGTCTAGCGATCCTAGCTCATCCTAGCTCATCCCTTCTTTTCATGATGTTTGTGAACGACACTATTAGTGATATAAATAGAATGCAGGCTCAACAATGAACGAACGACACCAGAACCGTCGGCCTTAGAACGGGTCAGTAGGAAAAGCTACCGGGGAGGAGGGGGGTGGGGGGGAGGTAATAAATTTTACTGATACTGATACGAATTCTTCATCCTAGGTCCAAAAATTATAATCAAAATAAAAATAACCATTCGGTTCGAATAAAGCTCCCTCACTCAATCAGTGAAACGTCACAAAAAAACAAAAAACGTGTAAATAAAATTAAGTCCCTGTGATAAAACAAGGATGAGAGCTCATGGCAAACACCTCAGACACTGATAACCAGAGTTAAAGAAAAAAAAACCAGCTGAACCACAGAGGGCCCGAACAAGAGCGTAACATCTGGGCCCAGTTGTTCAAAACCTAAAGATGTCGTTAGTTAACGTATCGTTAAATCTTTGGGCCCAGTTGTTCAAAACTAACGATGTCGTTAGTTAACGATTCGTTAAAATTTACATTGAGTGTTACGCAAATATGCTGAAATTTTTTGCTGAAAATGTGAAAGCTATTCACATTTTTTCAGCAAAAAATATTAAAATATGGTATATTGAATCCGCTAAAACAGTTAACGAAATGACCCTTAACGAGCTCGTTAAGCTAACGACGCTTTGAACAACTGGGCCTTGATAATTAAATATGGCATATACATCAATATTTTTGCTGAACACATCTGAGCACATCTGAGTAGCTTTTGCATTTGCAAAAGTTACTCAAATTTTTTCAGCAAACAATACTATGAATTAGATCTTGTACTTATTATAACAGTTAATATTTTGACCACTAACGTGACCGTTAAGCTAACGATGCATCATAAGAAAACGTATCTTCGGACGAGTGCGCCCAAGGTAGACTCAAATCAGCCTCCGCATCTGCGCAGTCTGAACAATCTACGTTGTGCGCCCGAGGTAGACTCAAATTAGCCTCCGCATCTGCGCAGTCTGATCAATCTACGTTGTCCGTATGAAGAAACTTTGCATCACTGGCTATGCGCCCGCTGAAGACTCTAACGCTATCTATCTATCTATCTACTCGTATCTATCTATCTATCTATCTATCTATCAATACGGCATACACCCTCAACTGAGTATTATGTGCCGCCTCGGAACAAAATGTGTGAATGCGCAGGCTGATCTTAATTTCACGCTGGCCGCATATGTCCAAAGATACGATTTTGACTCTGCGGCTCAATATTGACGTTTATTATATCTCTGTTATTTTCACTCCAATCTAATCTACAAGGCCTATCGGAACCTCAACTTTATGGTGACTTAGTGTATAATAAACGTCAAAAAGATTACCTTTGGAATCAAAAGAACACATTACAGATTAGAAATGGGAGTCTCGGGTTTACTGACTCTTCATAACCAGTAATGAAGTTTGCAACACCGCTTACGCACTCTGGGATCTCCAAGTGTTTCAAAACGTTGTTTCTGATGAGTCCTCATCTTTGCTTCATTATAGGCTTAATCTCTGATTTATTTGTTGTCCGTAATAACTCATGGATGAGTAAGAAGACCTCTATGCAGATCGAACAAATATATGTTTTTATCACTATGGAAGCTGAGGGGAGGGTAGAATCCTGTAAAGCTAGCTTAACCCCCCCCCCCCCCCCCCCCTCCATATATCATACCCACCCTACCCCGAGTAATTTATTACTGACCGTTCGAAGGCGGTACTTTAATTGTAGTTTGTTTTTTTTTCTTTTAACAATTATGTAAATTTAAGATGCATTCAGTTTTTGTGACAGAGTTACCACTTTTTGGGGGGATAGGGTTGCCAAATCTGCTTGTCATCGGTTCTTTTTGTTGCTGTTTAAATGTATTTGTCTGTTTTTCCCTCTGATGTTGAGAGCTTGATTGTATCAGTCCCTGAGTTTACTTGTTTACTTTGAAGCATCTTATTTCGCGTCATGCAGAATGAACTTTGTTTTAAAAAAATCCGTAAGGCTTAGCCGAAGATTTAAGCAATAACATAAATATTTTCCGCACGGCTTAACTGAGAATTAAGCAATATTATCAATATAACGGAGCATTTAAGCAATAATAGTCAAGCTTAACATAGAATTTAAACCAATAAATCACAAATTCCAACAATATAAAATACTAATCTACTTCTTTCAGGAAACATTTCTTTGCACATGCAAATGATTACTTGTTTATGGAACATCAGCTATTCTATACATGCTGAGTAAAAATTTGCATGAAATGTCAGATCCCGTTTTCTGGGAAAAATAAGAAAAAATATCATCAATTTATCATCTGCTGAATTAGCCAAGAGAATGATAAACGTCAGAGATAATAATTGAAAATACCATGAATGTTAAAAATAAGGTTTGATGCACTTGGTAGATTTTCCACCATTTTATACAAGGGAAACGACTTTTGTGACTTCCGGTTTGTTTTCCTGCGTAATCCCCTTTCTGAAAAGAGGTCTACTCTAAAAGGGAAAAAAAAGTTTAGTTCCAAGGACAGCACATTCATAAATTTCGATTACTTTTAGACTCCTTTTCAGAAGGGAGACAAAACAATTCCAACAGGGTTGCCTCCCTTGAAAGTGTATTTATTCCCCTTAACATTGTCAGCAAAACAAATCCAGAATAAATTTTAAGTGTGCGTATGCATATTAAGCACCAAGCAGAATTTGTAGCAGACGACATTTTATTTATTTATTTTTTTTTTTTTCATTTATTTTATTTATTGATTTATTTATTTTTCAGAGAAAAATGGGATTCACACGAAATATGAAGACTTATTTTCTCTGAAAAATGAATCCCCCGTCACCCCCCCCCCCCCCACCACCACCACCACCACCACCACCACCACCACCACCACCACTCCTGCGTGTTAGGTAAAACCGGAGTTCATGCTATAGATAGTTTTTTTTAATAAGGAACGACCCTCGGGAACAAACACTTATACACACATATACACACTCATACACACACATGAAAATAGCTGGAGTATCTAAGTCTTTCTGGGCCAAACTAGCTAGTTTCGTCCAGTTACGCATCATTAGTGATCTTCCTACAAACTTTCAAAAGTCCGGGAAAGGGTACAACGATTACCAATTTACACCAGAAAATATAAACACCACTAAAGTGAAGTATGGAGAGACGTTTTACGGCCGGCGCACGGCACTTACATCAGTTGTAAAGAAAATACCGTTTTAACTCTAAGTATTAGAACAAACAGGCCTTAGTAAACAGTGTAGACCAAGAACAGACGCCGCGTTCTGCGGAGTCTAATCGGGGTCTACAAGGTTTGCTACTCATCCAGCTGTTTTAGATACAAGGACAGCTACTCAAGGACTTGTTAAAATCTTAGGACAAGTAAGGCATGTAGTTAATGTGTTCCAATATTAACCCACTGTAGAGTGAATAGACTCCCCCACATTATATATTAGAAGAGTCCATATCAATTTTAGTATACGTCCATATATGATATTTAGATATTCCTAGAGAAAAATGGCTAAATTATTTGCAAACAGTGGAGACCCTGATCAGACGCCGCGTTCTGCGGCGTCTGATCTGGGTCTGCACTGCTTGCCAATTACCCTTTTAGGGGTCTCTCAAATACAATTGGTTAAGGCTAAATAGGATGATTTTATGCTTAGCATTCTGGGTAAAATTTTCAGCGGACGACATTTTGAAACATTTTTCTTATTTTTCCCAGAAAACAGGATTTTCTGTGAAAAACAAGAAAATATCTTTACTTTGTCGTCTGCTGAAATAGCCCAGAGAGTGGCTAATGTTAAAAGCCAAAATTCATATGACTCAGCACATCTGCGCATTCATTAATAACCGAACTCATCAAGCGTGCATTTAAATTCATCTAATGATTTTAGTAAGCAAATAAATGTAATATGTTGCTACATAGGTCTGGTAATCGATACGTTCTCAGAAATATATCAACCATGTCATAAAGAAAGGTCCCTTGTGCCTGATCCGGTCTGCAAAACGCACGTTAGAAGCCTGTGCATCGGCGAGAATGAACAACACATTAAGAAAAAATGCCTATTCAAATACATTGAAAATTTTACCACCAAAAAATGAAAATTTTCAGATAAAAAATTCTGATACTTTTTCATATTTCTGCTCAAAACATAAATTGTGGGTACTTGTCGAGTGCCCACTGTCTATGTTTTGAGCAGAAATAAGAAAAATCATGTATACCCCTGTAAACCCAGTTTTACCATGTAAAAGTGGGGTTTAAGGGGGCCAACATTATATAGGCATGTTTTGTGATGAAATATAGGTTAATACAACTTCGGGGATTTGGGATCCCGCCGATACCACAGAAAAGCATGTGCATCCGCGCTACCTGCAGGAAGAGGCCTTATATCCTCTATCAATATAGCGTTCAGCAAAGACTCTGATTAGACCTCGCGAAAGTGCAAGCTGACCACACTCGTCCTATGTCCATGTGATGATAATCTTTCTCACATTGCACTCATTCATGCGTATACTGAAATCTTACATGGCTGTGCTGGCTGGTCATGGGCGGGTCTATATGTATGACTATAGACAACATTTCTCCCGTGATACGGCTTACATTATACGTAAAGCGATATTTGACATTATTCTGCGCATCCACCCAGTCTCATCTGGCCTTTGCCGTCCGTTTGCTATCTACAATAGCAAAACCGATGTCCAGGAAGAGCCACAATCATAGAAAACAAGCAAATTCCATGGGGAATTTATGTCCCCCGCCTTATTTATATTTGAGGTGTTAAAAATGGTAAAGTTAACCAGAGGACCATTGGTCCTGTATCACTTACCTAAGTATTGAAGCAGGAAACCAGTGATAAAAAATAATTTCAAGATTCTGAAAAAACCACATGCATATCTCCACACCATCCTTAAAGCACCTGTAAAGTTTCAAAAGGATCGGCTAAAAACTGTGGTAGGAGTTACGGGGTCAAGGTACCTACTCCCTATACGCTTCTGTAGTATTAGAACTCAAAAAATGTCTAAGTTAAAAATGCGGAAAAAGTGATAAAAAATTATTTCAGGATTCTGAAAAAAACACAGGCATATCTTCAGGCCATCCTCAAAGCCCATGTAAAGTTACAAAAGGATCGGCCAAAAACTGTAGGAGTTATGGGGACACGGTACCTACTCCCTATTCACTTATGTAATATTAGAACTCAAAAAATGTCTAAGTTAAAAATGCAGAAAAAGTGATAAAAATTAATTCAGGATTCTGAAAAATCCACATGCATATCTTCAGGCCATTCTAAAAGCCCATATAAAGTTTCAAAAGGATCGGCCAAAAACTGTGGGAGGAGTTAAGGGGACAAGTTACCTGCTTCATATAGACCTGTAATATTAGAACTCAAATAATGTCTAAGTTCAAAATGTGTAAAAAGTGATAAAAAATAATTGTAGGATTCTGAAAAAACCACATGCATATCTTCAGGCCATCCTAAAAGCCCTTGTAAAGTTTCAAAAGGATCGGACAAAAACTGTGGGAGGAGTTAAGGGGACAAGGTACCTGCACCCTATACACTTCTGTAATATTAGAACTCAAAAAATGTCTAAGTTAAAAATGCGGAAAAAGTGATAAAAAATTATTTCAGGATTCTGAAAAATCTACCTGCATATTTTCAGGCCATCCTAAAAGCCCACGTAAAGTTTCAAAAGGATCGGCCAAGAATGTGGGAGGAGTTAAGGGGACAAGGTACCTACTCCCTTTAGACTTCTGTAATATTAGAACTCAAAAAATGTCTAAGTTCAAAACGTGTAAAAAGTGATAAAAAAAATTCAGGATTCTGAAAAAAAACCACATGCATATCTTCAGACCATCTTTAAAGCACCTGTAAAGTTTCAAAAGGATCGGCCAAAAACTGTGGGAGGAGTTAAGGGGGCAAGGTACCTGCTCCCTATACACTTCTGTAGTATTAGAACTCAAAAAATGTCTAAGTTAAAAATGCGGAAAAGGTGATGATAAATTATTTCAGGATTCTGAAAAATCCACATGCATATCTTCAGGCCATCCTAAAAGCCCATGTAAAGTTTCAAAAGGATCGGCCAAAACTGTGGGAGGAGTTTAGGGGACAAAGTTCCTACCAAAAATTTGGAACCACGCACTACGCACCACGCACCACGCCCCATGGAAAACCAAAAACAGTGTCCCTTTCTTCGAAAAGGCGGGGGACAATAACCTACCAATGCATCAAGCGGAAGAGTAAACAAACTAAGACGGACAGCACACTCTTTTACAAACCAACGAAAATAGATACAACCAACTCCCTCTTGCCGACAACCAACTCCCTCTTGCCGAACGAGGTGATCACAATATCAGACTGACTCAGACAGCAATATACTGGCAACAAAACAAGAGAAAAATGGCACACAAAATCATCAAAGTACTGAGAGTAATAGTTGGTTGATTGTCTCTTGAGTGTAGGATGAGAAAATGGTTCTGAATGCAGACTTAAGATTTTTCCTTCAATTCTTAACTTCCTGTTATTTAAGCAAACAATGCAGACCTTGATCAGACGCCGCATTCTGCGGCGTCTGATCTGGGTCTGCGCTGTTTGCCAATGTTCCAAATGTCCCAGTCCAGGTTTTACAGATAACCTATTTACAGCACTCTGACGTCACAGCGACTAGAACAGCGCGTTTATAGATAACCGTTAACTGGATTTTGTCTTATGCGCGGTTTGATTAAATTGGTCAACGATAATCACGTGGACAACTACCTTAAGGATATTTTGGCGTTTGTATATTATGGCTCGATTGTAAACAATCGATCCAAAAACAGAAAGGAAAGTGGACAGCCGTACGCGGGTGACCACAATATGCTAGAATTCAAACAGGACTTAATTTGTATTAAGTGGCTACAGAACCCATCCACAGAGAACAACACCAGGCCCAGAAGTTATAAAACTTTTTTTCATGCTCAACTCAGCATGCAATTTTGTGTCATGAAATTATAAAAATACCATCAATTAAAACTTCTTTCATGCTCAACTCAGCTGGGCATGAATTTTCACTTGGTCATAAAAATGAAAATACCAACAATTAAAATACCAACAATTAAGACTGTGTTCATGCTCAACTCATGCTCAGCTAAGTTGAGCATAAAAGAAGTTTTAAAAAATGGTCAGTATTCAAGATTTATACGCAAATTAAATTTCATGCTCAGCTGAGTAATGCATGAAAAAAAGATTTGTAACCTTGGGGCCTTAACTACTGCCGGCAATGGACCTAAACAGACTACGCGGATACGCAGGCCGCTCTGGTCTTCACTGTCTGTTCGTATTTGCTTCATAGATTCCTTTTCGCTTGGTGGGTCAAATATTGCGTTCAATAAAAGCAGGCAATTTCATATTTAAACCGTTTCACTCCCAAAGAGCCTTTGGATGCGGGAACCGCGAAAGTAGAGCTCAGTATATGTAATATAACTTTGATTTTTGTCAGTGCTTTCCATAGTAGCCAGACTTCTACCAGAAGAATAATGAAAACTTTGATTACATTGAGGGCATGCGCAGGCTCATCCGGGCTTTCGGAATCTATTTCACTTTTCGTACGTGTAGTAATATCATTACGAAAGCACGCCTATTCAGATATACTGGAAATTTTACCACAAAAAAAAAAAAAAAATGAAAAATTTTCAGATAAAAAATTCTAATATTTTTCATATTTCTGCTCAAAACATAGATTGTGGGTACTCGTTAGAACCGCCTCGGCGAGGCGGTTCTAACGAGTACCCACAATCTATGTTTTTGAGCAGAAATAAGTGAACTAGTGTATTAAACTGGGGTTGAAGGGAATCAAAATTATATAGGCGTGTTTTCGTGATGTGCGCTTTTGAGCAAACCAGCTCATCTTTCAAAGACAATATCTATCTTCGTCAGTTTCTAAGACAGTATCTATCTTTGTCTGGCATAATAATGTTTAGCACTCTGGGTGAAATTCTCAGCAGACGGCATATTGACACATCTTTTTCTTATTTTTCCCAGAAAACATGTTTTGACTAGGAGATAATTTGCATGAACTGTCAAAGCCTATTTCCTGGGAAAAATAAGAAAACTCATCAATTTGTCGTCTGCCGTATTAGCCAAGCGTGTGGTTAAGGTTAAAGGATACTTTAACCATGGTTAAAATATACTTTAACCATGAAACTACAAAACACATCTTTTATACAACACATTTAGCTAGGGCTGATTTTCAAAAAGCATAATTTTTACCAGTATCTCGGCTAATTCAGCAGAGGACAAGACGTTATTTTTCTCTCTTATTTATTTTTCTCTGAAACTAGGCTTTGACATTTCAGGGAAATTATCTCCTCAGGAGACAATCTGTATAAAATTCAAAAGCCTATTTTCTGGGAAAAAAAAAACAAGACAAAATATTTTAACATATCGTCAGTTATCGATAGGTTTCATCACGAAAACACGCCTATATAATTTTGACCCCTTTAAACCCCGCTTTTATAAAGTAATACTGGGGTTTACAGGGGTATGCATTATTTTTCTTATTTCTGCTCAAAAACATTGATTGTGGGTAATCGTTAGAACCGCCTCGCGGAGGCGGTTCTAACGAGTACCCACAATCTATGTTTTGAGCAGAAATATGAAAAATATCAGAGTTTTTATCTCAAAATTTTCAGTTTTTGGAGGTGAAATGTTCTATATATTTGAATAGGCGTGTTTTCGTAATGAAATCCATGAGATCTCTTGAACCGATAAGCGTGTTCTTACCAAACTTGCAGGGATATAGTATTGGGTAGCCTGTCCCCACGGCTATCAGTTTTACTTTTCTAATCTAACAAAATTTTAAATACTCCTCCTTGACTATTGTTCTATACATATAATTTCCCTAACATTACGAAAACACGCCTATTCAAATAAATTGAAAATTTCACCACCAAAAACAGAAAATTTCCAGATAAAAAATTCTGATATTTTTCACATTTATGCTCATAATACAGATTGTGTGTACTCGTTAGAACCGCCTCGCCGAGGCGGTTCTAACGATTACCCACAATCTATGTTTTTGAGCAGAAATAAGAAAAAATAATGTAAAGCCCTGTAAACCCCAGTTTTACTATATAAAAGTGGGGTTTAAGGGGGTCAAAATTATATAGGCATGTTTTCGTGATGACCTTATGCAGAAACTCATGACATTCCAAAAGATTTTTGTTAAATACAGTCGAACCTCAATGGCTCGAACATCTTTGGGACCATGGAAATTTGTTCGAGACATGGGTAGTTCGAGCCACTGAGGGTTAATCATGGCACCAGTTCAGGAAGCAAATAGCGATAATTTTGGGGAATCGTTTTTTTTTTTTTTCTACACAACGCTTGTATGTTGAGTGTACTCATTAGAATCGTCTCGATGAGGCGATTCTAATGAGTACACACAACATACAATTCCATGATAAAATAAGAAAAATTCCCTAAATATTTGTTTTCTTGAGCTATTGGACGAATTTTGTAGGGACTGAAATAAAAGTTCGAATCATCCACGGTAAACGAGCCATCCGTGTTCGAGCCATTGAGGTTATACTGTATAAATCATTTGTATACCGATTCAAATATCGGCCGTGAGCCAGTCTAAGTACTGACACTTTTTGTTGTTGCTGTTGTTTCTCAATTACAGTGGTAAAAGGCCATATGACTCCGTTTGCCTGCACAATCTCGCTTGAAATGAATTTTGAACCATTTTGATAGAGATAAGAGCTGATAATGTATTCCAAGTTATTCAAGCTTATAAAAGTCTGTTCAATACCTAAGCCAAAACTTCAGCCAGATAAAGCTTATGAGTACACTATCTCCTGTCACAGAGTACGGATGTCTTCGGGAATATGCGGACAACGACGGCCCAGATCAGCCTGCGAATCCGCACACTCTGATCAGGGCCTTCACTATCCGCTAAACGAATGACTGGATATTGTGGAATGTATGAATGGTGAGCAAAGGCCCGGATGATACTCTGCGCATGCGCAGGGTGAGCTGAACGCGCATTTTTGCGCCTGCTCGAAGGCACTTATATATGAAGCCTTTCTATCGCTTGAACTGGGTCAAGAGATGATTAAAATGCCCTTGACATTTACAATGTTCAGCATAGCACTTAATCTGTCATATTTCAAGCAGTAAAAGATTGCGTTCAGAATGTCTGTTGAATGACTAAACGACGTCGTAGAACTTCAGGTTTCAGTGGGGGTCAGTTCAAGTACGACTCAAAAACGAGTCAATTTTCAGCCAGATTAAGCTTTAGCTTTAGAACATATCTTGAATAACTGGAGTCGAAAACGTGATCAAAGCACTGACAATCAAAGCACTGACAGCACTGGTGGACCGATTGTCTCTGAGTGTATGCTGGGAAAAAGGTCCTGAACGGGGACTTAAAACTGTATCAACTGACCCTTCACTTCCTGTAACTTGAGCAAACAGTGCAGACCCTGGTCAGCGGCGTCCATTCTGGGTCTGCACTGTTTGCCAATGTCCCAAATGCCCCTAAGTTTTAAAGATAAACCTCTATTAACAGCACTCTGACGTCACAGTGACAAGAAAAGCGCCACGATAAATACCCGTTACTTGGATTTCGTCTAACGCGCAGTTTGATTACATCGGTCAATAAAAATCACGCGGACAACTACTTAAAGGAAAATTTCGGTGTTTGTATACTATGGCTCGATTGTAAACAATCGACCCAAAAAAGGTAAAATATCAGTACCGTGACAATTCTTAACAAACACGGAATGACCTTAAGATAAAAAAAAACAAGGCTAAATGTTGAACGTCATTCTATACAATGGCTTTAATTCTGACCGTTTCGAGGCCGTTCTTCTTTTGCCGTTCTTTGTTCGTACGTCGGAGGTTTCATATGTGGCGTTTGTTTTTGTCATTGTTTGTTCCTCATCTCTCCTTCTTTCATACTGATATTTTTTTCTTCTTTTTCCAATCAAATTTGTTGTTGGTACTCATTAGAAGCGCCTCGCCGAGGCGCTTCTAATAAGTACCTACAACAAATCTTTTCATGGAGAAATAAGAAAAATATTAACTTGATATATCCTCTTACTTGGAGCTATGTCATTTGTTTTTTTTTTTTTTTTTTTTTTTTTTGTTGCTTCTTTTTTGTTTTGTTTGTTTTTTTGTTGTTGTTTTTTAAGTTGTTTTTTTTTTTTTTTTTTTGTTTTTTTTTTTTTTGTTTTGTTTTTTTTTTTTTTTGTTGTTGTTTTTTTTTTTTTTGACAACGTGGCCATGTTTTAAATTGACTGTAACAAAACCGATGCTATATTTTGACGAAGTGTATAAATCAAATCAATGCATTTTGTAAATTGACGTTGAACTAAAATACCGAATCAATCAAGATTCACATGAGAATTACGAGACAAATGTACCAAATAATTGTGAAAATTACTATTTCCATATTCTGAATGCAGCCACAAAGAAGGCTGGTGATTTGCATATTCAAAGCCCGACATATTCAAACTATTTTATATCAATACAAAATATACAATTATGCAACTCTGGTAGGGATGAAGACCCATAGCTCCAGGTAAGTGGGGATATTAGGTAAATACTTTATCTTATTCTGCCACCAAAATATATGTTGTGACGTTTCTAATGAGTACCAACAACACATGTTTTCACGGAGCAATAAGAACAATTTTATTAATTGTAGGTTAAAAAAGAGTGAATTATCTGGAGCTGTAAGAATGGAGGGACTTATTTCAATATCTGTTGTTGTTGTTTTTTTTTTTTTGTTTTTTTTTTTTTTGTTTTTTTTTGCGCAAACAGTCCGACATAATAGACGAAGTAAAATTAAAACCTGCCAGGATGACAATATGATTTGTCCGCCAGAAAATATTTCAACTACAACTTTGGCCGCGCCATTCGAATACGTGTTTTCGTGCATGTGCGGACAGCGATGGCCCAGATCAGCCTGCGTATCCGCGCAGTCTGATCAGGACCTTCGCAAACAAAGCCATTGTTTCAGTGGTGAGCAAATACTTCGATAAGACTGTGAGCATGTGCAACATTGTGAATCCGCACATTTTGTACATGTTCGAATGCACTGTTTCGCTTGACGCGGCCCAATTAAGACTTAACTTGAAGTGATGCCGTTAAAATTAACTAATCAATATTGGCAGTCTGTTTGGCATAGGTCACAAGGCTTTGCAAGATAAACTTTCAAAATGTCATACAATTTCTTAAACTGTTAATGCCAATGTCTTATCAAAACAAAAAGCCAAAGAACATAAATACAAATGAACAAAAAACGCCCTATACATTACCCAAAATCCTTATAAAGAACATACAGTCGACTCTCGTTATCTCGAATTCCAAGGGACTCTCTGAAATACTTCGAGATATCCGTAGTTCGACATATCAGGTTTGCAGAATTGAGGAAAAAATAATTTTAATAACCACATTTAACAAAATGATAGGTAATTGGACTTATGAAGTTAGAGATATACTGAAAATATTGTGGAAAAGAGGAGAAATTGCTCCTTAGGAGCAATTTCTCCTCTTTTCTACAATATTTTCCATCTGTTGTTAGGTTTTCATGTATAGGCAGGGACCAGATTTTCACTTCGAGATAAGCGGTTATTCGAGATAAGCGAGGTCGAGATAACGAGAGTCAACTGTATTGTCGAACTGAAAAATAAGATTTAAAGATGAGAATTCTGAATTTGGTATTCAATTTAGCCATACATACACACACTAAAGTGCTACGTTTATCAAATATATTTTTATTACAAACCTTTAAAGTATCCCCCCTTTACTGAAACACATTTTTGTAACCTTTTTACCCAGTCGCGAAAAGCAGATAAATAGTCTTCTTTTGGTATCTGTTGGTAACACTGATAAATAGCGCTGCCAAGAGAACTTCTAGACGTAGACTTATTTCCAGAAAGCATTTTCTTAAGCCTTGGAAATAAAAAGAAGACACAAGGACTCAGGTCAGGTGAATAAGGTGGATGGTTTAAAACTGTCACCTTTTCAGAAGCCAAAAAAGACTTAACCTCACACTTATGAGAGGAGGCGTTGTCATGTAAAAGGTGGACTGACCATCCTTTGCTTGGTCGTTTCTTATTGTAAAACTCTTTCACTTTCTTCAGTACAGAATTCTTGTAGAATCGGCCAGTGACTGTATGACCAGATGGACAAGGCACTTGAACGACTGGCCCACTTGAATTAAAGAAAACCGTGTACAACATCTTTTCCGAACTTATGGTTCTCTTGGCAATACATGGGCGTTTTTTATCTTTTCGCTTCCATTGCTTATTATCAGCCCTTCTTTGTGGCTCAAACATGTGCACCAAGGTTTCATCACCTGTTAGCAAGTTAGAAATAACCCAACTATTACAGCCTTTGTACGTTTTCAAACGTTCCCGGGCACATTTAAGGCGTTGTGTCTTTTGCTCCTCAGTGAGCAAATGAGGTACCCACCTAGCGCAAACCTTTCTCAGGTCCAAACGCTTTTTCAGAATTGTTTGCACACTGCCTTCTGATATGCCAGTACAACTAGCTATATCTTTGACAGACAATCGCGCATCCTGTTCGACCACAATCTTTACAGCAGCGATGTTAGCCTTGGTAACAGAGGTCTTAGGCCTTCCAGGACGGGTATCATCTTCCAACAGAAAATTTCCCAGCTTTAAAAGCTTTAACCCACCTAAAAACTGTGCGCATTGAAATGGTCTGAGCTCCATATACACCACACAATTCATTAAATATCTGCTTTGAATCTATATTAAGCCTAATGCGGCATTTAATATAGCTATGAATTTCAGTCTTCTGGTCCATGTTCCAATGTAACAAGTAAATTGGTCACTGTATATGACTGCATCTATTTCATTTGAAATAACTCGGTCAGTTGGAAAGCAATTTACATGGAATAAACGGGTATCGTTAGCTATTTAACACACCATTCAAGTGCAGTGAAGCATTTTAAAATATACCTGGGATAAAACCAAGGAAGCCTATTAGTGACAGAACTTTTTGCACGACCCTCGTATAGTTACTCAAAATGAGCTCACTGATCAATTAGGTCCAGACAATATAAACTACTCTAAAGTGAAGTACAGGGAGACTTTTTACGGCCGTCATACAGCACTAACACCGGCTATAGCTAAGTGTTACGACCGAGCACTCCTTCCTTCGATTATCTGCCTTGGCAGATTACGCATAGCTTTTAAGTATATATTCAATCTCTGACAACTGCGTCAGGGAGTCGACTCTTTGGCTCAGTAGTTAGAGCATTGGATTTTTATCCGGGAGAACCCGGGTTCGATTCCCAGGAAAGGCAGAATATTTTTTTCAGCTATGCTTCATTCCCTTGTTACGACTTTCATGTCGTAAGATGGGGGCTCGTCCGGGATTGGACTTTATACGCCGAAAATGGCTTCACGTCATCATAAATGATGACTTCCTTGAAATGGGGGAGTGTTACGACCAAGCACTCCTTCCTTCGATTATCTGCCTTGGCAGATTACGCATAGCTTTTAAGTATATATTCAATCTCTGACAACTGCATCAGGGAGTCGACTCTTTGGCTCAGTAGTTAGAACATTGGATTTTTAACCGGGAGGACCGGGTTCGATTCCCACGTCAGGCGTGGAAAATGTTTTCAGCTATGCTTCTTTCCTTTGTTACGGCTTTCATGTCGTAAGACTAAGATGACTATGATGAAAATAGCAGACTCGCTTTTACGTATTCAGTTCAAGAGTAGTACTTTAATCAACAAGGCCGCTCACGCCTTCTCCTCCCCATCCCCCCCCCCCCACCGACCCCCACGACCCCTGCCACCCCACAAGTAATTTATTACAGACCGTTTCGTTGTGGTACTTATTGGTAAATGTTTTGAAGTGTTCCACTTACAAATGGTTTCTTTTAACACGTAAGTTATACATGCATTCAGTTAAGTTTGGGTAACAGAACTGCCACCTTTTTGGGAAAGGGTTGCCATCGCTTGCCATCGGTTCTTTTTGTGGCTGTTTATTTTATTTGTCTGTCTTGCCCTCTGGGCCCAGTTGTTCAAAGCTAACGATGTCGTTAGTTAACGATTCGTTAAAATTTACATTTAGTGATACGCAAATATATGCTGAAGTTTTTGGCTGAAAAAATGTGAGTAGCTTTTGCAGTGCAAAAGCTACTCACATTTTTCCCGCAAAAAATATCAGAATATTGTATATTGAATCCACTAAAACAGTTAACGAAATGACCCTTAACGAGCTCGTTAAGCTAATGACGCTTTGAACAACTGGGCCCTGATGCTGAGAAGTTGATGTGGATCAGATTGTATCAGTTCCTGAGTTCACTTATTTACGTTAAGCAGCACGCTAGTTTAAGAGCTATTGAAATTGAGCTCAGTGATTCCACAGGATAGGAAATATAAACAAGCAGAACGGGCATTTTCTTCAAATTAACAGTGACATCTTACCGACAGGCAGACATGGGCAAACAGTAAAAATCCAGATTTAACTGCTAAGAAATTCAAGTAGAGGTCATTCCATTTTAGATAAGCATGGCAAGGATTTATGGTCTCCAAATATTTAGGTGGAACGTGAATAAAGGACCGAAGTCAACATTCATAAGGATAGAATGAAAAGGGCATTATAACAAACTCACCAATAGACAGCTACATTTGATCCGTAACAAACTGATTAGCGATTCCCGCAATAACTGTGAAAGAGAGTTATAACAAATTAAGCTTGATCCATAACAAACTGACTGGCGATTCCCGGAATAGACGGATGATAAATGTCTACTTGTTTGTAAGCAATCTAGCAATTCAATTAGATCCAACGCATTCACTTGCCTTGATATATTTGTCAAACAGACACGAAATTAGTCCCCATTAACAACACTTGAAGGCATGGCAGTAACCTGACAGCAACAATACGGACACTAAACAGTTAAATAGATGTTCTCCAGGGTAGACAAATAAACCGAAAAACAAAGATGTTTCAGGATAACTTGTTTCAGATGAGGAAGAGGACCCTTTTGCGAACCGAATATTTACTTGTAATTTGGAGCTGCATCAGAATTAAGGGGGTGAGGGGGGGGGGGGGGGGGGTCGCGCGAATAAAACTACAGTCGACTCTCGTTATCTCGATTTTCAAGGGACTCTCTGAAATATTTCGAGATATCCGTACCTCGACATATCAGATTTGCAGAATTGAGGAAAAAATAATTAAAAAAAACACATTTAATAAATATATGTGTAATTGGACTCTTGAAGTTAGAGATATATTGAAAATATTGTGATTTCATTTCGGTGTTTGTTTTGCCATTGTTTGTTCCCACCAGTCATTCTTTGGGTGCCTTGGGAAGATTGTGCTTCGTAGTTGTGGCATTTACTAGATATCTTCACATACTTTTTAATAAAAATGGATGCTTTGAAAACAAAAGTCACATTAAAGGATGCGAAAATAGCAGACTTGGTCGCATTATCTCTGCTAATGAACAACAATATACCCAGTACCACTACTCGCGGATACTAGATACTGGACAACTCGGCCCCTAACAAAGTCGGCCTCTAACCAACTCGGCCCCCAAAAACTCGGCCCCTAACATACTCGGCCCCTGACCAACTTTATTACATATTTATTATATTTATTAATGATCATTAATGATGTTTTAACACGAACATATTATGAGTCTGCCTATTTTAAATATTATACGTTATCTATATCTATTATCTTCAGTGTTATAATGTTATTTTAAGTTAGATTTTATATGATAGTTATTTTCTAGAATACCCTTATAAAAGGCTGTTTTTGTGTATTTCAGTCAACCCATCCATTAGTTATGAATATTAAGAATTAGTTACATGTGCTGCATTATTGGAGGTTTACCGGTGTAAACTGACTTTCTTATTTCTGCTCTAAAACATATTTTGTGGGTACTTGTTAGAACAACCTTCATCAAATTTTCCATCTGAAAATTGCGATTTCTACATCCACCAAAAGAACATTGCAGTTAACAGGCGTGTTATCGTAATGTACATTAAGCTTTTTTCGCGAATGAAACAGGACACAAATATGTTCATTGCTGTTATAGTACTGGGTAAACACAATTATTAAATTTCACCAGTTACCGTAGATCACCGTATGACGTATCTGCTAGCTAAATGAGACATTTTGTTGTTGGGGGCCGAGTATGTCCCGGAATCCTGCTCGCGCCTCCGAGTGGAAAGCCGTTTTTGCTTGACGTTTTATTTTAAATGAAAATATTTTGTTCTGTTTGACCGTATCTTATACGAAACTATTTATCGTTACTGTTTCTTTGTTTTGTTCTCAAATAATTACCTTAAAATTGAATTTACGGACAAAAAAAAAGGTCTGGCCTATGCAGTTTCTTTAGTAATGTGATTTTTCGAAATTTTCATCTAAGGAATTATCTGTTTTTTTTCTTTTGTTTCCTGGTTTTTAATTATTACCAAAAAGCCCATTTTAATTAGGACCCATGAGCCCATTTTTAATAACAATTTTAAAAAATTATATTACTAAAACCAGTGGGAAGCATAAGCAGTATTTAAATAAACTACAATGGATATGATGTACGGTGTGGCATACTACAATGAATATGAAGTACCATGTCGCGGTATTCACATACACTAAAATGGATATAAAGTACCCTGTGGCGGTAGTTATATATACAACGCTGAATATAAAATACCGTGTGGCGGAATTTTACATACACTACAATGGATATAAAGTACCGTGTGGCGGTATTTACATATACTATACTGAATATAAAGTACTGTGAGGTGGTATTTACATACACTACAATAGATATAAAGTACCGTGTGGCGGTATTCACATACACTGGATATAAAGTACCGTGTGGCGGTATTTACATACATTAAAATGGACATAAAGTACCGTGTGGCGGCCGTAAAACGTCTCGCCGTAGCAAACGTAATTAGCACTTTCTGGTCTTTTTAGGTTATCCAAGTGATCATTATCATTATGATCTCTTTTCAGGAGGCGACAGGGTATCAACGTGTAATGCATATCTTTCAAGATAATATGAGCCAGGGTACAGCTTTTCCTACAAGACTGCATGTGCGCCCAGCGAAGATTAGAATCTTCGCAGGGTACTCTGTGGGTAGCCAAGGATCCAAAGTGTCTTCAGGCGGACAGCAAACTAATCAGACTGCGTAAATGTGCAGACTGATCCGAGTCTTGGCTTGGCACACATAGAATATTGTAGGAAATGCTGTGCCCCGGCTCATATGCGTTTTATAAATGACGGATTAACTCATAAAATATCATGATTGGCTAAATCAATTTAAGATCGGTTATCCTGCACGAGATCAGGTAAATGGAGTAGTTAAAGAAACGTTAGAAAATGACCTGCGTGCCTTCATAAAACAATTTACTGATATAGTGAATATTAGTCTGATTTCTGATTGAGGTGTCAGGGAACAAAAATATTGGTCGCGCTATGCGAAAGCGTGTCTTGGGAAAATGTGGACAGCGAAGTCCCAGATCAGGGCCTTCGCTGTCCGCTAACAGAATCATTAGATACTATTAAATCTATCAATGGAGAGCAAAGGGTCGGATGTTAATTGGCGAGCAACGGGTCGGACGAGACTTTGCGCATGTTCGAAGGCACTTTTTCGCTCGGAGGGGCCCAAACAATTTGATAAGTGAATCAGACAACCCTCTTTATACCGACACTCGATACAACGACAATATTCATTATAATGACAAACTGACTGTCACGAAACCTCCGCTTAAGAGGAAACATCAGTCACAAATTATGCAAGAATATTGTATTTAATACTTTAAAAATCATATGTTTTGGATATTTGTTAGAATCGCCTCAGGCGATTCTAACAATATTTGTTAGAATCGCCTCAGGCGATTCTAACAAATATCCAAAACATGTGTTCTTTGAGAGGAAATAAGAACAAAACAATATCTTTCTTACATATTAATCTGCTCATTTAGTATTCTGTACAACAGCAAATTCGTTTTAATGGCAATCTCTTTGAAAACAAATGCTGTGGTTCTAACGAGGGTTCACTGTATCAGTCTGACTTCTAATTCAGATACCAGGAAATAAAAAAGTATAATATCATATCGTCACTGGAAACCGTCTTGGCTGAATCTGCATTTTATTCGTAATTTTCTGCATTTCGAATACCCCCTGCAGTGACGGAACGTTAACAATAATATGCACTTCAAAAAATCCAATTTAATGTGTTAATAGCTCATTTGGAAAGCAATAAAAATGTTGAATTCTAGGCAGATGAAAGCTGCAGAAAGAGTAAATCGATATTTCTGCGATTCGGTTAATTAATAATTACTATGCAATTCAACAAGAACATTCAAACCCATTTTGAGGCAATTTTGCAGTGTGTTTCAGGACTCGTATGAATAACCTACTTTCTCTAGTTTGCATGCTACCGTTTCAATAATTAACAGATTGTTGACGAAGTCTAATTTGAAAACACGTGTTTCCGCCATTTCGAAAACTCGTGATGCTCAACACTTAGCACTCTGTGTAGAATTTTCAGAAGACGACATACTGAAATATTGTTTCTTATTTTTACCAGAAAACAGGATTTGAAATTTCTTGCAAATTGCATGAAATGTCAAATCCTGTTTTCTGGGGATAATAAGAAACATATCACCAATGAGAGAAAGCAGTCAATGAATTCCTTTGAGTACTCTCTTTTAAACAACCAGGTCCAATTAATTGGATTCCTCTGCTTTTATCATTTGTGTTTCCATTAAGTATCACTAAATCTAATTTTTACAAGGTCGTATGTCAATACAGCTTCATGAAATAAGAAAGCTCCCTTAAATATTTGTTTTCTTGATCTATCGGAAGAATTTCGTAGGGATTCAAAAACGAGTTCGAATTAAACATGGTGAACGAGCCATCGATGTTCGAGCTATTGAGATTCGACTGTATTCTAGTGTGTTATGTTACTAGGTAGTTTAGAGGAGTGAATACACTTCCAGTGGAGCCAACTGTCAAAAATATATTCATCTCCCTTCTGAAACAATGTCTAGGTTTTATTTAGATTTCCATGCGGCAGAGAAAACAGATGCCCCCCACCCCCCAACACACACACACACACACACACACACACAAACACCGTGAATTTTCAGTTTTTCTACTGCTGTGACATTGAAAATTAGACCATGATCGCCAAAGTCTTATGTTTTCTTGTTATGTCCCTATTAAAAAGCCAAGAAAATTTAGTATGAATCAAACCACTGGTTCACAAGATATTGTGCGGACAAGAAAGGGTGACGCCGACGAGATCCAAACACACAAAAAAAATATGTCCCCCTCCCCACAGGTGAGAGACATAATAAAATCTGAAAATGAATCCTTTCAAATCAAAGGACGTACTAAACAATACGAAAATAGCATGTAGTATAATGAAGAGAAACAAAACCGTTACAGAGTATGTATTTTCACTGCTTATGACAATTGTTTACAGCGTACATGTAATCCGCACATTCTAAACTATTATTCAAAATGCTTTAACAAGCACCTTTTAGCGTTTTAAAATCATATAAACCATATACAGTCGAACCTCGTTATCTCGAACTGGCTTATTTAGAATTACCGCTTATCTCGAAGTGAAAATCTGGTCCCTGTTTTAACATGAAACTATGACAACAGGTAACAAAATAATGTGGAAAAGAGGAGAAATTGCAATTTCTCCTCTTTTTCACATTATTTTTTATATATATTTCTAACTTCAGGAGTCAAATTACATATTCATTTGTTAAATGTGGTTGTTCAATTTATTGTTTTCCTCACTCTCTTAACTCTGATATGTCGAAGTACGGATATCTCGAAGTGTTTCAGTGCGTCTCTTGGAATTCGAGATAACGAGAGTCGATTGTAAATCCTCTTGAATTAACGAATATGAAAATGTTTGCCTCCCTTCTAACTATAAACTCCTCTTAAAGGGAAGAATTTGCCCCCCCCCCCCCCCCGTCCCTCCCCCCCCCACCCCCGTGCGAGGATTATTTTTTCCATTAGGCAGTCCCTCACCAAACCACATCCCCATGTTTGGAAATGTATCAAATACTAGGGAAGCAGCTTTTTCTGTAAAAATTGTCTCCCTTTTTGGGGCAGAATGTTTACAATCGAGCCATAGTATTCAAACGCCAAACTTTCCTTATGGTAATTGTCCATGTGATTATCGTTGACCAATGTGATCATACCGCGCGTTAGACTAAATCGGGTAACGGTCATTTATAGCCGCGCTATTCTTGTCGCTGTGACGTCAGTATGCTGTAGACTGGGACATTTGGGAGATTGGCAAACAGTGCAGGCCCATATCAGACGCCGCGTTACGCGGCGTCTGATCAGGGTCTGCACTGTTTGCTTAAATTACAGAAAGTTAAGGGTTAAATGAGTCTTAAGTCCTCGTTCAGGGCCGTTTTCCCAGCCTACACTCAAAGACAATCGACCCACCAGTGCTGTCAGTGCTTTGATTTAAATGGATGCAAACTCTTTCACATTAACATAACATGAAAAGCATTTACTGTCTTCACACATTTTGTTCCTATATAGAACGTTTGCGTTTGTTGTAGAATTTGAAGACGACCATGTAATATGATTACCACAATGTAATTTACAGGGGGCTAATGGAATTAAAATACAGTTTCCATTAGTATTTGTCAAGCACATAAAGTAATGATTGTTGCCTTAAGGAATCTCTATAAACGGTTTAGCTAACTTGAACAATCCTTCCATGCGATGCAATAAATAAGGTACCACTTCAAGATAAAGTAATTTAAAAATCAATAAGAGATCACCCTGGATTCTCTCGAGTTTTTGATGAACAGAAACATTGTTCTTGTACCGAATTTGAAGGCCTGTTGGAGAACAGGCTCTTATATAAATGCAAAGAAACGTTTTCTGTCTTCAACGAGGGTAAACCCAATTTGATTTGCGTAAATGTGTAAAAACAAGGTTCATTGCAGGGTTAGTGCACCCGTGTGTTTGTCGGAGGTTTTAATCTCACGGGAAATATTTCCTATACTTTAATCTCAGGGTGCACTAACCTCTGTTTATTTTCAAAAATTGTAAAAATTGGAGGACTTGTAAAGGAGGAGCATTTAATGATAATTCTTGTATACTATTTTCTTATTTATCCATTAAATGTATATTGTCGTTTTTATACAGATATATAGATGATGTATTGTCTCTGAAAAACACAAAGGTTGCAGAGTATTTGGAATTCATCTATCCACGTGATCTTAAAATAAAAGAAACAACGGTGACTGCATACTTGGATTGTTATCTCTATATTGACAGTGGAAAGCTTACTACTAGGCTTTACGACAAACGGGATGACTTCAATTTTCCCATTGTTAACCATCCATTCCTGAGCAGTAATATCCCTTCTGCACCAGCATACGGCGTTTACGTATCACAGTTAATCCGTTATGCCAGAGCCTGTTCAAATTATCAGGACTTCATGGAGCTTGGGAAAGTGCTAACTACAAAGTTGTTGGGCCAGGGGTATCAAAAGAACCAAACTGGTAGCAACACTCAAGAAGTTCTATGGGAGACATCATAATCTGGTCAATCCCTACAATGTGGCAGTTTCCAGAATTGTTTCTGATGTTTTTGCCAATGACAAGCCATAAGTAGACTTCCAAAATCCCGGACATACGCTTCTACCTACATTTCCTTCGTTCAGGCCTGTGTGCATGGTGGGCGAAGCTTGCTTACCAAGTAATGCTTACTATCCGCGGACGCTTGATTACATCCTTTATTCTGGGGTCCATGTCTGTTGGTCTGAACATTCTGATTTGTCATTTGTTTACGGATTTATGAGATTGATTTATGGCTTGGGTACTATGACCACAACTACCTTTTATAAGAAGCGCCTCGCCGAGGCGTTTTCTAATGCGTATCTATAACGTTTTAAGGAGAAATTGAGAAAGCTATACAAGAATTATCACTAGTATTCCGGAAATTACTGATTTGAACGACTTCATATAGTGGCATTGACCACCGAATACATGTAGTTTCAAATGACGTATAAACCCTTGCCATGCTGAATAAATTAAAATGTCATGCCCACTTCTAACTGTCAGCTAATTCTAACTGTCAGCCAATCAGATTGTTTGATCCAAATTGTTGATACAATTTCAAATGACTTATAAGCAGAAAAGATTACACATTTCATCAATGCTATCAGCAGAATATTTGAGTCTTCTCAATCATAATTTTGTTAGCAGCGAAACATCACGGCCCAGTTGTTCAAAGCGTCGTTAGCTTAACGAGCTCGTTAAGGATCATTTCGTTAACTATTTTAGCAGATTCATATACAATATTCTGATATTTTTTGCTGAAAAAAATGTGAGTAGCTTTTGCACTGCAAAAGCTACTCACATTTGTTCAGCAAAACATTTCAGCATATTTGCGTATCACTCGATGTAAATTTTAACGATACGTTAACTAACGACATCGTTAGTTTCCAACAACTGGGCCCTGACCTCTTTCACACGTTTGACGCAAAAGGGACTGAATCGTCTACTTTTTGCATTGCAACATAAGAGTAAAAGTATACCTCTTCATATAATAGCGAGATAAAGTGTTGTATTTCGGAGACGTTTCCGTAGTGAATCCAAAGGAATATACAGAAATGAATTAGTTAAACGCACACTCTGGGATAAATCTAAGTCTCTCTAGTTCTAGCTTCTAAAATGGGGGCTGCTCTTAAAGGAAAGAATTTGCTCCCAGGGCGAGCAAATTCTTTCCTTCAAGAGCAAACCTTTTGACAAAAGTGGAAAATATTCTATGCTAGGTGATCTACGTATTTATTGCCAATATTGTTCTTAACGCACATGGTTTATGTGCGAAGTGGACGCTACGCCTATTGAATCGGTGCGAGTTCGAAAATCTGCCAAACTGAAGAATGTAAATCGTATTCCGATCTCATTACTAGTTACATATATACAGGTATCTTGGTTGGGTCGGGCCATCTTTTCTAAAGAGTGCCCCCACTGCAGTTGACCGGTACACTATAGATGATAATGCTAAAGATAGCGCCTATGGTTGATAAAGCAATATTAATCAGGTGTTGTTTCTCCATAAATACATACTGTTGGGTACTCCTTAGAAATGCTTTACCGATGCAGTTCTAATGAGTGCCTACAACATATGTTTTCGTGGAGAAATCAAAAAAATATTTACCTCATACTTCCTCTTATCTACAGCTATGGTGTTTGTCCTGTAATGATCCCGATATCATTTATCCACGCTATCTGATCATCCATTTCGTTTTCTTGCAGGTGTGCCTGGTAACATACAGGAACGATACAAGCCCACTAAGACAATGTGTAGATGCTTCAACAACCAACTGGCAGCTACCAGTGTCCATTGGCAGCAGTATCGGCGCCATCTTGGCTCTGTCTATGATTGTGCTCATTGTGTTGTTATCCAGGTGTAAAATTCCGTATCGATACCGGAAGAAAGCGAAGACAGAACCAGGTAGATATGATGCAATGTCATCTAATTTTCATGACGAACACTACGACTTCAGTGAAACTGTAACGCAAGGCAACGATGACGACTTTACATCAGAAATGGATCAGGACGACAGTGGATTATACGAATTGTGTTATCAAGAACAAAAATATACGCGGAGACCTGGTGAAAAGATAAGCTGTGCAAATGGAAATTTAAGGAGTTCAGTACCTCCGCATGCTCATTTACTAAATCAGAAACGACATTCACTCGGACGTATTCACGTTCACGGACACCCTTCTCATCATAATAAACCCATAAGAGCTTTTTCCATACAGACCGAGCATCCTTGCTCCCCTCTTGCAAAAGAGTCGCCTCCTCGCCGACATTCCACAGATAAAGAATGGCACCAAACAGAAGACGAAATATTGCAAACAACACTAAAGTCGTCTCAAAGTACAATAACGTCTGATTCACTCGGACAAAATCGCAAGCAAAAATGCTTATGCATGAATGATATAATTCCAACGAAACATGATAAGGTCCTACAGAAACAAAGGTCCGTCAATGAACAGGACGATCCTCTTTTATTATCACACCAAGCTCAGGACTTTCTCTTCATCGATGATATTCCTGAAACCTCAAAAATGAATGCAACCGATTCAAATGAAAGTTCCGTTTCTTTTAAAAATACTCTTCAAATGAACGATGTCTCGTTTGAAGACCTGAGTGAGTTAGGTGCTGCCTCATGTCGCAATGACCTACCATGTTCCAGACTGCCAAAATCTGTTGAAATGACATCAAAGGGGCGACTTAAGTTGCTTCATGATCACAGATCCATTGAGGAACATGCCGTGTAGCATTTGCTTTCAACGAAAGCTAAAGCGACATTTTAAGTATGCAAATTAAGAGCACATTTGTAAGGTATATATAAACCTAACATTATGAACCAGCGCATGACAAAACCTACAAAATGACATATGCGCCCAGCGAAGACTCAGATCACCCTTGGCATCCACCCAGTCTGATCAGAGTCTTTGCTGTCCGCGTGAAGACAACTTGGGTCCTTAGCTACCCACTGAGCGCACAGCGAAGACTCTAATCAGACTGGGTAGGTGATCAGGCTGATCTGAGTCTTCGCTGGGTGTACATGTCATTTTGTAGGTTTTGTCATTGGCTGGCTCATTATAAGAATGAAATTTTATTTTTGTGGATTTTATTGATGGGTAAACGCCGGTGAATCACCCAGAAACTGAATAGTCCAAATAGCATTATGCTAAATTTGTGGGTGATCCCCCGGTGTTTACACATCGATAATTGCCACAATAAAAAATAAAATTTATTCCTTCCTTATAACTCTGACTCGGCCGTGTTTATGTTGACAACGGCAGTTAAACAGCTTATTTTAGAAAACTGCGCCAAAAAAAATCAAATCTCCCAACCTTCTTATTCGGTGGATTTATCGATGTATAAATACTGACTTGAATTTACTCTCGACCAATCAGATTGTATTTAATAATGTAAACCTAATGAGTTGGAAGTATTGGAACATGAAGCTCAAGAGTTTCTAATTTAATTTTTTATGGTTTCTTCACATTTCATGTTTTCATGTTCATGTTTTGTCTATGTTGACAGCCATAAACCCAGAGCCAATGTTTTCCTTCTTTTATTTTTATCTTCTTGTACCCCTGTCTTTATACTGAATCTCCTCTTATTCAATTTATATCAACATATCACCACTAAGTTTTTATGTTCCCTAAGTATTGAGACCGACAGGTCTGCACAAACAGGGTAAATACAGATCAGATGGCGCAGAACTCATCAAGCACTTTTAGGGCAAATCGATAGGCAGTAAAATGGAATTATTATAAGTACAGAGTTAAGATGCACAAGGCGGTGTCGGATCAGGGTATACACTGTTTGCTATCATCCAGGGCCCAGTTGTTCAAAGCGTCGTTAGCTTAACGAGCTCGTTAAGGGTCATTTCGTTAACTGTTCTAGCGGATTCAATACACAATATTCTGATATTTTTTGCTGAAAAAATGTGAGTAGCTTTTGCACTGCAAAAGCTACTCACACTTTTTCAGCAAAAAATTTCAGCGTATTTGTGTATCACTCAATTAAAATTTTAACGAATCGTTAACTAACGACATCGTTAGCTTTGAACAACTGGGCCCAGACGTTTTAGGATAAACTGACAATGATAAAAGATAGGATAAACTGACAATGATAAAAGATAGGATAAACTGACAATGATAAAAGTTTAGGACAAGTATATTATGGGGTCTTAGCATCCAAACATTTAGGGTAAACACGGTAGTCTCGGACAGACCGTCCTGAGCAACCAGTGCAGACCCGCCACAGAATATGGCATCAAAACTCGACAACGGACCGGGTTTACGCCGTCTGCCACCTACACACAGTGTTAGAACAAATAGCCAGGGCCCAGTTGTTCAAAGCTAACGACGTCGTTAGTTAACGATTCGTTAAAATTTACATCGAGTGATACGCAAATATGCTGAAATTTTTTGCTGAAAAAAATGTGAGTAGCTTTTGCAGTGCAGCAAAAAAATATCAGAATATTGTATATTGAATCGGCTAAAACAGTTAACGAAATGACCCTTAACGAGCTCGTTAAGCTAACGACGCTTTGAACAACTGGGCCCAGGTTGTAAAAATGGACTTATTCAAAGTTTAGGATAAGAATAGCTGATGGACGTTCACGCTGTATTTTCTATATAAATTTATTTCCAAATTTATGTGCCGTGCCATGCGAAAAAGTATCTTCGAGTATATGCGGACAGCGAAGGCCCAGATCAGCCTGCACATCCGCGCCTTCGATGTCCGTTAACAGAATCATTGACACTACAGAGTTAATCAATGGAGAGCAAATGCTCGAATGAGACTTTGCGCATGCGCAGGATGAACTGTGGATTTTGCGCATACCCGAAGACATCTTTTCACTTGGTGCGGCCCATATGTAATTTGCTACAAATTTAGATGACAGTATTGACATCTGAAATATGGTATCAAAAGAGTCCAAAGAAAACAAATTCTTTAAACAATTTTATTAAAGTATTGAAACAAAACCTACTGTCCCTTCGACATCACTCAGAAAGATGTATTTTTCTTGGCATTTTATTTAAATAAAAACATTTTGTTCTGATTGACCATATCTTATCAGAAACCATTTGTCTTTTTCTCTTTCTGTGTTTTGTTCTCTAAAAAATTAAATTTACAGCCAAAAGGGTCTGACCTATGCAATTTCTATAGTAAAGTGATTTTTTTTTTTTTTTTTTGAAATTTTCTCTAAGACAAAATATTTTACTTCTCGTAGCTGAATTTAAATTATTGATGTTTCACATCAATATGTAGGCACTTTCTGAAATATGGAACAAGCGGAACTTGTTGAAAACATGCCATCAATTCACCTACCCTATAGATTTCTGCATTATTTGTATTCATTTTTACTATGGGAAAAAGTGAAAATATTTGATATTTTTTTAAACCAATGACTAGAATAAAATTTTGTGCATAGGTAGTTACGACAAATGGTTTTACATTAAACCATGCAAAAGTTTGCAAGCAGCAAGCAAAAAGGTCGACTTTCTGGAAGATGTCGAAAACGCAGTAGCAATAAATGATGGTAAATTCGAAAACGTCGTGTTTAGGGAGTTTGATACATTGCGTAGATTTTCCGCCAGTTTTACATAAAAGAAAAAAAAGTGTTAATTTGTGACTTTCTGCGCCTGACTATAATTATTTGAGGTCGGACCCATCGGGGTCCTGTTTTTGGTTCTCTTGTGGTCTGGGTTCTACTCGCCATCCTGTCCTACTACTATTTTTTTCATCACAGTGTTTGTAATGGCGTGTGTTTCACTATGATGTTTCACTGATGAGGTAGAGGACCCTTATGCGGTCCGAATGTATGTTTGTAATTTGGAGCGGCACCAGAATTAAAGGTGAGGTTTCGCAGGAGTAAAATGGTTTTGAAGCACCCCCCGCCCCCATGTAGTTTCCTACTGACCGTTCCAAGGCGGTTCCTCTGTTGCCTTTTCATTGTTTGTTCCTCACCTCTCATTCTTTTGGTTGGTCCATTGGGAGGGCTTTGTTTCGTGATTGTGGCATTCCAGGATATCTTCACTTATATTTTTCTGCCTGTTTTCATTACACCAATCCCCTCTAGAAAGAAAGGATGTGATCCTAAAGCCAAAACTTTGTTGTTATTGTTATTGCTCTTTTCTGTAGTTGTCTTTTTGCAACGTGTTAGCTCCAATCATATCAAGAAAACATTCCATGTGCTCTGCAAAAAAATCGCCTGAAATCTTTTCGAGCATCCCTTCTACGCATAATATCAATTAATTGACTACCGGATGAGCGCTAAAGGTCAGTGACTTCGAAAGAACAAAGAAAGAATTTATTTTCCGCCAGATATAATGATTAATAATTTACAGCAGCCAATAATGAATCATATTTAAGCTCATTCTGTCCAACAGAAAACGGCGTGCTTTGTTTTTAACAGACGTACAAAAACTTAGACTCAAAGTAAAATCAGTCATTTCATCTAAAAAGGGTAAATACATTTCAATGGGATCCAACAATAGACACAGCATTTCCTGCAAAATTGCATGCGCGCCCAGCGACACTCAGATCAGCCTGCGCATTCGCGCAGTCTGATCAGAATGTTCGCTGTCCGCTCAAAGACGCTTTAGATCCCTGGCAACCCACAGTGTCCTCAGAAGATCCTGATCAGCCTGCGAATGCGCAGGCTGAGCTTTCGCTGGCGTACATGCAATTTTGAAGGAAATACTTGCCCCGGTTCAGTTAAGTACAGATTTTGCCTTGATATTTTTGTACAGAAAGTATGAACTTTTTGTCCCTAGCAAATCAGGTAATTTAGAAGTATTGATTGTTTTTGTAGTAGATGCTCATTGGTCATTTCTTTTAACCCTTAACATGCCAAGAAAACCTGCATCTGAAAATATCGTCCGTTTATGTCATCTGCTGCATCTTCTTGCAAACATTTTAAAGGTTTATTAAAGGTTTATTCAGGTTCTCAGGTTTACAAAAACATGCAAACAGCAAGAGAGTCTTAAACACATGGGCAGTCATTCAAGGCGGTAGCATTGTGTTGCAAAATTACAGAAAATACTGAAACTGTATGAAGCATAACACAGCATACACTCAGTCAAGTCATGAGGGAGAACGACATATCAAGGTATAAACTATGCCGCTTTCGAATTGTTGGTACATGCATACGCCCAGACGCAGAATTTATAAATGTGCCTCTGGGCGCATGCATGTGTTATCTTTATACAGTAATTTTTTATTTTACTTATAAGCACTTAAACAAAGATATGACCGTATCCAGAAAAGAAAATATGCATACAGTGCACATTTGACTTACCGCAAGTGCTTATTTAAATATAATTTGAACAAGTGGAAATACATCAACATTATATACTACGGAACATATCTGAGAAGAAACAAATGCCGGGTAAAACACAATCATTCCCACGTACACAGGCAAATACATGCGCGCGTACGTGTGTGAATATGTAAATATATGAACAAGCTCACACATGAATACTCACATGAGCTCACTCGTGTGTATGCATGTACATTATTTGAATAAACAAATTATTTACCAGCGAAACAAGGAACATAATGCTATATATATAATGATAACTGATGACGCCTTGGTCATCCAACAACTTCCGGGCACCAGGATTTCAAGCATTTCAAACATACTTTTTCATATAGGCAAACAGTGTGGACTCAGATCAGACTGCCCCTAGAGGAGCAGTCTGATCTGGCTCCACGCTGTTTGCAACAGTGACTTTTAAAGTAACCGACAGAAGACAAAGCAGACGACAATTGTTGTGTTTGGTGTCTTAAGGGTTAAAATATCTGAACCAGCGCACGACAAAACCTATAAGACCTGTGTGACTAGCAAAGACTTAGATCAGCCTGTACATTCATCCAGTATGTGGAGGATTCTCGTTTATCCCTCTTTGGATAGCCCAGAGGCTGGAGAAGGCACATGCAATCAGCGAAGACTCTGATCAGCCTGCGCATCGCGCAGGCTGATCTGAGTCTTCGCTGGTCGCAAAAGTCTTAATGTAAGTTTTGTCGTTCGCTGGCTCATAGTTTTTAAGATCCATCTGAAAACGATGTACAAGTAAAAGTAATTATTACACCTTTTAAACAAATTATAACGCTAAAACGTCTACAACTGATATAAGCCATTTTCCAGTGCAAAATACCCAGACAGAAATGTGTGCCACATTTATCATTATTTGGCTTTCAGTAACTCTACAAATAAAAGTAGGTTTAAAATATTCTATCAAACACTAGGGGCATTAAGCGTGTTTTTTGTTGTTGTTTTTTAATGCATTATGTATTATTTGCCTCGTCCCGAGGACGTCTAGTGACTATATATCTTTCTTAGTACCCGGACAGTATTAAAGCAATGAAACAAATATGTACGATCGCTGTTTGCCCTACTTTTATTTATCTTTTTTTATGATTTCATTATAGCTCTATTTTTATTTACCTTCTATTTTTATGATTTCATTTTAAAGTCCCGCCGAAGACCAAAACAAATATATAAAAAAAGTCGTCTTAAGTGTCATCTAGGCCTGTGCTCTCCATCATACATTCTGTAGTATCCAATGATTCTGTTAGCGGACAGTGAAGGCCCTGATCAGACTGCGCATATGCCCCAAAACACGTTTTCGCATGGTGCGGCCATTTATTATGGCATAGCTTTACTGTTTTACGTTTGCAATGCAAGCATTGTGACGTGTTTGTGCAAAAAAAAAAAGCAAATGCTACTGCTAAACGCGCTGTGATGTTAAAAAAATGGATGGCCGTGTATGACTTTTGATTTGAGGGGTCGTGTATTATGTGTTCACCACTCATGCGAAAACCTGACAACTTTACATCGACAATTTTGTAGCATTCGAAGCTACGGTTCACAAATTTTCAATATATAAAATTTCAGAAACAAAACAAACAGCTTTTACCACATAAACTATCACAAAAGTTAAGCGTACTTTTATTAGTGCTTAAATATACATACATATATCACTTTAAATTCAACAAAAGGATAGTTACCATTTACATGTACCTGACGAATTACAAAAGGACCTCTGATGGTAACATAGGCAATCTGCCTTTTTTTTTTTTTTTTTTTTTTTTTTTCTTTGCGGGTGGTCCCAGCTTCCATGATTTAGTATATTTGCTATTTTTAGGAAGATACATGTTCTGCAAAGGAGCAGAAGTAGCCATATTGTAAATATGTGTCTTACAGAAGCCGTATTTTATTTATTAAGGAGCGAGGGCTAACAATTTTAGAAAAATAAAATTGATCCAGATTTGAACTTTGTTTCACACAAGTGAATGTTATTGCATATTTTTATGAAAGCTACAGTTAGATTTGGGTATTTAGCCAATTATTTGACTTAAATTGAAGATATAATAACGTTTTCCACAGAAAAATATTACTTGCTCCAAACATTTAACATGCGTTCATTTATTGTTCAGTGATCTGGTGTGTAACCAGGTGCTCCAGATAAGTTGATAATCATATGGATAAATATCAGTAGGTTTTTGCCATTTTTTGCACAAGTTTTGGAATCTCATTAGATCTACAAGACAATATTAATAAGATCATTTTTGTCAAAGTCAAATAAAAAATAAAACCATATCTGACTACCTAACTGGAGCCCTGTAGTGTATCCCACATCTACCCTGGGGTTCCACTTCACTGACCATTGACAATTGCACTTGTATATCTTATGCTGTACAGTTGCTTTCCAAATGCGCATTACTGTATAAGGCTTTATTTCTGTGAGGTACTGAGTGGAGACTGCGTTTCTGCAATTAAAGTCAGATAGATGGCTAAACATATGAACGGATTAATTACAGTGTATACTAAAATGAATACGCCAGGTCATAGCAGTTCAGATAGTTCAGTTTCAATCAGTTGTAATTATTTCCATCCTCAAAGCTGCAAAACTGAGAGTGAAAAGATAGGGCATTTTGTCTCTTGGGTAGTCTCAGGTAGCCACTTACATTATTATGTAAACTATGCATATACAAATGCCTGCAAAAGGATTAGCTGTGGCAAGGGAGGTGGGGGCGGGGCAATACTTAATAAAAACTTTTCCATTTTCCAGGCATTTCAATAGCAAAATGGACAATTTTACCCAAATTTAAGACCCAATTACATTTCATTTGGAATTTTTTTTTTTTTTTTTTTTTTTTTTTTTTTTTTTTTCATGACAGTAATGATGGGTCATTAGAGGTTTACCGCAATAAAAATTATACAGTTTACTGAAAATACTTTTCATCATTTTGTAGGCAAAGTTTCATTGCTACTGTCAGATCTTATGTTGTAATTTTAATTGCCTGTGAACATTGTATTTAGATGGTAACTACTTCAAATGGATTAGATCTATTTTTGCTTGTGAGTTGGGAGTTTTACCATCCAGTCAATACTGTTAAGGTCTTGTCGAGCCGGTTAGTTAACCTACAAACACTTTTCTTGGCCAGGCTGGATCCTCTAAGCGGTTAACCAGTACTTGGAACACATACTTAAAGTATCAACTGACCTCCTTGACTAAGCGGACGGGGGAGAATGACCGTAGAATGATTTCATGATCAATCTCCACGACTAAAGTTATGTTTTTGTTTGTGTTGAGGTTTTACGGCCCAGTCAACCCAATGAGGTCATGTCGAGCGCGGTCAGTTTACCTAACCACACGTTTACTGGGCAGGTTTAGTCCTCCAAGCGGTTAACCAGTATTGTGCACATTCTTTCGCCAGAAACTGACAACTGCCCCTCTTGAATCAGCGGAAGAGAAAGAATGACCGTAGAAAATATTTCATGATCAATCTCCACGAAAGAATGTTGCGGGGGTCGAACCCGCGACCTCCTGGTCTCCAGTCGGACGAGCATCCAACTGAGCCACCGAGGCCGACTAAAGTTATGTGCCTGAGCTGAGACTCGAACTTGCGATCCCTGCCACTGCAGTCAGACGCGCTGCCGACTACATTATGGAGCCTGGTGGATTGAATCTGTATCAAATCTTTTGAAACATGGTAAAAATCCATTACGATATAGTGCTATCTTGTTGAGCAAATACGCTACATAGTGATACTTAAGCCACCTCAAGAAAAACAAGAGTGGAAACCAAAATATTACCTTACAGAGAATGATACGCTTTCATGGGAGACGACTCTGTCAAAATCGTTTTGACTCCCTTCTGAAAAGGGTCTAATCTGAAAGGAAAGATTTTGCTCCCCTTGGAGGCAAAATCTTTCTTTTTGGAGTAGACCCTTTTTAGAAGGTACTTCAGTCTGCAAGAATACAAACAGGAAGTCACAATTGTTATTTCCCTTGTATAAACAGCAAAACAAAATCAAATAGGTGCACTCAGTGCCATTTAAGGTCAATTAAGGGATACCTAAATTCAATTTCTAGGCAAAGTAGCTACTCCATAAATGTTTTAGCGATCGATTTCAATTTCTTGTCAAGAAAGAACATCTTATCTGACATATTAGCGGATAATAAAATTGGGTCGAACAATCAAGATAGAAAACATTCTATGTCAAACATTGGAAAATGTTCGCTTCCGTATACAAGAAACCTCAGAGAATTTTGTTTATAGTCTGCGTAAAGTGTATTATTAATCATAACTCTAGATAAGAGAGATATCCAGGCAAAGAGTGTGCTTTACATTCTGGGTATCATTAGAAGCGTCTCGCTGGGAGCCCACAAGATGGGTTTTCATGCAAAATAAGGAAAATATTCATGTTTCTACTTTCAAAAAAAGGGATGTGAGGACTCATAATGTAGGTGTTTGTGCAAAATAAGAAAACATATCAATACTTTTTATTGAAAAAAAAATGAAGTGAGGACTCAAAATATGGGTTTTCGCGCAAATGAAGAAAAAAATATCAGTACGCTTTGCCTGAGAAAAGCATGCGAGGACCAAAAACATAGGGTTTTCGTGCAAAATAAGAAAAAAATATCAACCCTTTTTGGCTGGAAAAAAGGATGTGAGGACACACAACATGTGGTTTCGTGCAAAAACAGAAAACAATATCAACACATTTTGTTTGAAAAAGGACGTTATCTAGAGCTCATATTGATAACAATTTACTCCGACAGTAAATCCAAATAGTGTGTCTTAGAGACACAAGTTTAAGAAGACTGGATAATACTCGTATTCGACCGCATTTACAAGGGGGACAAAATTTGTGACTTCCTGTTTTCTTTCTAGCACTTCAAACAAGGGGTCTGCCCTAAAAGGAAAGAACTTGCTCCCAGCAAAAAAGGGGTCTACTCTAAAAAGAAAGAATTACTCCCAATGGAGCACTTCCTTCCTTTTAGTGTAGACCGATTTTCAGAAGAGAGATGAAATCGTTTTTACTAAGTTCCCTCCCCTGACATTGTATTGTGTCCCCTTAAATCATGATTTTCTAACACACGCCTAGATAAAAGGAATACCGAGCTTTTTTATAGAGAAATGTACGGCCCTTTAAACTGAATAACCGTCTGATGATTATGGTTGTGGTGTTTTACGACAATTTCAAAATTATTTAAGTCATATCGGGACGATGGAAGGATGACAACGAATGGTTCTGTGTAATGAAGCGCTGTAGAGTCATGAGCTGAAATCCGCCTCTAGCGGGATTCGAACCCGGGACCTCGTGATCTGAAGTCAGCAGCGCTAACCACTTGACCACCCGGACGCTTCTCAAAATAGCCGTCTGATCTGGCGGTGTATCTAAGGAATACTTTTCAATTTCCCTTCATCATTATATCTTTTTGATGTTCACATAGTGTTTACCCTAAAGCAGTTCCGAACATTGATCTTGTATAGAATGCTCGTGGCGTTGCCACGTAAGTCTAGATAGAAGGAATAGCCACATATATTTTTCTTGTTTCTCAATGAAAACATATGTAATCATTAGAAGTGCCTCAGCGATAAAATCAATAATTTTCAGTTTCAATAAAATGCCTTCTCGGAGCTGTCAAGTGGAACAACATTAGGTTCTTTCTTGTTTCTCAATGAAAACATATGTTGTGAGTAATCATTAGAAGTGCCTCAGCGATAAAATCAATAATTTTCAGTTTCAATAAAATGCCTTCTCGGAGCTGTCAAGTAAAGTCCGTTTTTCTGAAGATCTAGATCGTCTCTTGAGAGGCACGTTTCACCATTCAGCCAGCTATTTTAAACAAAGCAGGTAGTCCAGTAGACTTAGAAGCTGAGGGCGAAGGTTAGGATCCCGTAAAGCTACCTTAAGCCTCTAGGGCCCAGTTGTTCAAAGCGTCGTTAGCTTAACGAGCTCGTTAAGGGTATTTTCGTTAACTGTTTTAGCGGCTTCAATATGCAATATTCTGATATTTTTTGCTGAAAAAATGTGAGTAGCTTTTGCACTGCAAAAGCTACTCACATTTTTTCAGCAAAAAATTTCAGCATATTTGTGTATCACTCGATTTAAATTTTAACGAATCGTTAACTAACGACGTCCTTAGCTTTGAACAACTGGGCCCAGTAATTTATTACTAAACGTTCCAAAGCGGTACTTTCCTTGTTGTATTTTTGGTAAAATATTATGTAGTGTTTCACTTACTAAAGTTTATGTTTTTTATTTTTTTTTTATTTTTTTTTTTTTTTTTACAAATATGTTAAATAAACGTCAAAGAGATTGCCTTTGGAAACAAAGAACATAATACGGATTAGAAAATGGGAGTCTGTGTTTTATTGAGACTCTTCATAAGCAGTAATGAAGTTTGCAATACTGATTACGCCCTATAGCGCAAGTTTAAGATATATTCAGCTAAGTTTGGGTAACAGAGTTGCCACCTTTTTTGGGAAAGGGCTGCCAACTCTGCTTGCCATCTCTTCATTTCGTGGCTGTTTAATTGCATTTAGTTGAAATGGTAAGCTTTGTACACTGTATATTGCAAAAACACAACTTTCTTACCACGTGTATGAACACAAACTACATGTATAAAGGCTTCCCTTGGAAACAAATACCATATAAAACAACGAGAACCAGAGTCTCGGTTTCACTGAGACTCTTCATATGACAGCACTGTGATTTGAAGGGATGTATATGCATCCTAGTACCGGCTTAAACGGAACTCGGTTTTCCAGGATTCCAGAATAGCCAAAAATATAAATAAAAATATCTGGAAAAATATTAACACGAACTCTATATGGCTAGACGCTTTAACGAATTGTTTATTTATTCTGATATATTTCGCTGACTTATCAACATATAAAATAACTGAATACAGTCCTAACGTATGGAAATAATAAGAAGATATTGTTCGTAGAAAGATTTACATTTCACAATGGCCTCTGTATTTAAACCTAGGCCAGACACCATTTTATAGGACAACATCTGAATATAATCCAGGCAGTTTATTTTATTTGGAGTTTTATGGCCCATTCAACACTGGTATGGTCATGTCAAGCCGGTCAGTTAAACTCCTCATATTTTCCTAGTCAGGCTTAATCATTTAAAGATTAACCGGTTCTGTCTGCACATACCTTTGCCAGTAACTGACAACTGCCCTTCTTGAACCAGCGGAAGGGGGAGAATGGTCGTGGAAATTATTTCATGATTAATCTCCACGAAAAGCATGTGACCGAGCTGGGAATGATTCTAACCTGCAACCCCTGACGTGCTATTGACTGCGCTATGAAGCCCGACCCGATACAGTGAACCCTCGATACAACGCTAGCATTTGTTCCCAAAGATGTTGCCATTAAAATGAATTTACTGTTGTGAATAATCTTAAATCGAAAGAATGATATGTAAGAAAGACCTTGTTTTATTCATATTTCCTCATAGAAAATACGTTTTGGATATTTGTTAGAACCGCCTCGCTGAGGCGATTCTAACACATATTCAAAACAAACGTTGGCTTAAGTTTTGATGCAATATTCTTGCATAATTTCTCATTAACTGTGTCACCTCTTGAGCGAATGCTTTGTGACATTCAAATTGTCATTAAGACGAATTGTCTTTGTATCGAGTGTCAGCAAAAAGAGGGTTGAATGTAATATATTTTAGGACAAATCAGAAACATATGTCTAAATTTTAACATTTAACATCGTACAACTTGAAAGGGTGTACCAAATCTGGGCCCAGTTGTTCAAAGCGTCGTTAGCTTAACGAGCTCGTTAAGGGCCATTTCGTTAACTGTTTTAGCGGATTCAATATACATGTACAATATTCTGATATTTTTTTGCTGAAAAAATGTGAGTAGCTTTTGCATTGCAAAAATTTCAGCATATTCGCGTATCACTCGATGTAAATTTTAACGGATCGTTAACTAACGATGTCGTTAGCTTTGAACAACTGGGCCCTGATGATAATTTTACAATGAAACTTTCCAGCCGTAAGTGAAAAAAAAAATACTAACCAGCATAACAATCGCTTTGCGACTGAGGAATGCGCGGGAATAATAAATACATAAGAAAACTACAAAACCGAATAAAAAACATGAAAGACAGGAAATAAGCAGAAGAAATATTTTTCCCTTAAGACAGAACGTACCAATACGGTCATAATTTTTCACAGAATTCGTAATTAGTGATGCGAGGTTCAGCTGCTGCAATTCTATTTTCGGCTTTATTACCAAGCCTCCGAGAAATATATCCAGCATCGGTATTCCATTATCCGAATGATGGTTCTTCAACCGTAATGTAGCCTTTATTGCGTTATTCGAAGAAAGTTAACTATATTAAATCTCTCCGCCTGTCAAACTATCTGCTATTTTTCCTACCTTAACGCCTAGCACACTGGGTAAAATTTTCAGCAGACGACACATGGAAATATTTTTTTTTTCTTATTTTTTTTCCAGAACAAAGGATTTGATTTTTCATGTTAAGTGTGTTAAATCCCTGTTTACTGCGAAAAACAAGAAAAAATATCCCGAATATGTCGTCTGTTGAATTAGCCCAGAGAGTGGTAAAGGTTAAATACATTTTCGAGGAAGGAAGCACTAATTGACTTGTTTTTCAGCTGGTGACAAATTCCGGCATCGAAAACATAAACATTACTCAGAAGCTACTGAGCTTAGGAGCGGCATGCAAACATACGTTGTGGGTACTCATTACTAATGAGTACCGACAACATATGTTTTAGTGGAGAAATAAGAAAAATATCACTACTTTTCGGTTGAAAAAAAGTGGTAAAACCCCCCAACTAAAGATAGTTAATACATGTTTGTTTTTTTTTGTTTGTTTGTTGTTGTTTTTTTGTTTTTGTTTTTTTTTTGTTTTTTGTTTTTTGTTTTGTTTTGTTTTTTTTTTTTTTTTGTTTTTTTGTTTTGTTTTTTTTTTTTGTTTTTTTTTGGGGGGGGGGGGGAGCGTGGAGGGGCGATGGTAGTGTGTGTGTGTGTGTGTGTGTGTGTGTGTGTGTGTGTGTGTGTGTGTGTGTGTGTGTGTGTGTGTGTTTGCTGTTTTTGTTGTTGTTGTTGTTGTTGTTTTTTAAGCACAAAAACCGAATTTAATACAGACAATCAAATTATGTAAGTATCAACCTATACAGAATAACTGCAAGTAACGAGGATTCAAATTAGCCTGTTAATCCACACATTCAGAAAAATATCTTTTCTGTCAACCTAAAAAGCCTTGGATTGCTTGCTATCTTTAAAGCACACAGCAATGATTGGTCAGACTGCATGTCTGAAGTTATTTCCATCTTCATGTTTTCATCTGTACCTGCAGTCTGGTGCATCCGCGCAGTCTTATCAGGGCCTTCACGGTCCGCTCACAGTATGGATACTACAGAATGTAAAATGGAGAGAAAAAGTCCGGATGATACTTTGCGCATGCGCAGGATGATCTGAATCTGCACATTTTGCGCACGTTCGAATGCACATTTTGGCTTGATGATACCCAAATAAAGGACATCCATCCATTTTAATTGCGTGACATATTAAGTCTAGGACCAGGATTGTTACACAACTCGGAAAAAATATTGAATGACCTTGTTATTGCTTAACCGTTCTCTTACTAAACACGTCATGCCCTGTCATAGCAAACAGTGTACATCCAGATCAGTTGGCTTCTGAAGAAGCCAACTGATCTGGATCTGCACTGTTTGTCATTAAATATGTGAATTTCTATCAAAAACCCGGATCAAGTAATTTGATTGGCTAGAAATTAGAAGTGGGCGTGGCATCTTAATTTATTCAGCATGAGAAGGGTTAAGTAAGCAAACAGCATGCAATATAATGAGATAAGTGCATACATGTACGCCCAACTGTATCGAATGTCCACGGCATGCGAAATTGTGTTTTCCAGTGATATGCGGACAGCGAATTCCATTAGTTAAAACTGCACAGCTGTCTGATCAGGACCTTTGCTATCTTTCTCGAAGACATGCCTTCGCTTGACGCAGACCAAGTGCAAATTCACAGAGGCTCGGTATTTCTCCGGAAGGATATGGTTAGCCGTACGGTACCGAATCAGTACCATATATGTCGTGTTGTTGTTGTTGCTGTTGTTGTTGTTGTTGTTTCAGATAATGTAATCGTGTTTACATTTATCCGAAGCAATAACGTGTGATGGGCAGATAACTGTCAGTAATTGACGAACACTGCCCATTTGAAATCCCAAGTCAGATCTCCACAATATCGATGCACATACCAAGTTTGCTAAAAATCTATTGATATTTATTCACGTTATCGTCTCTAACGAAAGTACGGACATATGGCGGGCAGATAACTCAACAGATAAAGCACCGCAAGCATAATGCCCTGCCATAGCAATTATTTGTTTATGTATTAAAGGTATCGTTGCAAAAATGTCTGGAAAGAAAATGACGGAGGGACAGATAACAATCCTAAACCAGATCTTGAAAATATCAATGGACAGATAACAATCCTAAACCAGATCTTGATAATATCAATGCATATAGCAAGTTTGGTTAAAAGGCCTTGTTGTTTACTCAAGTTATCGTCCGGAAACGAAAATATGGCCGTATCTCGGGCAGATAACTCCGTAAAAAACTGACGAAATTTGCCCATTAGCAATTCCAAAACAGATCTCCTTAAGGTCAATGCATATAGCAAGTTTGGTTAAAATCCCTTATGTACTCAAGTTATCGTCTGGAAACGAAAATATGGGCGTGCCTCGGGCAGATAACTCCGTAAAATTTGACGACATTTGCCCATTAGCAATTCTATACCAGATCTCCTTACTGTCAATATCTATACCAGGTTTGGTTAAAATCCCTTGTTATTTACTCAAGTTATCTCCGGAAACGAAAATATGGGCGTGTCTCGGGCAGGTAACTCCGTAAAAATTTGACGAAATTTGCCCATTAGCAATCCCAAACTAGATCTCCTTAATGTCAATGCACATAGCAAGTTTGGTTAAAATCCCTTGTTATTTACTCAAGTTATCGTCCGGAAACGAAAATATGGGCGTGTCTCGGGCAGATAACTCCGTAAAAATTTGACGAAATTTGCCAATTAGCAATCCCAAACCAGATCTTCATAATATCAATGCACATACCATATTTGGTGAAAATCCACTGATGTTCACTCAAGTTATCATCCGGAAACGAAAAACGGACGGATGTACGTACGACGGACGGACGGACAGACACACGGACATCCAACGTGAAACCATAATACCCCGCCACTATTGTGTGGCGGGGTATAAAAATGACGAAATTCGCCCATTAGCAATCCAAAACCAGATCTCCACAATATCAATGCACAAACTACTTTTGGTGAAAATCAATGGACGGACGAACGACAGACGGACGGACGTACACACGGGCGTCCGACGTGAAACCATAATACCCCATCACTATCGTGTGGCGGGATTAAAAATGCATGGGCCGGATCATATTTCAGGTAAAGCCACGACGTCGCATATTTCCTTCATAAACATATATCTTCTTAGAAAAATAATATTGTACATAGAACCCCCATAAAAATTGTTTCATTAAAAAATAAAGAAAAAGGAAATAATCAATCATCAATAATTGGATTACTCAGCCCAACAAATTTTACCAATTCCAGCGCTCTTCCGAAAAGCGATAACCCTAAAAATATTTTACCCACATAAACCGTATTGAATACAGGCAACCAAATTATATAGGTTGTAACCTGTATCTGATATTTAAATCATTGTCCGGAATAACTGATAAACATATTTATATAATCTGTATAAATCAGATTTTGACCAAACCGGCACATTTTTATGACAGTTACTTTGTTGCTGTTGCTCTGTGTGTGTGTGTGTGTGTGTGTGTGTGTGTGTGTGTGTGTGTGTGTGTGTGTGTTTTTTTCACTTTTCATGTTTACCATACAATAATAAAGCATTACTTTAATTACCTTATGACTTGTGCGATCATTGAATACTCAGACCATCCTGAGAATCTGCACAGTCTGCATGGTCTCCGCTTCACGCTCTGTGGACAGCCAATAACCCGAGACTCGTTCAGGTGGACAGCAAACACTCTGACCAAACTGCGCAAATGCGCATCCTCCACTCCGCGTACATGTAATAAGGTAGATTCTCATATTGCAGCACATACCTGATAAGACGTTCTTTTGCAACAGTTTTATCAAGCTTTACACTGTTTGTTCAGGTCTATCTGTACGAATATTTAGGTGCAGTCAACCCTCTTTATACCGACACTCGATACAACGACAAAATTCGTTATAATGACAATTTGAATGTCACGAAACCTTCGCTCATGAATGTCACGAAACCTTCGTTAATGAGAAATTATGCAAGAATATTTGTTTGTTTGTGTTGAGATTTTACGGCCCAGTCAACCAAATGGGGTCATGTCGAGTGCGGTCAGTTTGCCTAACCACACTTTTACCACACTCAGCAGTCGGACGCGCATTCAACTCGGCCACCGAGGCCTACCTGCAAGAATATTGCATTCAAACCAGGCAACATATGTTTTGGATATTTATGAGAATCGCCTGATTGAGGACCGTGGCGATTCTAACAAATATCCAAAACATATGTTCTATGAGGAAATAAGAATATATCAAAGTCTGTCTTACATGTCATTCTGTCCATTAAGGATTAGTTACAACAGCAAATAATTTTGAAGGCATATTCAGCTTTGAAATAGTCATTGTCAATTGTCTGAATAACTGCGGTGGACCCTTCATTCTGTTTTTTTTTTTTTTTTTTTTTTTTTTTTGCTAGTATTTATTCATATATACAGTAAAATTGTTAGCAGTCATCTTGTATTACCGTAATGATCCTATAGCAATAATGAAATTTAAAGGAAGACAACTCATCCAACATTGCTTCGTTTCTGAAAAGGGGTCTAATTTTACAAAGAAGAATTTGCAAATTAGTCCTTCTTAAAACAGATCCCTTTTTGGAGTAGACTTAGCTTCGTGATGTTGGCATTTCTTGAGTATCTTCACTTATATTTTCGGGGTACAGGAAAGCACACGAGATGTCACAAAAGGCATCTCCTTTGTAAAAAAAAAAAAATTACGAAAACACGCCTATTCAAATATACAGAAAACTTCACCTCCAAAAACTGGAAATTTTCTGATAAAAAACTGATATTAAAACTGATATTTGTTCATATTTCTGCTCAGAACATAGATTGTGGGTACTCGTTAGAACCGCCTTAGCGAGGCGGTTCTAACGAGTACTCACAATCTATGTTTTTAGCAGAAATAAGAAAAATAATGTATATCCCTGTAAACCCCAGTTTTACTATATGAAAGTGGGGTTTAAGGGGGTCAAAATTATATAGGCATGTTTTCGTGATGAAAAAAAAGATGACGAACATGTACCAAGTGTATCAAGTGTCCTTAAATGAAAATAATTTCACTAGGAAAACAGTTAAAACGCCAACATATTGGAACAAAAACAATATATAAAAGCTTTGATGATAGCCAATGGCTATTTATCATAATGAGTCCATGTAATAAATCAGATAAAAAAAAAATCAAAGAAATTACTCTCCAAGAGGCAAATAAACCCAGCCATCCAGATAAGAATTCTGCTGCCTTTCAAAAACATTTATTTATTTATTTATTTTTCCTTGAACACATACGGTATAACGTGTCATAACAATAGTCTCGATGACAACATTTTAGAAAGCTACCAGAATATAATTTTTTTTGTAAAAACATGAAATTCATTTAATTTGGATATCCTTCTTATCTGAAACCTTGGAACTTGGAATTGCAGGCATGGAATCTGTACCGCGCCATCAGAAAAAGGGTATGGTAGCTGTGTTGTGCCATGCCGTCTTTTCATTGCAAACGCATACGGGTCATGATATAGCTCTATTCAGATCTAGGAATATACACAGTATGTCATTGACCTTTGCTTCTTAAATACCAAATTTACCCTAAGTATTCGGAATCCTTAACTTCTTACCATAATTGTTCTAAATTTTGAACAAGTCCATTTGACTATCTGTTGACGTGTCTAAAAACTGCTGGGTGATTGGCAAACAGTGTACACCCAGATCAGACGCCGCGTTCTACGGCGTCTGATCTGGGTCTACACTATTTGCTGAAGCCTGTCTGTCTTAATACTTGCGGTGAATAAGATAGATATAAATTGACTGTTTTCTTGGCGCAAACTCATTTGGACTCATCTGTATATTTTCCCTGAGAGGACTCGTTAATATATATAGATGACTGGAAGCAACAATTGTTAAATGATTCCACTAAAAAGCAAAACCATTAATCCTCTAACGCTAAACATGCTGGAAAAAAATCAGTGGACGACAAACTGATTTTTTTTATTATTATTTCCTATCCCCACCCCCACCCCCTCCCCAACCACCACCAAAAAATGGGTTTTGGCATTTCATGCAAATTGTTTCCTAAGAAGACAATTAGCATGAAATGTCAAAGTAAATAAGTGAACTCAGTTGCTGGTACAATCAGATCCACATCAAGTTCTCAACATCAAAGGGAAAGACAGACAAATACAATTAAACAGCCACAAAAAAGAACACATGGCAAGCAGGGCTGGCAGCCCTTTCCCAAAAAGGTGGCAACTCTGTTACCCAAATTTAACTGAATATATCGATTGCTAAAAGAAAAAAAAATATTTGTAAGTGAAACACTACAGAACATTTAACAAAGAGTACCACAATTAACGTACCGCCTTGGAATGATCTATTTTCCGGGAAAATAAATAAAAACATCATCAAATTGTCATCCGCTAAATCAGCCCAATAAGTAGTAAAGGTTAATGCTTAGCGCCCCAAAACAATGGCCCTTTGCGATAAGTACAGACGTGATCAAAAATCAGTAGACGTTTCATCCCCTCTGTACTGTTTATCATTACACCAGGGCCCAGTTGCTCAAAACTTAACGAAGTTGTCGGCTAACGGGACGTTGAAATTTCTATCTTGATTTCTATCTATCTACATTGATATTTTTGCTGAAAAAAAATGTAAAGTTGCAAAAGCTACTCATATTTTTGCAGCAAAAATATCAATGTATTTGAAAATACCTTAGCTACAACAGTTAACGAGTTGATTAACGAGCTTGTTAAGCTAACGATGCTTTAAACAACTGGGCCCTGTACTGTTTATCAAGACATCCGGTTGACAATTTTAACCGATTAACACCTAGCGTCCCATAAAAGGGTAATTTGCAAACAATGTAGATCAGGTCTACACTGTTTGCATTTAAAACAGGAATTTCTATAAAACATGATAATAATAAAAACTAACCAGATACCCCTTATATAAGAAATGGATCGGTCCGAAGAGATGAGGTGGAAGGATCCACTCAGCATAAATGGTTAAGAGGAACTGATACACTTTCAAGGGAGGGAGGGAGGGAGGCAGCTCTGACATTTTTTCTTTTGTCTTCTTAAAAAGGGCCAACTCTAAATAAAGAATTTGCTCCCTTTTCAGAAGGGATTTTGTATGGAGGAAAGCAAACGGTAAGTTATAGAAATGGTGTTGATGCTGTTGGTGGAGGTGGTGGTAGTGGTGGTTGTGGTATTGACATTTTATACATGAGAGACATGTCACGTGACTTTTTGTTTGCTTGCCCCTTCTAAAATAGTGGCCTACCCTAAAAGGAAAGAATTTGCTCCCATCGGGAGCAAATTCTTTTCTTTTAAAGTAGGCTCCTTTTCAGAAAATGAGGCAAAAGTAAATGTGGCAGAGCTGTCTCTCCTGAAAGTGTCCTCGTTCCCCTTAAATAGGCTAATACGTCACGTGAAGTGCACTTATTAGTCCATCTGCTTGACTGATGTCAGTTTATACATCTAAGCCGCAATGTCAGAAAAAGTACCTTCGGGCAGTCTGGCCACGAGGTTATAAAACTTTTTTCATGCTCAACTCAGCTGTGCATGATATTTGTCCAGCTAATAAATCGAAAATTACTAGCAGTTGCAAATTCTTTCTTGTTAAACATAGCTGAGCATGAAAATTTCTCTGCTAATAAATTTGAAAACGCCAACTTTTGTTGGCATTTTCAAATTTATTAGCAGAGAAAATTTCATGCTCAGCTGAACTGAGCATGAAAAAAGTTTTATAACCTCCGGGCTGATCGCGCAGTCCGGTCAGAATCTTCTCAAGGCGCATATTTGGATAGCCAAAATGCAAAGTTTCTACATGCGGATAACGATGACTCTGATCAGACTGCGCAGATGCGCAGGCACATTCGGGTCTTTGTTATGCGCACATATCAGAAGGTACGTTTTCTCACGTTGCGACTCATTTGTCTAACGAGAATATTGACAACAAATCTTCACAGTTTTCATTATATCATCTTAAACCTGTTAATTATCCATCTCAATGCAGTAGTTATCCTAACAAGAGGGCCATGATGGCCCTGTAACGCTCTCCTGAGTATCATAGCACTTACAGAACCTGGCCTAGAACTGATCAAAGCAACCATTCTGACCAAAATTCATAATAATTATATAAACAAGTAAGACAATGTAGAAGCAAACAATCTGAGCAAGTTTCATCAAGATTGGGTAAAAACTGTGATCTCTAGAGTGTTAACAAACTATTTGTTGATGATGGACGATGGCCGACGGATGACGACGGACAGAGGGTGATCACAATAGCTCACCCTGAGCTTTGCTTAGGTGGGATAAAAATTGGGACATATCAACTTCTTACTATACGTTTCCTTAGATTAGAATAAGTCTTTTAAACTACCTGTTTATGACAAGTATGGAAAGGGGGACAAGGATAAACACGGTATACAGTAACGTGAAAGCACCATTAACCAATTTATGTCTGACGTCCCATAAACGGACATTGGCAAACAGTGTAGACCCAGAACAGACGCCGCAGAACGCGGCGTCTGATCAGGGTCTACACTGTTTGCATTTAATACAGAAATTTCAATAAATTTCAGTCGACTCTCGATAACTCAAACATACATATCTTGAACTACTGCTTGTCAAAAAATAAAGGACAATTTTAGTCTAGTTTGCTATATGCTCTTTATATTTCCACTCCTTTTATCTCCAACTACTGTTATCTCAAACTAAAACTCTGAGCCCAGTTGTTCAAAGCGTCGTTAGCTTAACGAGCTCGTTAAGGGTCATTTCGTTAACTGTTTTAGCGGATTCAATATACAATATTCTGATATTTTTTGCTGAAAAAATGTGAGTAGCTTTTGCACTGCAAAAGCTACTCACATTTTTTCAGCAAAAAATTTCAGCATATTTGCATATCACTTGATGTAAATTTTAACGAATCGTTAACTAACGACATCGTTAGTTTTGAACGACTGGGCCCTGGTCCACTGAAGTTTGAGATAATTAGAGTCCACTGTAATAAAAACAAACCGAACACTCCTTCCAGTAGATATGAACCTGCCCAACTATAGAGGTAGAAGAGTCCATTAGGCATTAAGGGGTTAAGCTGAAAGTTTTTGCCTTCTTTTTCTAAGGGTGACTACTCTTGTAGAAATGAATTCTGTTTCATATATATTAATCCGTTATGAAATGAGTCTACTCTTAACCCTGGTAATCTAGCTACTCCAGGAAGAATCCGCTACCGGCGTAGGCTGGAAAAATCTTTACATTAAAAGCAACCCCTTTGAGATGCAAACATTATCGAATCAAAGTGATCTACCTTGGAATCCTCCTAAAAGTTTGCTAAATGACAGGTTCGTATGTACTTGTGTACTTAAATGATAATAGATCCTCTTTGTATTCTAACTGAAAGTTAAAAAACAAGGATTCATCCAAAAAAAAAAAAACAGCCTTTGTATACAATAGTACGAAAGACCGGTAGTGACGTTTCAACTACATTAATTCAAGGTTTCAACTTCACGAATTCACGATTTCAGCTTCATGAAATCACGATTTCAACTTCACGAATTCACGAATTCAACTTCAGGAATTCAACTTCAGGAATTCAACAACTGAATTCGTGAAGTTGAATTCGTGAATTCATGAAGTTGAATTCGTGAATTCGTGAAGTTGAATTCGTGAATTCATGAAGTGGAATTCGTGAAGTTGAAATCGTGAATTCATGAAGTTGAATTCGTGAATTCATGTAGTTGAATTCGTGAATTCATGAAGTTGAATTCGTGAATTCATGACGGTGAATTCGTGAAGTTGAATTCATGAATTCATGAAGTGGAATTCATGAAGTTGAATTCGTGAAGTTGAATTCGTGAATTCATGAAGTGGAATTCGTGAAGTTGAAATCGTGAATTCGTGAAGCTGAAATCGTGAATTCGTGAAGTTGAAACCCTGAACTAATGTAGTTGAAATGTCACTACCGGTCTTTCGTACCATAGTACCCCATGTGTTCGTGGAGACATAATAAAAAAAAATTACCCGATACGTGCAGATGCAAGGGTATACTATAATGTAAAATGTTAGCACTGGTTTTTTTAACCTTTACCACTCTCTGGGCTAATTCAGCAGACGACAAATCGGTGATATTTTTTTTTATTTTTTCCCAGGAAACAGGATTTGTCATTCCAGTGGAAACAATTTGCATGAACTGTCAAATCCTGTTTACTGGGAAAAATAAGAAAAATATTTCAATATGTCGTCTGCTGAAATTTTTACCCAGAGCGCTAAGCCTTAAAGAAAAAAAAATCAGAGAATGGCATACGCCAGTACATGAGAAACGGTACAACCGGGTCGGGGAACCAACCAAGAAATATCCTTTCCACCAACATTTATGTAGACTGCTTGAGGTCTAAATGCTTGCAAATATGTTCTAAAAGATATTTGGAATAAAAATGCAAACAGCAAAGATATGGGCCAAACTGCACAGATATACAGGTTGGTCCGGATTTTTGCTGCTCGGCGAAGCCAGATTGTACCTTCCTACATGCGTGCTTATATACTCGGCGAAAAAAGTTTTGGACCACCTACGAGGGCGTGTCAATAAATAACCAGCCTATCCCATTTCCGATGGACCGAGACGGTCACGATTTTCAAGCTTTGGTTCAATATATGTTTTATACATGGGTACAAATTGCACACGTATCGAGTCATTCTTTAATAAGATATTGAATGTCAAACATGGCTAGAGATGCAAAGGCATCTAAAGTTGAGTACCGTGCGGTACTTGTATTTAAAAGGTAAAACAAGGCAAGGAAATACACGGCGAGTTAGCCGATGTTTATGGGTCTTCTGCACCATCTTATGCTCAGGTCAAATTCTGGGTAGGGTAATTCAAACGCGGTAGAACGTCTTTAGATAATGAAGCCAGGTCTGGACGCCCACTGGATGCCACCAACGAAGAAATGTGTAAGAAAATTCGGGATCTGGTATACTTTGATAGGCGAATTCAGATGGAAGAAATAGCGCAGGCATTAGGCATTTCACATGGTAGCGTTTCAACAATTATACATGACCGTTTAGGTATGCGCAAGCTAACAGCCGGTTTGGTCCCCAAATCCCTTAGCGATGAGCAAATGGCAACTAGAGCATCAGTATGCAGCGCCTTGTCGAAGCGTTTTAGGTCAAAAGATGATTTTCTTTTGCGTCTGGTGACTTTAGATGAGACTTGGGCTCATTATTATGAGCCAGAGAATAAAGCTCAGTCGTCAGTGGGTAGGGCCTGGGTCCCCGAGGCCAAAGAAGTTCAAGACGCAACCATCTGTTGCCAAGGTGATGGACACAGTATTTTGGGACGCAAAAGGCGTTATTATGTTGGACTTCTTACCCAAGAGAAGTACAATAACTGGAGTGTACTATCCAAACTTGTTAGACCAGCTGAGAACCGCCATCCGTGAAAAACGCCGAGGTAAACTCTCTAAAGGTGTTTTGCTGCAACATGACAACGCGGGAGTCCACACTTGCAAAGTTGCAATGGATGCTGTAGAGCGAAACGGGTATGAATTAGTACCACATCCTGCCTATTCGCCTGACCTAGCTTCCTATTCCCAAACTTGAAAAAGGATATCCGTGGACTTCATTTCCGGTCTGATGAAGAAGTCGTGACGGCAGTTGAGGAGTGGGTCAATGGAAAGAACCTTGACTTTTTCAATTCTGGACTGATGGCACTTGAACACTGCAGGATCATCGGCGGTTCCTGAGAGAAGAATGGGCCCGAATTCCACAAGAGACTATCCGGAAACTCGTGTACTCTTCAAACAGTCCGTGAATGCCGACGTAATAATGGTTGTTACACACACTATTAAACATTATCGACTTTTGGGACACTTTTTGGAAAGACCCCTTTAGGGTTTAGCAGATGCTGACAGGATATCAGTGATACTTCTGAATGATTTTTTCATTTATTCTGATCAAAAATAAAATGCAGAAGCGTGAGTTGTTGATATTTTTGTGTTTGAATGCCAAATAACTGTAGAAAGGATTAAAATTGTAGGTGGTCCAAAACTTTTTTGCCGAGTATATATTAACCTTCACAACTCTGTGAGCAAACTCAACAGACGACAAATTTACCAGACGACAAATGATGCTATTTTCATTTTTTATTTTTCCCAGAAAAAAGGCGTTACTTCTTGAGAAATGTCTCAAAAGGAGACAAGCTGCACGAAAAGTCAAATCAAAATTTCTGGGAAAATATAAAAATACGTGTATATAGTTCAAAATGTTGTCTGCTGAATTTTACCCAGCATGCTAAGCGCTAAAAATATGCCTATTTCCTTCCCACGCACTGATCAAATGGTTTTATTGCAAAGCCCAAAGGAATCCCTAAACAGCAAAGCAAATAAATTCCAATTATTCTTCTTTAGACTTTGAAAAGTCTTATATTGAACTACGCGAAATTGCCATAGAATACTATATAAATACATTAATAAAAAGTTTAACTTTCCTTCTGAGATTCTTAATAGTTAAACCGAATAAATAAGAATATTGTTAACCCTTCTCTTGCTGAACACGACATACCCTGTCTTAGCAAACAGTGTAGATCCAGATCAGTTGGCTTCTGAAGAAGCCAACTGATCTGGATCTGCATTGTTTGTCATTAAATATGTGAATTTCTATCAAAAACCCGGATCAAGTAATCTGATTGGCTGGAAATTAGAAGTGGGCGTGGTATCTTAATTTATTCAGCAAGACAAGGGTTAATATTGTTAACAGTACAGTCAAAACTGCCTTAAAGGGCATCTGTATTAAACAATCAATGAATACTTTGTTGTGGGCCTTTTTGAAGGGAATTAATACGTACATTTTTCAGAGAAGACAATTTTATCAAAACTATTTCTGTCTCTCTCTGGAAAGGGTTCTACTCTATAAGGAAAGAATTTATTCCCAAAGAGTAGACCCGTTTTCAGAAGAAAACCAGTGCGGTATGCAAGGAACCGTTCTGCCGGATGTATGTAGCGACCATGTTTCGCGCGGATCATGGCGGCCGATGTGTGCTTGGTGAGAGATGTGTTCTGCTAGCAGACACATGCTCTTCACAATTTTTTTTCAAAACTCCCTTAATTTATTTCTTCTAACGCTGTTATATCATGTGAGACAGAGTGTTATAAAAGTACTCTAAAATTGGTACATTTATGTTTATATACTGTCATTCCATGTATGACTGTAAAATGTACAGATGTATGAAACAATATTTATGTACTTGTCTGGATATTGTTCAGATTAATTATTGATTAATTATTCATTCTGAAATTGCAAAAGAAAAGAGAAAATTTTCTTTAAAAAAATCTTTCTCAGCATGACAATTAGGAAAACTCCACGCCTTATCCAATTTCTCCAAATACGGTATTCGCTCTCATAGAAAATTAACAAACATAATATTAGCACGCTAATCACAACTGCAGCAGACGACATTTTGATTTTCTGTTTATTTTTTAGATAATATAAGACTTGTCATTTCATGCAAATCGTCCCATGAAATGTCTCATTTTCTCAGAAAAAATAAAAAACAAAAATATATACATAATATCGTCTGCTGCATTTTCCTTAGCGCTTAATGGATTAAAATACCCGCGGTTTTGAAACGATGTTAACATACATTAATTTTGCAAAAACGAACAAATCAAGTGATCTGCTTTCACTCGTTTGTGCAGAGAACATCCCAGCTAGCATTCTACGTAAATCTACATCGGGCCGTCATCGGCCCGTCAGCTACCCTGACGGGCCGATGACGGCCCGATATAGATTTACGCAGAATGCTGACTGGGATACCAGGTTGCATGACACAAATGTGTTCACACCGAGTGATGCACAGTGTGCTGTTCAGAGAATATGGCTCATTCCCGCCAGTTTCCCATCAATGTTTAATGACGGTGTCAAAGGCAATTTTTCTTGCAGATTTAAGGGGTCTGGTTACACCTGATAGTTTTTCGCCGTATTTTACAAGGGAGGGAACTTTTGCGACTTCCTGTTTGCTTTGTAGTCCAGAAAGTCCTTTCTAAAAAGGGGTCTATTCAAAAAGGAAAGAATTTGCTCCCAAGGAAGGAGCAAATTCTTTCCTTTTGGAGTAGATCCCTTTTCAAAAGGAGGCAAAATCAATTTTGACAGAGTTGCCTCCCCTGAAAATGCATTCAACCATTCTTAAAAAGTTAGTTCATACGAACTTCACACTTTATATAAACTACAGAACAGAGGAGTTCCGCATTTAACCTAAATATTCGGATACCTTTACTTTTTACCATAATTGTCCTAAAATTTGAACAGGATCATTTTACTACTGTTGATGTTTCTAAAATTACTGCATGAGTTGCAAACAGTGTAGACCAAGATCAGACGCGGCACAACGCGGCGTCCGACCTGAGTCTATACTACTGCTCAGGCCCGCTTGTTCAAATATTTACGATAAATACGGTACGGTCTTCCGAACAGACGAAAGTTGTGTGGATACACTTCATAACTTAACAAGGAAAACAATTTTGATTTTTGATTTCAAATGTTCAAAGCTGAATGAGAAACACTCGTGTGTGTGTGTGTGTGTGTGTGTGTGTGTGTGTGTGTGTGTGTGTGTGTGTGTGTGTGTGTGTGTGTGTGTGTGTGACAATAAATGTAACAACTCTGAAATCAAAATACAAAATAAGGTTGGTTCACTATTGAATAATGCTACTGATATTTTAAGTAATACGAGACAACGTATTTGCATTTCAATTCACGTGCACAAATTAAAAATATCTCCACTTCTAAAATCACAAGAACAATAACATAACTGTACATTCCCTTCTCCCCACTCCATGACATACCACGTATGTCGGGTGTATAATTACGAAATATCACCTTAAGTCTGGTAAACAAAAGGACTATATCAAGGTGATCTTTTCCAAAGCAAATTAACTTTCAGGCATATAACCACAACTTTCCCTCCCCTTTTCACTATTATATAATTATATAATAGTTCTCTTTAAGCTGAAAAGCAAAACAGTGAAACAAACAAACATTTTCTTTTCGAAAAGTAAGTCTACTGAAGAGTTTTTGAACACGTTGTTAGTTTATACATTTTATATGAGTTAATGAATAGCCGCATCATACAAAAGGCAATCTCAGTGACGTGAACAGAGAAGATCCAGTGCACATGAACAGAGAAGATCCAAATAAACCAGAGTATGCACCTGAGCAGTCGTCTTACTGCAGAAAGATTTGGTTAAGGTAACTTCTGATATATGCACATTACGAAAACATGCCTATTCAAATATAAAGAAAATTTAACCCCCCCAAAAAACTGAAAATTTTCAGATAAAAAACTCTGATATTTTTCATATTTCTGCTCAAAACATAGATTGTGGGTACTCGTTATAACCGCCTCGGAGAGGCGGTTCTAACGAGTACCCACAATCTATGTTTTGTGCAGAAATAAGAAAATTATTGAATACCCCTGTAACTGTATATATACTGTATAAAAGTGGGGTTTAAGGGGGTCAAAATTATATAGGCGTGTTTTCGTGATGAGGTTCAATGGTAAAGAAATAAGCCATGTAACTACGCCAGAAGACAACATAACAAACCTACCATATTTTTCCATAAGGCTACATTACATGTCATACATTGTGCATAGCATTCTAGATGACAGTACTGCAATGACTTTTCATAAACAGACTTTTTTACGTTATTGCTTTCAAAGGATCTTTTTAAGAATTCATTTCAAAATATAGGGAATGAAAACTGCAGACGACATTTTATCTATTATTATTATTTTTATTTGTGGAACAGACGATTCACATGAAAAGTCAGGTTTTCTCTGAAAATAATAAATAAATAAATAAATAAATAATAATAATAGTCTTTAAGCTCTTTGCAAAAGTGCAGCAGACGAAATTCACCTATTATTATTATTATTATTATTTATTTATTTATTTATTTATTTAAGCAAAGAGTTACTAAACAACCCAGTTAATGGTTACTAAACAACCCTTAATGGCTCACGCGATTCAAATATGCACTTTGAGCACCCTTTTCATTATGCGGCCATTAAACACATGCACATACCATATTTACCCTAAAAATTCGGACACCGTAACTCTTTACCATAACTGACCTAAACTTGGTGTCACAGGTAGGCTATGCTCTGTGATTGTGGCGCTTCCTGGACACTGCTTAACTATTTTCCATTTTACTACCAGCTGGTGTTTCGAAAAACTGTTGGATGATTGGCAAACAGTGTAGACCCAGATCAGACGCCGCATTTTGCGGCGTCTGATCTGGGTCTAAACTGTTTGTTCAGGCCTCTCTTACCGAATACTTAAGGAAAATAATTAGGGTAAATACAGTATAACGTCGAATAATTCCAACTCTTCATCTCTATACACATTTCGATCAATTTGATTGGTTGATGGAAACTTTTACGCTTCAATCAACTCCAGAGCAAGAATCCGTTGGACCTATTTTCCTTTGGCCGTCTCATAAGAGTGATATTTTGGAAACATTTGTAATATTTTGATGACAAAGTTGGAACTATAAGAAATGAATTATTATTTTTGTGGATTTTATTGATGTATGAACTCCAGTGGATCACTTTCAAACTTAACATAAGACTTTTAGGCTGTATTTGGTTTGTGAATGAGATTACACATCGATAAAATCCACACAAATAAAAGTAATTCTTATAATAATTACACTACACCACACTACTCACGGACTTCAGGAACTTCAGTTCTGCTAAACATTTTCTTTCCAGTTTCTGGGCTCCTGTTATGTGGTGTAAACTTCTGCATTTCTCTATCACATATTCTGCGCATTCAATGTACCTACAAAATATATGGAATTGATCTAAAAGGATTGACTATTGAAAACAAGAGGACCATGACGGTCCTATATCGCTCACCTGAGCAAACAGCTTTGCACACTTACTGTTCAAGTTTCAGCCAAGTTCACTGCTCTAAGATTTTTGTATAAATTTTATAGCCCTGCTCCCCAGCGGCCATGTTTTTTTTTCATGCATCATGATGGCTTGAACTGAATCTTGAAAGAGGATCACCAAAGGAACAATTCTGCCATATTGAAATCGGTCCAGTGGTTTCTGACAAAAAGATTTTTAAAATGTTTCATATAGCTATATAGGGAAAATAAGCCCCACCCTCTAATTGCCATGTTTTTTTGACGAATCATGACTGCTTGAACAAACTTGGTAGAGGGTCACCATAGGAACATTCCTGCCAGGTTATATTGAAATCGGTCCAGTGGTTTCTGACAAGAAGATTTTTAAAGTTTTCTATTTAGATATATAGGGAAAATAATCCCAACCCCTTGCAGCCATGTTTTTTGATGAATCATGATTGCTTGAACAATCTTGGTAGAGGGTCACCAAAGCAACATTCCTGCCAAGTAATAATGAAATCAGATAGGTGGTTTCTGACATGAAGAACTTTAAAGTTTTCTATGCAGATATATACAAAAAATAAGCCCCGCCCCCTGGCAGCCATGTTTTTTGATGTATCATGAGGGCGTGAACAATCTTGGTAGAAGGTCACCAAAGCAACATTCCTGCCAAGTTACATTGATCTTGATCCAACAGTTTCTCAAGAGAAGATTTTTAAAGTTTTCTATATAGATATATAGGGAAAATATGCCCCGCCCCCTAGCGGCCATGTTTTTTGAAAAATCATAACGGCTTGAACAATCTTGGTAGAGGGTCACCAAAGAAACATTCCTGCCAAGTGATACTGAAATCGGTCCATTGGTTTCTGACAAGAAGATTTTTAAAACTTTTCTATATAGATATACAAGGAAAATAAGCCCCGCCCCCTGGCGGCCAGGTTTTTTTATGAATCATGATAACTTGAACAATCTTGGTAGAGGGTCAACAAGGAAACATTTCTCCAAAGTTATAATGAAATCAGTCCAGTGGTTTCTGACGAAGATTTTTATTTTAAAGTTTTCTATATAGATAAATAGGAAAATTAAGCCCCGCACCCTGGCAGCCACGTTTTTTTGACAAATCATGACGACTTGAACAATCTTGGTAGAGGGTTACAAAAGAAACATTCCTGCAATGTTATACCGAAATCGGTCCAGTGGTTTCTGACAAGACGATCATTATATAGATAAATAGGGAAAATAAGCCCCGCCCCCTAGCGGCCATGTTTTTTTGACAAATCCAAATGGCTTGAACAATCTTGGTAGAGGATCACCAAAAGAACACTTCTGCAAAATTATAAAGAAATCGGGCCAGTGGTTACTGAAAAGAAGATTTTTTAAAGTTTTCTATAAAGATGTAAAGGGAAAATAAGCCCCGCGCCCTGGCGGCCATGTTTTTTGACGAATCCAAATGGCTTGAACAATCTTGGTAGAGGATTACCAAAGGAACATTTCTGCAAAATTATACTGAAATCGGTCTAGTGGTTTCTGACAAGAAGATTTTTAAAGTTTTCTATATAAATTATATAGGGAAAATAAGCCCCGCCCCTGGCGGCCATGTTTTTTGACGAATCCAAATGGCTTGAACAATCTTGGTAGAGGACCACCAAAGGAACATTTCTGCAAAATTATATTGAAATCGGTCCAGTGGTTTCTGACAAGAAGATTTTTAATTTTTTCTATATAAATTATATAGGGAAAATAAGCCCCGCCCCCTGGCGGCCATGTTTTTTGACGAATCCAAATGGCTTGAACAATCTTGGTACAGGATCACCAAAGGAACATTTCTGCAAAATTATATTGAAATCGCTCTAGTGGTTTCTGACAAGAAGAATTTTAAAGATTTCTATATAGATATATAGGGAAAATAAACCCCGCCCCCTGGCGGCCATGTTTTTTGATGAATCCAAATGGCTTGAACAATCTTGGTAGAGGATTACCAAAGAAACATTTCTGCAAAATTATATTGAAATCGGTCCAGAGGTTTCTGACAAGAAGATTTTTAAAGTTTTCTATATAGATATATAGGGAAAATAAGCCCCGCCCCCTGGCGGCCATGTTTTTTGACGAATCCAAATGTCTTGAAAAATCTTGGTAGAAGATCACCAAAGAAACATTTCTGCAAAATTATATTGAAATCGGTCTAGTGGTTTCTGACAAGAAGATTTTTAAAGTTTTCTATAAAGATGTAAAGGGAAAATAAGTCCCGCCCCCCTGGCGGCCATGTTTTTTGACGAATCCAAATGTCTTGAATAATCTTGGTAGAGGATCACCAAAGGAACATTTCTGCAAAATTATATTTAAATCAGTCTAGTGGTTTCTGACAAGAAGATTTTTAAAGTTTTCTATATAAATTATATAGGGAAAATAAGCCCCGCCCCTGGCGGCCATGTTTTTGACGAATCCAAATGGCTCGAACAATCTTGGTAGAGGATCACCAAAGGAACATTTCTGCAAAATTATATGGAAATTGGTCCAATGGTTTCTGACAAGAAGATTTTTAAAGTTTTCTATATAGATATAAATGAAAAATAAGCCCCGCCCCCTGGCGGCCATGTTTTTTAACGAATCCAAATGGCTTGAACAATCTTGGTAGAGGATCCCCAAAGGAACATTTCTGCAAAATTATATTGAAATCGGTCCAGTGGTTTTGGACAAAAAGATTTTTTAAATTTTTTGTTAAAAAATCTATTTTTAGCTCCTGTGACCTAGATATGCAATGGACCGGAACCATTTGAACAATTTTGAAAGAGGACCAATCAAGGATCATTCCTGTGAAGTTTGGTCAAATTCCAATCAGTGGTTTAGGAGGAGATGTTGTTTAAAGATTGTGAACGGACGGACGGACGGACGACGACGACGACGGACGGTGGGTGATCACAATAGCTCACCTTGAGACTTCGGCTCAGGTGAGCAAATAGAAAATTTCACCTCCAAAAACTGAAAATTTTCAGATAAAAAACTCTGATATTTTTCATTATTCTGCTCAAAACAGAGATTGTGGATACTCCTTAGAACTGCCTCGGCAATGCGGTTCTAATGAGTACCCACAATCTATGTTTTTGAGCAGAAATAAGAAAAACAAGAGGACCATGATGGTTCTATATCGCTCACCTGAGCAAACAGATTTGCATACTTATATTACTGTTGAAGTTTCAGCCAAGTTCACTGCTCTAAATTTTATAGCCCTGCACCCCCACCCCCCACCAACCCCCCACAGCAGCCATGTTTTTTTCTTTTTAACGCATCATGACAACTAAATCTTGAAAGAGGGTCACCAAAGGAACATTTCTGCCAAGTTATATTGAAATTGGTCCAGTGGTTTCTGACAAAAAGATTTTTAGAGTGTTTTATATTGCTATAAAGCCCTACCCCCTAACAGCCATTTTTTTCTTTTTGACGAATCATGACACCTTGAAAAAACTTGGTTGAGGGTCACCAAAGGAACAATCTGTTTACCAAGTTAAACCAAGTTAAATTGAAATCGGTTCAGTGGTTTCTGACAAGAAGATTTTCAAAGTTTTCTATCTAGATATATAGGGTAAATAAGCCTCACCCGCTAACAGCCATGTTTTTTTGACAAATCAAGATTGCTTGAACATTCTTGGTAGAGGGTCACCAAAGCAACACTGAAATCGGTCAGGGGTATTTGACAAGAAGAATTTCAAAGTTTTCTATACAGATATATACGGAAAATAAGCCCCGCCCCCTCTGGGGGCCATGTTTTTTGACGTATCATGAAAGCTTAAACAATCTTGGTAGAAGGTCACCATTCCTGTCAAGTTACATTGATTGAATTTGGTGTAACGGTTTCTTACAAAAAGATTTTTAAAGTTTTTTATATAGATATATAGGGAAAATAAGCCCCGCCCACATAGCGGCCATGTTTTTTGACGAATAATGACAGCTTGAACAACCTTGGTAGAGGGTCACCAAAGAAACATTCCTGCTAGGTTATATTGAAATCGGTCCAGTGGTTTCTGACAAGAAGATTATTAAAGTTTTCTATATAGATATATAGGGAAAATAAGTCCCACCCGCTAGCGGCCATGTTTTTTGACAAATTACGATTACTTGAACAATCTTGGTAAAGGGTCACCAAGGAAGGGTCACCAAGGTAACATGTCTGCCAAGTTATATTGAAATCAGTCCAGTGGTTTCTGACAAGAAGATTTTTTCAAGTTTTCTTTATAGATATACAGGGAAAATAAGTCCCACCCCATAGCAGCCATGTTTTTTGACAAATCATGACGGCCTGAACAATCTTGGTAAAGGGTCACCAAGGAAACATTTCTGCCAAGTTATACTGAAATCGGTCCAGTGGTTATTGACAAGAAGATTTTTTTTCAAGTTTTCTATATAGATATATAGGGAAAATGAGCCCCACCCCCTTGCAGCCATATTTTTTGACGAATCATGATGGCTTGAACAACCTTGGAAGAGGGTGACCAAAGACACATTCCTTCCATATTGAAATCGGTTCATCGGTTTCTGACAAGAAGATTTTTAAAGTTTTCTATATAGATACATATATAGGAAAAATAAGCCCTGCCCCCTGGCAGCCATGTTTTTTGACAAATCCGAACGGCTTGAACAATCTTGGTAGAGGATCACCAAAAGAACATTTCTGCAAAATTATATGGAAATCGGTCCAGTGGTTTGGGACAAGATGATTTTTACATTTTTCTATATATAGGGAAAATAAGCCCCGCCCCCTGGCGGCCATGTTTTTTGACGAATCCAAATGGCTCGAACAATCTTGGCAGAGGATCACTACAGGAACATTTCTACAAAATTGTATGGAAATCGGTCCAATGGTTCTGACAAGAAGATTTTTAAAGTTTTCTACAAAGATATATAGAGAAAATAAGCCCCACCCCCTGGCAGCCATGTTTTTTGACGAATCCAAATGGCATGAACAATCTTGGTAGAGGATCACCAAAGGAACATTTTTGCAAAATTATATTGAAGTCGGTCCAGTGGTTTCGGACAAGAAGATTTTTACATTTTTCAATA